>CM070555.1:13213343-13520099 GCA_036346405.1 Phyllostachys edulis
TATGAATATAATTAGGTGTATAAAAGTGACACTAATCCCTAAATTAATTCTCCCATCATAGCAAAGCAACGCCTTCTCATCCTTTTGCCATTGCTCACCGACGACTACTTATCGTGTCTATTATTGGAAAAGAGAGAAACGATCAATGGAGAAAAATCATTTTGCACAAATCAAATGAATGGTGAGGTAAGAATTAGATAATAGGATGTGTAAGAAAAAACGGAATTATATCACTTGCATTTTTGTACAATCTTTGCTAGTTTGAAAATACTCTTTGCAAACCAAACTCATAAAAACGTCCACTGCTATGACTTAACCTACAGTCTATATAGCTCTGATACCAACTTTTGTGAGAGCCATTGCGATTTAACTTCTAATGCTTAACCCTCCAATTGGTTCTAGTATCACAAATTAAATTTTCGCCTCGGTGTATTATGCACCTCCCAGAGCGATACACATACACCCTCACAAACATCAATATCAATCCATACACAAGTTAATACAGTATTTAAAACTTCACAATATACAATATATGAACATAGAGGGTTCAATTTCATACAAAGGGCCGACCAGCCAAATAGCAAGATAACATATCAAGTACGCAGTGGAAAACATTAAATAAACTAAAATAAAATCATGAAATAACCAACATAAAAGTCCCAATGGCTTGCAATAACCCAGTGGCAACCGACCGGGTTCAAACCATAGCAAATCGATGTTCATGTACAATCTTTCCTTACCCGATTCAATCTCAACACCGCTGTCCAAATTAGTAAACAAAAGCAAACAATCAAGACATGACATGTACTGCAAGACTTTAACAAGCCTATACATAGCCACATGCAAGCTCTACTCAATGGAGAAGGCTATAGGGTTCATTTTCAAGATTAAAGCAATATTTCAATTTGAATACAATGCAAGAGATTCAAATTGCAAGTGAACAATATTTTAATACTTCAAATAACAGCCAGTAATTAATATTAGGCAACAACTAAACATCAACAAGTGGCTGCCCCTCGCAAAGACATAACAATATCATCATAAACCACCCTCAATACCACCTGATCAAGTTTTAAGTTTAAATTCCAAAATGTTGAGTCTAACTCTCGAAAGACCTCCCCAAGCATGTCCATAACCAAGGACTTCGCTATTCGAATAGATTAAACCCTGCCATGGTGTACAACTTTATCCACACGCCAGACCACTCCTTTTTCAGGCCATGAAGCACACTTCCGTAGGTATGCCGACAGAGCTAAGTCCTACGAGACGTTTTTCAATGGTATGTATCAACTAAGAGCCACACGCAGGGGTTAACTCCGCATAAACCACCCATCCCAGTTCGATGGAGAACCCATACGTTGTGTCGAGGCCACCAGAAAGCTTCGTCAACTCCTCCTCGTGGTAAAGCCTTAGACAACTACCGATGCCCCTCGTGAGGGAACCTACCGAACCCTTCCCGACATTCCCAACAACAACAGTAACATTTTTCTCCCTAACAACTACCACCGCAACTCATTAATTAACACACCTCCAAAGTACTAAGTCAAGAGAGGCCCCATAATCCTTTCAAGTGGATGCACACAATAATGCTTGGTTTAGTGTAACAAGATGTTCGGTCCTTGTTGACTCTGGGCACAAGCCACACACCCAATAACCACACCAACAACCATTTGCCCAAGTCCAAATTGTTTTATTTTTATTTTAGTTTTCCAAATATAATAGCACAGGTTGCTGGATATAACACAATAAAAATGAGTTATGTGATCAAGGTCATCGAAAAGTGGACAACCGCCCAATCTACCGGAAACTAAGCATTGCTAAGCATGACATCGAATAAGCATAAATGGACCATATAACATTCACCGGGCTCTAATCCACCAATGGAAATATTAACTTGGGCTAGTGGCAGGGGTTGAACAATTTTAGGGAATTCATGCTATAGGATTAGCTACCTCAAATCAACAAAAATAACTTGACAAATAAAGCATACATACATACAGTTACAAAACAAGATAATAGTTTTGAATGTAATAGGATCAACATGCATCAAAGGAATGGGCACTTGCCTTTGCTTGTCGGGTACTCTCGACATTCTTACGATCATCTCCATCGCATTCCGTAATCATTGTCATCTAACGATAAGAAAGCAAGCTTAAAACACCGAATCAACACCAAAATACCAAAAGTCTCCAAAAATTATGAAATTAATACAAAAGTACATTATGATTTAAGATGAATTTAGAAACAAAAATTATTAGATTGGAGTTTGTATGTGAAAGTTATGCCCTAAATGATTTCGCCGAGAGGAAAAATCCAACAATTAGGGTTTGATTCATTGCTCACCGATTCGATACTTGACGAGGATCTAATAATTCTCATTTAATTATTTATCTGTAATTCTTATCTTAACTACTATAATTTTGAGTTTACCCGATAGCGAAGATCGCCCACCAAGAGCGCTCATACATACGGAAAAGAAAGCACATCGCTCTCTTCCCTCCTCACGCCAAACCGTCGTCCCCTTCCCGCCCACTCACGCAGTCGCTAATCCCTACCACTTCTTCTCCCCTCCCCGGTCCCCACTGCACTGCCAAGATGCAAGATGTCGCCCCTCCTCACGCATGCTTCTCACGTGGTAACCGCCCGACTCCCGTCTCTCTCTCCTCACCGGCTCCCGCCTCTCCACCTTGCGCCTCTCCCCTCATCCACCTCGCCGCCACACGCCACGGCGTCGGCCGGTCCCCGCAATCCCTCTCCTCCCGGCCCCCTACTTTACGCCGTCATGGTGTTCCCACCTCAATCCGGCTAGATCCACTGGCCGGTCGGTCTCTCGGCGGATGACGCCCAAATCCGACGGCCGAGCTCGACGCCGTCCCTCGTCTGTCTCTCCTCCTCCACCTCGATGTCTCCCACATGTGCGGCCTCGGCCTCCACGCCGCCAAGCCATCCCTTCCTCGAGTCCCTCGTTGTTGCCGATGTCGCTGGCTCAACAACGGCACGGAACGGTCACCGTCTTCACTAACTATGGCCTTGGCGGCTCATCGACGACTCCGTGTCCGTGGTCACCAAGGTCACCGACCAAAGACATCTACCTCGTACGTCCTTATTGGCTGGCAGCAGGTTCTCCAACTCGTGTCGTGTCCGCCGCCTTCTCCTCACTGCACCAAATTCAGGTCATCCTACTATTTTCCCATCCCACGCATGCACATCCACACCACGACAAGCCCTCCTACGCCACTCGCCCTCAAAATCCCCAACTCCTGTCGCCCTCAAGAAGAAACTCCTCTTCGAGATGCCACGCCGTCGCCGCCCGAGGTAGAGGGCCTAAACATCGCCAACGACGTCACCTGTAACACCACAGGCTCCATCCACTCAAATGACTTCATTAGAGTGACGATACCATCCAGAGAATCAAGTCCAGAGAGGAGAAGAAACCAAAGAAGGAACCCACTGCCATAAAGAAGAGAAAGAGGGAACGAGGGGAGAGGCACAAGCCCAAGTCCAACTTCCAGGAATATCTTGAAATAGATGTGTGGAGGTGTGAGCAGAGAGGAGGACATGGAGACAGAGAAGATGCTTGCAAAAATGCTCAAGGTGAAGAAGGGGAAGTTGGGAGGTTCAGATGATGGTATGGACAGTCTTTTTGCAGACCTTGGATATGGTGGTGACTTCGGTTCAGATGATGAAACAAAAGAGTATGATTGGAAGGTGGCGGATGACACTAAACTAGACAAGAAGAAATGAAAAAGGAAAAATAAGAAAGTGAAGAATGATGCCATAGAGGAACCGGATGACGGAGGTGTAGAAATGGTCAAGATGATGGAGAAGTTCACAAACTGAGGATGGAGAACCCATTGTGGTTGAACTACCCAGTAATCAAAAACGAAGTATGTACCTCGAGTCTGCAAGGCTACTTCCAATTCAGAATCGAGAAGAGATCTCTCAAATGCGTGGGAGAGTGAGAGGTGTGACAACTTTGAATTTCATCTTTTATTTGCTTCTATGTAGCATGTTTCTTTATCCATTTTGTTTGGGAGAATACTATCATATATGACCTAATGTTTGGTTTGCATCAGGACTTCTGAACAGGCACTCAGAGTCAAACGTGGAGTCTATTACTTAGAAAATTGCTGCACTTTTCCGCGTATAGTCCTATATCACTTTTTTCATTCTTCTCGATATTTTCTTTCATATGTTTTCTTTTAGCTTGATTAATCACAAGGCCTTCGCCTTCTTGTTTTGTTGTTATTTATCTATTCGCATCGATTGCCAAGTGTTTCTTTTGTCAAATAATTGGTGATGAAGTTTTGGCAAGTTGTTCCGTGGACCTCGTGGCAACGAACAGTTAAGGACCTTTTTATGGTTCTCTAATTTCGTAGGAAGTGATGGATGTTTGTTACTACCAAACTAATGAAATTGCTCCATTTGTGCGGTATGTCTTTCAGATTTCTGACCTTTGTTGCGTGTATGGCATGCTTGGTTGGTATGGACTTCAAGGTTAAGATCCTTGCTTCTCTTGCAAAGTCATTTGAGGTATGACTATTCGATTAAGATAAAGATGAATTGTTACCGTCTGTGTACTTAAGTATTTTTTTTCATGTTCTCACGAGTGGCGATACCAGTATTTCTATTTTTTTAGGTAACACCACAGGCTTCCATCCACTCGCAAAGTTGCATTGCCGCTGCCTTATCACTTGCCAAGTGACACCTATCTTTGCATTGCATTGCATTGCATTGCATGCATTGCCATTTAATGCTAGATTGTTTTCGATGGAAACGAACGTGCGTTCTGCCATGATGTTCTTCTCCCACAATCTAGCTAGATTGAAATGCCACAAATTTAGGACAAATAAAGCACAAATGTTTGCAACTTTTGGCTTCGGATGATTGTTACTCTTGGGTGTTCCTTTTGTTCTTCATGAGTACTAATATTTTTATGTTAAAATTTTGTGTTTCCGCTTAAACGCATGCATTCTACTATATTAACATAATATTGAACAATGTTCTTATAGACACATAAAAAGATCATTTGCACATTGGTCTTTTCCTCGCTTTTCTCTCAAACATGAACACATGAAAACTCAGCACTACGCCGCTTGCCACCGATTGTGGTTGGGTTTTGTTATGGATTAAGGCTCTGCTTAGGTCCACACCGTTATCACCAGAGATCAAGCACCATTGGCCTGGTGGGTTTGGTCCACGACATAGCTTAAAAGACCTGATCCTATGCGAGCTTAAAGGATAATGTCCAAGTTCAAGGATGGGAAGTTTATCCATAATTATTGTTAAAGCATTAACTATGAGCTAGAGCAATATAGTTGGATAAAACATAGCAATGCAATTTCATAATTTAAAGCAACATAATTTGCAAAAGGTAGGTGCAATATGATCAAAGTGTTGACTCGCCTTGGTCGGGGTTTTGCTGATCTTGTCCTAGATCAACCGGAGGATCTTCGGTCGCTTCGGCTTCTATATACGCAAGAATAACCAGAAGTCAAATGAACCCCGAGAAACTCAATTTGAAATAAACAATCAAATGAACTCAAATAAATTCAAATACATTCAATGAAAGGGAACACTTTGAAAGGAAACACCCATATCTCGGCGACAATTTGAGAGTCTCGCATCAAGGGTCTTAGACTAGATTGGCCAAGGTATAGACGAGTATGATCAAAACACGTTGGTTGAGCTGTGTGCTCAAAGCATCGTGGTCGAACCACGCGGGTCGAATGAGCGGTCGAACTGCGGTGGTCAAAACACGATTGGTCGACGTGGCCGCAACAAGCACCGTGGTTTAACTATGTGGTCAAACCAGAGTGGTCGAATGAGTGATCGAACTCAGAGTTGAACCGAGTGGTCAAACATAGTGGTCGAGCCACGTGGTTGAACTATGTGGTCGTGGGAAGTGCTATGACCAGTGGGGGTCGTGGAGGTGTTACGACCAGGAAGGTTGTGAAAGTGTTATGACCTAGGAGGTCAGTGAAGTGCTACTATCCGCCAGTCATGAAGTGTTACGACACGGGAGGTCGTGGATGTCGGAGCGGAGTAATACCCCGATCCTCAGGCGCTTTCGAACTACTCCCATGATCAGAGCTAGTTCACACAGCTTAAATGTATATGGTAACATCCATAAATCGTGATACTTGTTTTAATAATCAACAAAGTTTATTACAAAAGAGGCTTACAAGCCAACAAAGAAATAAACAATGAAGACGAAGAAGTAGTGGAGTCCAACCGATCCGCCATAGGCAATCGATAGAGGTAGCGCCTAGTCGTCGAGATCCACACCGATGGTGAAGTCCTTCTACTCTAAAATTTGTTTGCATAAAGCAAGTATGAGCACAACTACCAGATTGCAAGTTACACCCACAAATAATGAGAATGACATTCATACATTGATGTAACAAATGATGGCTTATAGGGTTATTTTGCAAAAGCAATTTTTGACAATTTAAATACAATACTAAGTTCAAAAGCGCTTATACAATATCTAAAATCAAATTTTATTTTTAATCATCAATTTTCAAGTGTAGGATAAATTCCATACACAAGTGGTGAAGGACTACCCCTTGCACCAAAGCTTTCGCCTAAAATTTCCCACATGGAATAAACATCCATGAAATCATTTCACAAACCATTTTTAAATCGAAAACATTGTCTAATCTGCGAAAGGCTTTGTTTCAAGATGTCCATGACCATGGACACGGCTATTCAATAGATTGACACTGCAGAGGTTGTACAAACTTTATCCACAAGACACGACTTCTCTAGTTTGTTTGGCATCCGTCGACACCACCGCCACTACCGTAGGTAAGCAGCCTAGAGCACGTGGACAAGGCCTTTATAATGCGCCATCCCAAAGTAGTTATGCCCGCTAAGGTTTCCCTATCATAGGCTTCGCACCAAACGATAACCCCCTCTTGCGCCATGTGGGTATTAACAATAAGTCTTCACGACACCCACACAATCGGATGGCACAACCACATTGAAACATTGCAAATTAGTTAGCTAGGTCCCACCCAGACAGGACATGTGGTAGTATGATTTGGCTTAACAATCCGCAGCTCGCAGACCGGTCCTTAATTGACTGGGTGACTTCCAAAACAATCCCTAGGCCTCAACCATTCACTACATTGAGCCCGTGCATAAACTTGCACCCACCAACTATCTGGTTCACCCAAGTCTAAACCAGTTTTCAATTTGATTTTATTTTCCAAAATCATTTGCAAAATCTTCCATGACAAACCAATGTCATAAACTTTTAAACAACATTTGATTTTTGGTTGAAAATTCCCCAAATCAAATATTTTTGGGTCTAAGCATGCCTAAGCATAGTTTTTTCTCAAAATGTTCTAGTTCATACTATTGCATGACCTAGATTTTCATCTAAGGTGACAAGGTATGAATATTTCAATATCAAGACCGGCAAGACAAAGGATTTGGGCATAACTACAAATTTAAAACTCGAATTTAAATTATCAGATAGAAATAAGCATGCAATAATAATTTAAAATAGAATTTAAATAATTTTAATTACTGGGCTCAATATGATCAAGGTATAACTTGCCTTGCTTTATTGGTTGCTCTCAAACATCATCGAAATCTGACTCTCCAAAGTCGTCGAAATCTATACGCGAAAATAAGCCAAATTCAAGCAAAATTCAAATGAAGATACAAATAAACTCCAAATTAAATAATATTAGTTTAGTTAGATAGATCTTGAATTTATATGAATTTAGAAATTTGAATCGACGAAATCAGAGTTCATATGAAGGAGAACGAACCCGGAAGATTCAAAATTAGGATTTTCGTAACATTGAATTATTTTTATGAAGGAAAAGGATTTATCAGATCGGCATGACGTCAGCGACCGATTTTTATTTGGTGGAAACCATGTGCCACGTGGACAACATGCAAGCGATGACTAGGTGGCCATGTCGAGGATGGTGAGGTGGCGCTCAGGTGGCCGTGACGGAGATTCCACGCCGCACGGCATGAGGCGGCGACGCTGGCGTTGAGCTCGCCGAGCTTCGCCGAGGGGCTCAACGCGAAGAGGGGACGACGGGAACGTGATGCTCACCAAGTCGGTGGTCCGCTCGACAGAACGGCGGCGGCAAGGGCGACGGCGGCGAAGTTCGCTCGCGGCGACGACGACGCCTGGGGTCTTCCGCCGAGAAGGACACGACGGGACGGCAATGATGCTGATGCCAAACCGTGGTCGGCGGGACGGGCGGCTTGGACGGGCCGAGACGGGGAAAATGGGCGCCGCTAAAGGTCTTCAACCGCAAACACGGCGTAAAAGAAGACGGGAGAGGAGGGTGACGGGAGAGGGTTGAGGAGGTAGAGGGGCACTTCGTGCTCCCTTTTATAGGGGCGGAGGGGGTCGTACGGGGTAGATCAGGCACGCGGGTCCTCCGGCGGTGACGACACGGTTACGACGATTTTGCACGCAGACGAGGGGGCAACGGCCAGGAGGTGGGGAGGCGAGATTCGGGAGCTGCCAAGACGCTGCATGCGTGGGAGGAGGAGGAAATGGCGGTGTGATTGGAGCTCCCATGGCATGGTAATGGCGGCCGCTGTTGCTTCCACGTGAGGAAGAAACAGGAGGAAGAAGGCACCGCCCACACGCTTGGTGATAGGAGAAAATGGAAAGGGGCGGATGGTGCCGCCATCTGGTTTGGATCAGATGGTTGGAAATGGGTGCGAGCCGTCCGTTGGATTGGAATCCAACGGTTGGAGGGGGTGCGTGCGGGAGAAGGCCGAAATGGGCCATGGTGCTAGGCCATGCGTGGGAGAGGGAAACGGTTGACGAGCCGCCCAAAAGGGTTTTGGTTTTTTTAATTACTTTGTTAATTTAAATAAATCGATTAATTCATTTTGGCTTTACAAAATAGCAAATAAAATCCAAAAATTATGGAAAAATTCACAGAAATTCCCACATTTATTTTGGACTTAAATAAAATAATTCCAACTTAAATTTGGTAATAGTTTTTGCACATAATTTATTTTGGCTTTAAAATAATTAGGAAAAGCTTTTAAAATTCCAGAAAATTCTATAAATTAATTTTATTTTATTTTTCAACTTTAAATCAAATAAAACTTCAAAAGCTTTAATAAACTTTACTTTTGACTTTTAAAACTTCAGAAATTCAAATAAAGCAATCAAACTCTTTCAAATTTCAGAAAATCCAATAAAATAATAATTTTATTAATTTTAATTTTGGTAACATAACTTTGGGATGTTACAGTGGAGGTGTTACGACCAGGGGAGGTCGTGGGGGTGTTACGACGAGGGGGAGGTCATGGAAGTGTTATGACTTGGGGAGGTCGTGGAAGTGTTACGACCTGGGGAGGTCGTGTAGGTGTGATGACCTGGGAAGGTCATGGAGGTGTTACTGACTCAGGAGGTCGTGGAGGTGTTATGACTTGGGGAGGTCGTGGAGGTGTTACGACCTGGGGAGGTCGTGGAGGTGCTACGACCAGGGGAGGTCGAGGGGGTGTTATGACCTGGGGAGGTCATGGAGGGGCTGGTCGAAGGAATCTTCACCACCTAATTCTTCAGACAAATACTTTGGAATGTGTTAGATCCTCCGTAACTTTCTATAGAGAGGAGATATGACTAAACGTGGTCGAGGAGGTTTTACTGTAGGCGTAGTCGAAGGAGTTTCGACTACGTGGTTGTAGAAGGCTTAACCGTGCGTAGTCGAATGAGAGAAGTATTCGACTACACAACAGTGATCGAAAGAAGCAAAGGCTCGACTACTTTGACGCGATCGAACGAACCAGTGAAAAAGCCAGAGAAAGAACCAGAGAAATATTGGAGAAAGAACAGGGTAGCTCGAACAAGGAGGAGCATCTGAGCCACTAGGAACGCATCGCACGGAGTCGGGGGAAACGAAGTTAGCGGAGTGGGCCGACGCTGTGGACGCGATAGCGAGAGAAACTCCACATGTAAGTGGCTTGAGGAAGGAGAGTAGTCTTCTATCTTCAGGGTAGCTCCATGGGAGCAGGTAGATGGTCCTTAAGGGGTGTCTTGGAGTATTCTGGTTGGAGGGGAGGAAGTACGGGGCCAAAGGCGACTCGGCGGGCGCCAATGGCTAAGGTGGTGATGTGACAAAGGTTTCTACCGAAGCAAGCACTTGAGCCCCGACCGAGCTCGAGTCCACGGGTTGCCCCGGTCTATAATCGTGGGTGCAGGCTGCACCAGCTTGATCACCGCTAGTCGATGAACAAAGAAAACGAGAGGAAGAATAGGCTAGCATCTCTCGAGTTGGTTATATAACATTTGGTTTCTCAAACTTCAGAGTTCCTCGATCCGTGCTATTTACTCGGTAAGAAAATATGATGCAATATAAATAAGACTTGAAATGGCAATCAAGACGCGAACAACAGCTTTTCACATAAAAAGTTTTAAAATCCTATATTTTTGCCTTTATGAATTTTGGGTCACATAGGAGCAGGTTGTTATTCTCTCCAGAGAAGGTCCGAACCTATATAAAAATCCCCGTGCCATTCTCTCGCATGATTTGAGTCTTGGAGACCCCCAATCAAACAATCATTACGTAAGATCGGTTCTAAAATACCGACAATACTTTTCACATAATTTTCTAGAGTTGTGGTGGAGGTAAATTTTATATAGAATGGAAGATATGAATTTGTTATGAATAAAAAATATCGAATCACCCCAATTGGAGTTCAAATGAATTTCTTATGGATTTTTGAAGTGAATTCAATTTAAAATAATTCCTTTCAGAAATTAATTCTAATTTTGAAATTTTCTGGGACATTAACATGTTTCAAACCTATTCCAAGTTAAAGTACATAAAAAATGGAAGCCAACAAAATTGGTTCCACTCAAATTGGAGTTGATTTGAATTAGTTATGAATTTTACCAACATAAGATTCTTAAGTCTAATTGCTTTACCAATTTTCTTACCAATCATCCTATTAACTTATTGCTACTATTTGTATTGTCATCTTTAATTACCCTCAGATCATCTTCCTGAACTAATGTGCTTTTTAGCTAACCTTCCTCCAGAATTTCAACTTCTACTACACTAATCCAATTGAATTAATCTCAACACCTTCTCTGATTACTAGAACATCAAAAGGATTTTACTGTTTTTAGAAGGATGTTCAGAGGTTAATTGAATCAAGAAATAATTTAACTACTAGAGTTAGCCATACTATTAGCCTACTGCCATTTCACTTTTTATCTAACCTCTTCTCTGATCATCTATCTAGCAAAAGAACATCTTTCAGAAAAAAAGATGATGCTAACTCAACTTCTTGCTAAATCGAATTTCAATTAGCTAAACATCTTTATGAGTGGAATTACTGTAAGTTAACAAGGTTATTCTCCTATCTCCCTACTGTTCATACATTTTACCCAAATGAGTTTGTTGTATTGAGGTGCTATTAAATACTTTTTCTCACTCAATTTAATTGTTCATTTGCTAAATACACTTAAACATGCATGAAAAGATAAAATGTCATGCTTAATATGATGAGTATGCAACAAGGACCACTAATTAATATAAACGCGTAACACGATTTAACTAAAGATTTTACCGCAGACGCCTAGGCGTGCGATTACCACCGAACGACATCTTCTTGGCTCGGGTCCATGTCCACTATAGTCATTGTCGATCCCGCCGTCCGGCCAAATTTCTTGTCGTTGTCCCGCTCGCATTGGTGCCGCCACATCATGCGCGAACACGCCATGCCGGGCGCCGCCTTGGCATCGCCGCTCGACCACGCCCACGGAGTCGCTTTGCCGACGCCAGGCCATGTGTGACACGCCATATCGCCTCACCTTGTTAGGGCCGCCGTGTCGCTACATGCATGGTCATCGCATGCATCTGCCGTGACTTCGCCAGCTCCTCCACGCAACCGCTCGCGTCGCCTGCTCCGCCGCCCGTGCTTCCTCACCTCACCACCATCGGGTCGACGCCGCCATGTGCCGCGGCAAGACCTTGTCTTGTTTCGGCCGCCACGCCGCTTAGGCACCGTGCCGCCCATCGAGCCGAAAGATTGGCTGCCGCTTGACGCCGCCACGCTATCATCGCGCTTTCACCACCTCGCCGCTTCCATGCACCTCGCGCCGTGTCGGCCGACCACTACTAGCTAGATAGCCGGCGCTGCGTTGCTCGCCACCGCCAAGCCGGCCTGCCAAGACCACCTCCGGCCGCTTCCATGCACTAGCCCAACACACCACGCCGCCTCCTATGCTACATGCATGCATGTTGTGTATGCCCCGCCATTAGCTCCTACTTGGCTTCAAGACTACTCTAGAGTCAAGGCCGCCACCATCGAAAGCTACCGCAGTCGCTATAGTTCCTGGTCAGTAGCTCCACGCTACCTCACCGCTAGAAGTCACCGGTCGCAGTGCTCTCAACCGCCCACACACCTTGGCGCCAACAGATGCTAGCCGCCACAATCAAGCCACTGTGATGTTCCATATGCATCAAGCCGAGCTATGCGCCCCCCCTACTTGCCGAAAGCAGCCAACTGCGTACCCCTTTCTCTCCTTCCAAATTTGTTCAAAAGTTCATGCGCAGCAAAATTTTTGGATGAATGAAATGCTTGAGTGATGGGAAGGTGATGGCATAACATGCATTGAGAGTTTTTCGGTTCTTGGGTGGGATTGCAAGGAGAGAAGGTAGGTTAGGTGGACATGTGTTGGAGGAAGAAGGAGGTGGTTGTTTCATGGAAGAAAACAATGACTAGAAGTTCTACTCTATTGTTCGGGTGAAAAGAAGGTGATGGGGAGGATGGGGTTTGGTGGGAAGAAAGAATGAGTTCTACTGCATTAAGGAAATAGGGAGGATTGGTGATGTTGGAGAGAGATGGTCAGGTGTGGTTATGTTTGGGAGAAGAAAAAGAAATGGCATGGATTAGGAAGGTTGTAGTAGCGATGGCATTGAGAAATGACAAAGGAGGACTTGAAAAGAAATGGGATGGGTTAGGGAAAAGAATTGGGAACACATGTGTTTTTATCTGCTACTTTTTCCTCCTCTAGCTAAATCATGCAAATCGCCATGCATGCGAAAGCTTAATTACGAAATGGGCCGGTCGGTGATGACGATTATGTGGTATGACATGCATGGCTTGGTTTTGAGTTTTTGATGAGATTTGAAGGAGAGAAACGAACGGAGTTAGCGCAGAAAGGAAAAGGAGATGACAGAAATGAAGGGACACATATAGGCTAAACGTCCGCAAATGGTCGAATCCGTAAAAGAAATCAAGATACTAATGCGCACTTTCAAACAATTTGATTAAATATTGATTGTCATTACTTGATGTGGGAAAATTGCAAACATGCTTTAATTAATTCCTTAATTTATATTTAGAATAATTGTGCCGAGTTTAGATTTTTAATTATCATTTTTTCATTTCCATTTGTTTCATTTACCTATTAGGTTTGTGTTTTAAATTCAATTTCAAAATTGAACATGCAAATTAAATAGGAACCAATAACCTCCAAAAATTCTAGAAGAATTTCAAACAAGCATAACAAAGCAGATATAATTCAAATAAAACATTCCCACACTTGAAATCTTTTTAGCCTTGCAACAAAAAGATTTAAAAAGCTCAAAATTTCACAAATGCACATTAGATGCTTAACTAACCCATCTTAGGGATTTTGGGTGTTACGTAAGTCTTGCACCTCGCCCACGCTCCTTTTTCGACACTAGAACAATGTTAGTAGTGTTGAGGAGATGGAGGTTCACGAGCGGAGATTGTGGAAGCCGTGAAAATCACCACGACATCTACTTGGATGGTAGCCCAACAAGATTTATAGATTTGAAGGTGAAACCTTCTGCTCGGGGCTTTGCCTCCCAAAGAATCGGTCTAGAGCATTGAGCACTTCCTCTTTTGTGAAAATGTTGTCTAGGCTTTGGAGTGTTGGAAATATGCCCTAGAGGCAATCATAGAGATGATTATATTTCATTATGTTCATAATATTGATAATGTGTTATCCTCGCTCCTTGAATGAATCATTGGTTATGAAGATTAATAAGTATGTGACTTGTTGGTGAAACTCTTAACTTATATGATGTCGTTCTAAATGTATCCTCGGTCGGATGTCAATGGTCGGAACTCTATTGACTATCGACCAGCACATTGTATTGATTGATGACCATGTTTCACCGGTCATGGATATACAGATATTGAATCAATAATGTGAACACATGTTAGAGAACATAGGGTTGGATTGACCTACCTTTGAGACACTATGGAGATTGTTGTGATTCTATGTGTCGTTAGTTGGTCTCAAGCAATGATGATGTATAATCCTTAGACTCGAGATCAAGATGGTTTTCTACATGTGTAATAGCACTTTAGGGGTTGCCAATCGCTACCGTAATCGGGTAGTTATAAAGGTAGATTTCGGGTATGCTATGAAACATGCGAAGGAATGTGACTGGTCGGATATGGGATTTGCCCCTCCTAACAAAATAGGAGAGATGTCTCTGGGCCCTTGTTGTGGTCGGATAAAGAAAGTGCATGGCCATGCCACTAGTGGTCAAAGTGTTCACCACGAAGTTATCCAACACTCAATCGAGAAAGTATTGAACAATCCATGGATGACACAACATCTCACCGAGTTCAACCGACATTGTGAGGCAAAGGAGAATACACGTAGAAATGCTTAGTTCGACCGCCATGCATCGTCGATGGAGATACAAGCTGGTCGAGATCGGTTTAACGAAATCACAAAGTGGTCGAAACCTGGTCGTAAGGAGTTACGAACTGGTCGTATAGAGATAGGACCTGGTCATAAGTGATGGGGACCTAGTCGTAGATCATATTGTACTAAGGTTCGTCTAATTTATGTGTACTTGGGAATCGTTATGTCATGCTATGAACCGCTAATGACTCGTGATCGGAAAGGGTTTTCGAGTCACAACCGATTACGCATGAACCTACAGGGTCACACACTTAACGGGTTGGAACAAACCAGTACGGATATGATTCATCAAACGTATTCGAATAGGATCCATCACAAGCACTATATAAGGAGATGCATGAGGCTGTTGGGCGGGGGTGAACGTAACAGATGAGACACACGAAAGTCGTGAGTTGAGTTGTTCCACCAAAACGCTAGAAGCCATCTTCCTGAGAGCTTGTTATGATCTCATGTGTCATTAGTTGGTCTCAAGCAATGATGATGTATAATCCTTAGACCGAGATCAAGAAGGTTTTCTACATGTGTAATAGTACACTTAGAGGGTGTCAAATGCTACTCAGAATTCAGGTAGTTATAAAGGTAGCTTTTGGGTGTTCTATGAAACATGTGGAGGAATGTGACCGGCCTGATACGGATTTGCCGCCTTACATAATAACAGAGATATCTCTCGGCCCCGCGATGTAGTCGGATAAACAAAGTGCATGGCCATGCCACTAGTGATCGAAGAGTCGACCACATGAAGTTATCCGACACTTGATCAAGAAAATATTGAACAGTCCATGGATGGCATAATATCTCACCTAAAGTTCAACTAGATATCGTGAGGCAAAGGGAGAATACATAAGCAGGTCTTTCAGTTTGATCAGATATGGACTAGTCGTATGGAGATACGAGCTGATCGTAGACTAGTCGAACATGATCACTAACAGGTGTGAGTTGATCCTAAGGAGTTATGAACTGGTCATGACTATATGTGAACCGATCAGATAGGGATACAAGCTGGTCGAAGTGATAAGGACCTACTTGTAGATTATATTGCATTAAGGTTCATCCGATATAATTTGTATGTATTCAGAATTGTTATGTCTTGCTAGGAGCCGCTAACGACTCATGGTCAGAAAAGAGTTTCTGAGTCACAACCGACTATGCTTGAACCTAACGGGTCACACAGTTAACGGGTTGGAACAAATGTGTTCGGATAGGATCCTTCATGGAGACTATATAAGAAGATGCTTGAGGCTATTAGGGTGAAGATGTAATATGAGATACACGTGAGGACGTGAGTTGTTCTACCGAAACCCTAGCCACCATCTCGAGAGAGCCCCACCGTGCGAGTTGGTGCTAGCACACCAGCATACAGTGTTCCATCCCTGGATGTGCGGATACCATAGAGGCTCTACTGCAGTTGTTGTTGCGCTTAAGGACGATCCATGACTTCACAAGGAAAGCAACTAGTTGTTGGAGGAGACGATCGGCATCGAGGACATTGGATGATCAACTATGACCACTACATCGACACGCCTATGTTGGATCAAAGCTACTCCAACTCTTGTTCCACAGACTTGCGTGTCTAGTGGTAACGATCTATGAACTCTTGCTTGCATGGCATCCTAGTGTACGAGTACAATTTTTGAATTGCCAACTACTGTATCCTACCCATATCCATTTAGTTTGAGCGATCTGATTTCTTGGAGGAAGGCCGATTTGTTCCTGTCGTAGGTGAGTCGTAGACGATCGAGATGCGAGAGAACATATTGCATTCTTTTAGAGTGACGGTCGCCGACAGCTAGTAGGCGTTCTATTGCACATCTTCAATGTCTATGAAGGCGTAGTTCCATAGCATTAAGATGCCACCCCTCGTGCAAGATGCTGGTTTTTGGGTGAAGTTATGAAGGTTGTAGCCTCCTAGGTAATAAGCAAGAGCCTAGTCGACATTACTCAACTTTTGTTTCTTGTAGGCAAGCTAGGTGACAGGTTGTTGAGGTGAGGGTCTCTTGCACCGTCATGCGTCCGGCCGGAGTATTGAAGCCTCGCATATTCCAGCAGATGACGTTGAGGATTGGGTCGGTCATCCGACTTAGCGAGCAATGCACTCATGCCGCATTGTTTGGGTTTGTGGTCGGAGCTAGAGGTGCGGGGACGACAGACACGTGGCGGGGATGATAGTCCGCACGCGCAGACGATCTTCCCTTCCCAAGTAGCCTCATCCTCTAATGGTTTGACCACCGAACTTTAAGGAACTTAATGGAACGATTCCTAGTTCTCGCTCACCTCTTCGAGTATGCGAACAGGGTGCTCGCGATAGGTCAAATCGGGTTGGACATCGAGAGTTTCCAACGGAGCTTCCTCGGTTGGAACACGGAGGCACTTCTTTAGCTGGGACACATGAAAACATCATGTACCCCCTTAAGGGCAGCAGGTAATTTCAATCTTATAGGCGATAGCCCCCTTTCCTTTCGATAATGCGGTAAGGATCCACATATCGAGGAGCTAACTTGCCCTTGACGCGGAAACATTGATGGCCTTTTCGGTCTGACCATCAATTTGAGGAGGGTAAGCTGATCTGAAAGAAACACGAGTTTCCATAGCCTCTTATAGGCTATGCCAAAATTGAGAAGTGAGCAGAGAAGCATGATCAGAACGATCGTCTTCAGTACACCGTGCAAATTTACGATGCGGAATATGCAGAGATCCTTTGGAAAACCTACAAGAAGGTCATTTTTGACAGACTGAGGGCTTGTTCTTGATTCGATGGTTGGTGGTGCATGGCCGTTGTTAGTCGGTGGATTGATTTGTCTGGTTAATTCCGGAACAACTTGTCTGGTTAATTCCGGAGCGATTTATTTGGTTAATTCCACTAACAACGGGATCTCAGCCTGCTAACTAGCATTACGGAGTCATCCCTCCGCGGCTAGCTATTTTAGAGGGACTAAGGTCGTTCTTAGTTGGTGGAGCAATTTGTCTGGTTACTCCACTACCAAACGAGACCTTGGTCGGTTAACTAGCTATACAGAGTCATCCCTCCACAGCTAGTCTCTTCGAAGAACTATGGCCGTTTAGGCCACAGAAGTTTGAGGCAATAACAGATCTGGGATGCCCTAAGATGGATAGGGAAGGAAACATGCCACCTTAATCAAACGATCGATGACAATCCAAACGGCATCATTTTTTTTTCTTAGGGTTTCGGGGTGGTGCCGAGCACCGGATACAAGAGTGAAATCAGGATCACCAACTTGATGATAAAAGATGGAGATACACGGAATGAGGCGCTCTGAATCGAATAAAATAATGTCAGGGCAAGAGTTAGCGAGAAGCGCACCTAACACGACGCCGTGCCTCCGAGCTTTCACCGAGATGGAGTCGATCGATTACAAACGATCTTTTTGCTTTAAAGGGCAATTGTTGGCGTAATGCCCTACGAGCCAGTGTAAGAAACAAGTGATCGACAAATGGATTGCTATGCTTCACAGGCAATTGTTGGCGTAGTGCTCTTTCTTACTACAAAGAAACAAGTGATCCCAGATTCGATTTGCGGGGACCACCTTGTCGACTCGCAGTGCACGGATGGAGGCACTACTGCGAACCACGAGGGTTGCTTTGCAAGCTTCTTAGGACAATTATTAGCATAATGGCCCTTGAGATTGCGGAAGAAACAAGTGACAACCGGCCGAGTCACCCCGAGTCTTCTCTTGACACTTGCGGCGCATCCATAGGCCTTTTCTTCCCGCCCACAAGAAGAACGGATTTTCAACCACAAGTCGAAAGTCGGGAAGGTATAGATCGGTAACTGTCTCGCAGCTCCTCGCATAAATCATCCAAGAACTCCTCTGGTTTTGAGGCATTGGCGATCGCGATGCTTGCAGATGACCGAAGAAGCCGCTAGCGATTCCAAAGACTTGGCAATCACCGTGTTCATGCTACACTCCTTGGGATAGTGATCGCTTCCCTCGCAAAGGAAACAAGTAACTTTGGCAGCCGGACAATCTCCGGGTAAGTGGTCGTTGTCACAATTTGGACAGGCCGAAGTACCTTTGGTTGTCAGAGTGTCCTTTCTCACCACAACGCCGACACACCTTGACTTTTCCTAGTTCGCAATCTTCCGCAAAATGCCCCTCTTCACCACGCCAAGGCAAAAGGAGGCAATTGCCTCTTCAGAACCTTGGGACCACAATCCAAACACTTGCCGAGGCGGAGTCGCTGCAAGCCTCTGCTCGGACAGTTGGAGCTAGGAGAATTTCGTCCCGACCACTTGCCGACCTAGTTCATCTTTGGACTGCCCGCACATCCTCACATTCGAAGAGATGGGTTAACACGAAACCCGAGGACTAGAAGTTGAAGAGAGTGAAAAGGAACGCCAACGACTAGGGGAATGGAACATCACCCTAACCGAAAGCCAACAAAATAGATAGTACAGACCCCTACCGAGTTAATAATAGATTAGATGATAATAAATGTAAACTAATGAAACAAGCAGAATAAAGAAAGTTATAGAGAGCATAATAAAGGAGAAGCAAAAACAGCAAGGAAATGTACTTTAAAAGCTTCCAAAATGACTCCAAAACAGCAAGGAAGACATAATATTAAAGGCCAACTTCCCAACACAACTAACTTGTATTGAATGAACGAGTAATTGGTTGAGAAGATAAAATTTCAGCACACCACTCCAATTTCTAACACTACTCAAAAGCAAGGTAAAACCAAGAGAATAGGTGTTAGATACTTAGCTAACTAGTATCACATCTTACCCTTTCATTCCCACAAGTTTTAGTTGATTAACCTCTCATTTTCTACCCTATTTAGAACCTTTGAGCTTGCTGTCCGAAATTGACGCTTGCTGTCCAGATTTTGCATCCAAGCTTCCAAATAAATTGGCCATTCCGAAGCTTCAAAACCTTGTAAATGGGCAGCTAACACTTTAATTTGCTAAACTCATTGATTCCCCAAAACCCATTTAATCGATAACCACTATCTTTGGAGGGAAAGAGAGGAAAACAAGTTTTAAAACTCAAACTAGAGCAAGATGAGATAGAAAGCTAAGATAGGTAAGGAGTAAAAGTAGAGACTTTACTTAAGCTTTCATAAACCATTTGATATTTTGAAATTAAGTTTTCCAAAACATCCTAAGAACGACCAAGCTTGGGTTACTACGGTCAGTATGGCTCTGATACCAAACTTTTGTGAGACCCCGATTTATTAAGCTCATAATACTTGGTCATCCAATTGACCCTAGTATTATCAACTAAATAAACCGTGCCTCGAGATATATGTACTTCCCAAGAATGCAGTACACACAACTCATTACAAAAGATTGCATCAATTCCATTCAAACACATAGAACAGAACAAGCAACAAACCAGAAGTTAATATACATAAGAGATAGTTATTACAAAAGAGAGGCCGACCGGCCAAATAACTACAAGACTACAAAGATACACAGCGGAAGCAAAAATGCCATAAAGATGGCCCAAAATAAGAGCCAACCTGTGTGCCTTAGCCCACAAGGCAACTGACCGGACCGCCAAGCTAGTCGCTTTCCCAGCCCATGCACATCTCGCAAAAGTAAAGCCCTTTGGGCTCTACCTCCTCTGCAACAAAGTTAGTAAGCAAAGCAAATGAGTACAAAAATGTACTCGCAAGACTGACGTGTAAGATAACAGAACTATAGTTTAGCTACATGCAAGCTTTATTTAAGTGGATGAGGCTTTGGACTTATTTTAGCATAAAGCAAGTTTCATTTGCAATAACATAATAGATTGAAGGCAATTTGGCAAAGCATTTTTAATTGTTGAAATAACAACGAGATAATAACATAATAACAACAACAAGAACATCCTGGAAGTGACTAACCCAATAGCCACCACAACAATAGCATGAACATCCATTCATACCAACCCATCAAGTTTTAATTAAATGGTTGAGTCTAGTTCTTGAACGACCTTACCAAGCATGTCCATAACCTAGGACGAGGCTATTCAATAGTTTTATCCTGCGCAGGTGTACCACTGTACCACACGCCGACCGCCTTTCCTTTAAGCACACTACCAAAGGTATGCTTGGCACGACTAAGTCCTACGAGACATTTCCAATGGGCGGTGCTAATTTTGACCAGCACAACCCACGAGGGATAAGGACACAATAGACTGACCTAACCGTCCGCCTTGCTCCATTCCCACACCACACACACACACATTTTATCTTTAAAACACACCAACCGAGCGACCCCAATTAGCACCGCCCAAAGTACTTAGTCAAGAGGGTTCCATATGCCCTCGTGTGGTTAGCACGCAAAGCGCTTGGCTTAGTGACCCAAGTAACTCGGTCCTTAATGACTCAGGCATACCACCACATTCCAAAAACCTCACCATCCATCCAATATGCCTAAGTCTAAATCAATCTTTTATTTTCAGTTTTAGATTTTACAAATTAATCAAAGTACAAGTGCTGGACATGTAGGAGTAATAATTAGTTTTGAGTGATCAAGACCATCGACTAAGTCGATGATCGCCCATTACTACCGATAACTAAGCATGGCTAAGCAATATTAACGTAAACTACTAAGTGGTGAGAGCTCATCCAATGAACTCCAACCACAGCAAATAACCTAGGCTCATTGGTAGTAGAGGATAAACAATTCCTACAGATTATGCAACTATAGGATTGCTAGCGATATTTGAACACAAAGTAGCATGCATACATATAAGTGAAACAAAGTATTAAGCTTTAAAGTAATGGGACAATGATGAGAAATGATCAAACTGCTTGCCTTGCTGTTGCTGGTCAATTTGTTGCTGAGGATCGCCACGGGTCAACACACTCGTCAACACCTAATCGAAAAGACGAAAAGAATCGATAAGAACGCATTTAAAACAACAAAGACAGCACAGCAAACAAACTCCAAACACTCTGAATTTTCTACAGCAGCAAGAGGGTGATTTTTAGGGAACTTAGCAACAAGAACCAATTGATTTGGATTCTTAATGCAAGAGTTATGAGCAAAACATTTCTGCTCAGCCCTAAAAATACCAAACTGCACTATTCACTAATTTAATTATGAGGCAACATTTTCTAGAAAAGTGGTGATACTAAAATTTTACTGTAAAACCAGCACCTTATGAGATGAATAACACAATTGAGTTCACCTCATTTGGAGCTATATTGCACTCTTTATAATTTTTCAAAAACAAGAACTTGAACAAAATTATAATGCACAAGAACTCTTTTTGGCAACAGCAACATGATCAAAACTAATTTTCACAGTAAGTTCATTAACAGAGGAAACCAACAAAGTTGGATTCACTCAAAAATAATCTACAGAGCATTAGTTATGTATTTTACAAGTTAAACATTAGTGTGAGTGTACATTTAAAGTGAGTTTTGAAACCTATTTGCAAAACCATGTTCTGGAGTTGAACTGGGCTCTTAACCATTTTTAGATTGGAGCCCAGGTCAAGCCAGAGCTAACACAATTTGAATGACCTCATTTGGATTTAAAATGAAAAAGATATGCAATTTTAAAGTTTATACCTTTCTCAGTTTATAATTAAGAGTTCACTGGAATTTCTAAAACCCACAAGGGCCGGGGAGGACATGAGCCACAGATCTCAGATCTAACGGCTCAAGACCTCCCAGGAGAACAACGCACACGCGCACACGAGGTTCAGAGGTCCTGGACCTCCTAGCAACGCACATGCACGAGGTAAGGGGAAGTCGTGGCCGTAGATGGGGAATCCGACGGGCCACAACGAGGGGGGGGGAGGTCCTCAACGGCTGCGATCACACAGGGAGGACAGGAACGGCTGAGATGACCTCGGGGAGGTCCTAAGCGGAGGTCTTTAACGTCACAGACCTCCAGGGGAGGTCTGGACGGCCAAGATTGCGCAAGGGGAGGTCTTGGACGTGCCAGATTTCCTCGGGAGGTCAGGGACGCCCTGCACTCCAGCAAGAAAGAGCTTGCGCGCTTCAGACGAGGGAGTTAATGCGCCGGGACACAAGGAGGTCCGCAAGAAGAGGTCTTAAATGCGCAACAAAGGGCGGATTTAAAGACATCAAGACACGCCAATGATTTCGATATTGAGCAAATGATTGGCGATAAACGCGCGGATCTTTGTCCTAAAACGACAACGGCGCCGCTGCCGTTTACGTCCGACAAAATCCCGAGTTGGAAGAGGTGGTTCTCGCCGGCAATGCAGACCTCGCTGGCGACATCCAATGGTACCATTGGGTCCGCAATAACCATGCGCACCCAATGGACCTCCTCTCAACGGCGGCGACGGCTTTGAACGCCGGCGAGCCGGAGAGGGCCACGAAGGGAAGCACGGCCAAAACTGAAATGCAAAAGGAAGCTCCGCGCGACATTCAAGCGTGTGCTCAAACAAAAGCTCTGCAACAGCATACATGCGGGTGCCAGCAGCTACGGGACTATCAGGAGGTTTACCTGGAGGTCTCGCGGTGCTGAGGAAGTAGAGGAAGGTGAAGACCGGAGCTGAGGAAGATGAGGTTGCTCCACGGCCAAAGCTCCAGCTCCAAGCTCCACTTCGTCCCCCTCTGCAAATGCCTAACAAATCAAGTTAGGACTTGGTCCCAGAGGGAAGGGCACAAATGGAAGCAAGGAGAGGGAGAAGAAATCTCCAGCGACCCTTGCCCACCGAGGAGCTTCAAGCTCCAGCAGTGGCGGCCAAGGAAGGTTTCGGTGGTTTAGAGTTCACAAGCACAGGAGAGCGAGCAAGGGAACAATGGTGTGTAACGGAAGCCAAAGAAACAGTGGGGGAAGGTTTTATACCTAGGGCACAGGAGGTCGTGGACCACGGGTTAAGCTCATGGTGAGCTTGGCCCATGGCCCGGTCTAGGGCTTGGACAAGATGTAAAGTTGACATGGTGACAGATGGCGAGGCGAGAGGCGGAAAGCTGTCCAAAGATTTAATGCTTGGTCGCCAAGGGAGTCGTTGAAGGTACCTGATGTGAGTGGGCATTAACTCCCTTCCAGAGCTCTGGTAGCGCGCCGAGGAAGGAGAAGAACAGGGGAGATCATTTCGGTCGTTGGATAAGACTTCGGAGAGGTCCAAGCCATCGGATGTTCTTTTCGAACCGTTATGTTTTAAGTGGCTGGGAGGAGGTCCCAGCCACACGATTTGGAAAGGGAGGTCGTGGCCCTCCGATTTCCATAATGCGAATGCGCACGTGGAAAAGGGGATAGGAGGTCCAAGGCGTTGGATTTCAATCCAACGGTGCGGACCTCCAGGAGGACTTAACCGCACACGGCCTTAAGAACATGAGGGGGAGGTCATGGCCTTTGGATGTAAATCCAAGGGCATACACTGACCGGGGAGGTCTGTGATGTTGCGCAACAGGCAAGGGAGGTCAGGATCTTTAGATTTAGATCTAAGGGCAACGACCTCACGTGCGCGAGGAGGTCCGATGCGCATAAGACAAGGAGGAGGTCGTGACCGTGGATTTTTAATCCAACGGTGCACAACACGAGATAGGGGGAGGTTTTGTATTTGGATATTTTGAGGGGGGAGGTCGGGGTCGTTGGATTTGATCCAACGGCCACGACCTTGGTTAGGTGGGAGGTTTGCTTAGTTCAACAGGTGAGGGAGGTCATGGCCATGGATCTTGGATCCAAGGGCTACGACCTCAACAAGGTGGGATGTCTAGTGGTTTGACAGCCCGTGGAGGTTTTTGAGATTTAACATGTGGGAGGTCATGACCGTGGATCTTTGATCCAACGGCTATGACCTGATGAGGTGGGGAGGTCTTTGCGGTGTTGACCGCGGAGGAGGTCGTGGCGGTTGGATGTAAATCCAACGGCTGCGACCTGATCAAGGTGGAGAAGGAGGTCTGACGGGTCAGGAAGTGGGTTGGGTTGGACCAGCTTCGCAAAGTGGCTAGCCCAAGGAACAGTGTAAACTTTTAAATTTAGTTTTTAACAGCTGAGGCTTAGCAGAATAATTTGGGATAGCAATTCAACTCCAAAATTTATGAAATTTTAACTGGAGTTCGCTGACATCATGATTAACCTTACATAAATTTTCCAGAGGTTATTATGCAATGCATTTTTCTCAGGAAATTCATTAAGGTTGTTCAAAGGATTGTTTTACCTCCAAAATTTATCAAACAAGTTTTACAACTTGTGATATTTTTCAGAGGGGTCCCACATCAACTTTAGGACCAAGGAACATATCTTCCAAATGTTTGGCATGCGATTTGTGACCAATGGAAAAAAGGAACTTGACTTTTGGTCAACAAGAGCTTTGTGTGTTTGGATTACACAATTCTTGGACCACAATTACGTGTGAGAAAAAGTTTTAATTTCTACACATATAATTATACTTGAACAAACCCTGTTTATACAGTTGGGACGTTACAGCAGTCGAGCTTGAACAGGTGGGTGAGGGCTTCAATGGTATCTTGAGGCAAGGGAGAATCGTACATCGCTAGGCACTCCTTGAGGGCCTCTTCGGAAAGGGCTTCATCTTTTGGTAGGATGCCCAATTTGCATGCGAGTGTTCTTGGGCTCAGTGTAGCATGGAGCACGAGCGTCGCTTGATAGCCAGACATGAACTGCAGCGGATGTTTTTGAGGTCAAAGTATCTTGTGGATCGTTTGCTCTTGTGCTGAGTGGGTGCCAGCATGATTAATAGCGTTGCCACCGGGGGCACAAAGAGCGCGGCCTCCAGGTCTTACACAAGCTGTTGGCTAGTGGAATGGCCGCTTAGGTCTTCAGCCAGTTCCTTAGGGAGTGCTAGGGGGCTCGGCACCAGTGGCAGGTGTCCTAGAGCAGTCCTAGCCGGTCGGGGCTTCAAAGGGGAGGTTTGTGCCTGTCAGGCCATCGGGGAGCTCGGGCGACTTGGGGATGGCTGGGTCGCCCATAGCGGCTCTGTTAGCCCCGGGGCCGCCACTACCACTATGGGTTGGGGCGTCGCGGTCCCTTAGCCGAGGAGGCTCGCAGAGGTCTGACTACGGGGCAGGAAGGCCAAGCTCTTCTGAATGGAGCTCTAGGGCAGCTTCTAGGTGGATGGCCCCTAGCTCCTCCTCCTCGGGGTGGACCGATAGCATGTCTAGGGCCAGTTCGGGGACTTCCGGGTCGGAGAGAGACGCTGCGATGCTTGCTGGGAAGGTGTACCCGGTGGGAGCTTATGCTCCCACAGGAGCTGGCCAAAGGGCCCCATGGACACACTCTTCGCCATAGGGGGTAACTCTACCTCCCGACACGGGGCTAGGCTTAGTCGAACGGTCGCGTTGCCCGTGGCCTTGATGTAGTCCTCTGCCTTGTGGAGCCACTCGACTCGTGCTTCCTCGAATGGGCGGGGAGACGGTTGCACGGCAGTCGTGAGGGGGGGGAGGGGATTGTCGAACACTTCGTGGAGAGCTTGTCTCAAGTACTTGGTGTAGGAGGAGAAAAGCTCTTGTAGGGTGCAGCCTGTTCTTGCTTTGAGCTCTTGAGGCGACGACTTATGGGTGGCGAAGCAATCAGGGCCCAACGAGGGTGTCCTGAATGGGGGAGTCACATCTCCATGGTCAGCCCTGCACCGACCACCGTCTATGTGGTGACGGTTCGCCTACCTGCGTCGGGGCGAGCGGTCGCGGTCGCGGTCCTGGGCACGGCCCAAACCCAGCTGCAACCTATTGGTCCCCATAAGGGAAGGACCGTAGTCGGGACGGGTTGGCCGATTATGTTGGCCGTCATCTCCATCATCGTCATCCTTGTCCTTGTGTATGCGGTTGAAGCACGATGAGTGGTCGTCTTCAGTCGATCAACGGTGGGGTGGAAGACGGCGATGAGGATTATGTCACTAGGAGCGCATACCGTGGCGCTTCAGAGGCGATGAAGCATTTGAGGGGCTTTATAGGTCAGAGCTTTGTGGTGAAAGCTAGGCAACTAAGCACCTTCCGTTTGTTCATGCAAGGAAGAGGCTGGGTGGGGCGCTGGGAGGGAGCGTTGAATGCATGATGTAGTGGAGGGGCTTTGAGTAGGCTGCACGATGTCACCAATAGGCACTCTTGACTTCCTGCCACTTGTACTCCTCTTCGGGGATGACAACTTTGCTTGGTGGGAAGCACGATACAGGAGGTTGCGTGACCTCCACAATGGCGTGGCAATAGGACGTTGGAGCAGGGAAAACCTTATTGTTTTCAGAAAAATTTTGCTGGGGGGCATAATAGCCGAAATTTTGAAATTTCGGTTGAAAAATTCGGTCAAGTGGTCGTTTCAGTATTTGAAATTTGGCCGAAATCATGACAAATTACAGAACAATTTTGCAAAATTGAACCAAACAAGTGGCTGGTTAATGTACTCCCAAATAGCACTGAACATTATTCAGTTATATGTCATCAGGACCATTGGCAAGTGGTCTGTAACCATTTGGACTTGCAGAAATTTCACCTGATTCAACTGGTATGCACTTCAAGATAGCACCAATAATCAAGGCCTGCTCCGGTGCTCCCGGACTACCGGGATCCATAGAGGCACGCGCCGCGGAGGTCATCCAGGAGGTAGATCCGGCGCCTAGTCGCTGGAGAGGAAGCTAGAGATGGAGGGCGCTTGGACGGGCGATCGGAAGTGCAGCCATGGGATATGGCGGGGCGGCAGCTGCGCATCTTGCTTCGCTAGCTCGTGGGTGGATCGCCAGTGGTGGCACACGGCAACGAAGGAGATGCGGTCAACGAGGCACTACAGCTCGACGAGTATGAGGAGGTGAAGCTTAACCGGGAAGGCATCGGAATCGGACCACCGAGCCGCAGGGGGAGCCATCGGAGGGAGACTAGGGCGAGAGATCGAGATGAGAGAGAGAGAGATAGGCTGTCTCCTTGCTTGGGAATTTTAATTGGGGGCAAGTGTGGGCAAGGCAACAGGTGGCTTACCGATGAGTAAATTGGGCCAGGCCAAATTCGAACTGAACAAGCAGTTTCTCTCGGCTAGCGACGAAACAGAAGAAATTTTCGAAACTTTGGTGAAAATTTTCCAACATTGTTAACCCTGCGTTGGAGCAGCCGAGCACCGAGCTAGTATGACAGAAGCAGTAGGGGAGGAGGTTGGCGGGTGAATGCGGGCCTGCTGTTGGGTGGAGGCATGGGGCAGTTGGCGCAGTGATGGGGGAGTCCGGCTTGGGGGTCGGGCACTGAATGGAGAATTTTTTTTAAAAAATAATCTATTTTTATTCGGAATTACGGAAATAATACTGCTTAATTTTTTTATAGAAATAATCTTGTGTCGCCGTACGGTTGGGCGACTCGTGCAAGTCGCCCAACCGTCATGCGACAAATCTTCAAGTCGCTCAATAGAACGGTGACTAGAGCGTGACTAGACCTAGTCGCCAAACGGATGTGCGACATGTGTTGGAATCGCCCATTTGTAGAGCGAGTTTAGTAAGTCGCGTAGTGGTTGGGCGACTTAGTTCAAGTCGCCCAACCATTGGGCGATTTTAGCTAATAAACCTGGAAGTATGCAAATCCAATTGGAACAATTGTGTTAAAATAGATATTACATTTTTTAGGTATTATATTTAGCAAATCGTATTGTATGATGTTATTTTTTAAAAGATAAAAGTGTGGTGACAACGTTGGTTGGTCTGTTTGTTATTTTCGTGGAATATGACGGGTATGAAATTTGTCAGACTCGCAATAACATTTTGTGATCGTCGTATATTGTTGTAGTGCGCAAAATTTCTGTATAATTTTGTGAGGATGATTGAGATAGTAATGAGTGGTAATTAGAAAGGTAAGTGATATTACGATGCATCAGGGAGTCTCTCCTCGATGAAGTCGTTTGAACGTATACGCGTATATAGGCAGGTAGTCGATGAAGTACTTTATGAAACTTATACATAATATGATTGAAGAGGCTGAAAACGCTTGTTGTGGTTATGAAGATGCCATAAAACATGGAGAATTCGATGGCAGTGCGAATGGTTTTTTCTGGGATTCCACTAGAAGAGGCATACTTGCAATATAGGCTTGCTTTGATGGCTTAGCGGAGACACGGAACGAGAAGTACATTAAAGTCCGCGGACAGAAGCATGTTACACGTAGTCACATGGCATGATGGTTCGGCTAATTGCTTTAGTCATCCTTGCTACTACTACGGTACACTGCGACACAAGCACCCGGACCATATAAGTATATATGCCTTTAGGGGATAGTAAAAAACATGGGGGTAGGATGGGGGACTACTACGTAATGACCAGACCTACTGCGTGGACCGGGGCTATTTTCCCTTCCTTGCTAGCTTGGCGTTGAACTCCTGCCGGCCTTTCCCTTCCCCTTGTCGCGGGACTGTCCACGTCGGGCTGGTATGTCGAAGTTGTCCATGTCCTGCGATTCCATGATGTAAGTGCACCATATAGTGAAAATCATAAGAAGGATGTAAATTCTTCATCACTCACGTCGTCGATACAGATTATGCGAGGCGGCCGGATCTGATACGGCGGCGGGCTGCTCACCAAGATGAGTCTTTCCCTTGCTCTTATCACGGGACTGTCCACGTCGGGCTGGTATGCCGAAGTCATCCATATCCTGCGATTTCATGATGTAAGTGCACCGTATAGTGAAAATCGTAAGAAGGATGTAAATTCTTCATAACTCACGTCGTGGATACGGATTACGCCCGGGCGATTGGATACTTGTGGCGTGGGCTCGACCATATCGCCTTTCCCTTGCCCTTGTCGCGGATTCGCCCACGCCGGGAAATTTGGTATGTCGAAGTCGTCCATGTCTCGCGATTCTATGATGTAAGTACATCATACAGTGAAAAACGTAATAAGGATGTACATTCTTCATAAGTCACGTCGTCGATATGGATTACGCCGGGCGAGTACTGGGCTCCTTCGGTGCCTCCTCAATAGGGTCTGCAGTGCGTAAGGTTTCCACCGACGAAGTTCTCGCCCGCACCGAGTAGTTCAAAGATGTACTGTTTGGATGAATGCCCTATCGTACATCTCTGGGCCATCGATCCACTGGAAGAAGTGGCAGCACATCTCGGGCTGCCATTAGTGGGGATGAAGTTAACAATTTAAGGAATTCAACGTTGGGAGAGGAAAATCGATGCGCGCGAATGAAACGCTTACGAGGTAGTGCCCGCACATGTAGTACGCCCGGGCTGGGGTGTCTGGGTGTGTGGACTGAATGATCTCTGCTGGTTCGCCACACACACGCTACGGGATTGGAAAACGTGGTGGTACTGGAGCATCTTTCATTAAAAAATCTGGGTATTGTAGGTGTTTCCTCTTCTGCTTAAGCCACTTTTGCTTCTGCAACATCCTCGCGTAGAAGTTTGCCAAAGAGTCCATAGCTGGGTATCTATTGTATAGTGTTGTGTAGTATTGGGTTTGGTTCAACCTCCTTTTATAAGGCCCATGGTTGGCATGGTGTGGTTCATTTCATGCAGAGTCCTGTCTTTTAGTTTTGAAAAGCTGAGGAGGTAGAGTGTTGTCATGACCATCTGAAAAGCTAGCGAGGCAGAGTGTTGTCACGTCTTTTTTTGCAGAGTCTTGTCTTTTCGGTCTGAAAAGCTGGCGAGGCGGTCAGGGTTGGCAAGTCGATCTGAAAAGCGTAACCCTGAACCTAAACCCTAAACTGCACAAAGCTGTCTCTTTTGGTCTTATCACTGCGCAAAGCTGGCCCATGTGGTCTTGTCACTACGTAAAGCTGCCTCATCTGGTCTTGTCACTACACAAAGCTGTCTCCTTTGGCCTTATCACTGCGTAAAGCTAGCCCGTGTGGTCTTGTCACTGCGCAAAGCTGCCTCGTCTGGTCTTCTCACTACACAAGGCTGTCTCTTTTGGTCTTATCACTGCGCAAAGCTACCCTGTGTGGTCTTGTCACTGCGCAAAGCTGCCTCGTTTGGTCTTGTCACTGCGCAAAGTAGCCAGCCCTGTCTGGTCTTGTCATCTGCAAGCTAATACATTAGCCGCTTTGTTAGCCTCCCCCCGTGGGCTATAAAATGCACGCCCCACACTCTGAAAGTAGGACCACTCGACCCTTGAAACTATAGGAAAAAGAACCTTCTCCGTTGTACAGTAACATACGATGGCAGACGCCTAGGGACTAGTCCAACCGGAGTCGCCGAAACCAGACCTTCTCCTGGAAAAGAGGGAGGACTTCGGCCCTAACTACCGGTTGATGCCGAACAAGCACGCTCAACCGGTATGGCCGAAATGCAGACACGGGGAGGACGCTATCGTGCAGGTCATAGACTTCCTTTTCGATGGCGGACGGCGTTTCTTCCGATGCCCATACTCTAGGGTAAATAGTTTTGTTCATGTTACTGCTAATACAACCTCCATACTAACCGTCCCTTGCAGCAGATGGCGAAATGCAACTTTACCCACTGGATCGATCCTCCCCACAAACGACATGTTTTGATGCACGTGGATATATTGTAGAACCGAATCTTTGATTTGGAGGCGCAAATTGACGATCTAAAGGAACAAAATGATGATATCCGCCAACAGATGCAGCGCGAGAGGGGCAACGAGGAGGTCGTGAACATAGGAAGTTCCTATGATCCCACATGCTGCTGCGCCAACCCTAGCTGCATATGTGCGTGCCACTACACCGACGGCCAGCCACGTCCGAGGCGCCCAACTAGAGAACACTCTATGTGGGTAGCGAGAGGCACCTTCTACCATTAGTGTAACACCCCGATTTTCATAATTGGGATGTTCATATTTAATTTGGTGATCTATTAATTTTTTGACTACGTTTTAAAATTTTTCCGGTGTTTAATTAAAATGTTGCTTTTAAAAATCAAATTGTTTGACAAACTGTGATTAAAAATTTAATTATTTTGATTTTATGTTTTCGCATGCATCACAAAAATCATGTCATTATGCATGCATTAGTATCATCGTTCTTCTTCTCCTATTCGACCGACCGCGCGTGAAACACCCGCGTGCCCCTTTTATTCCTGTCATCTCCCTTTTTCTTTCCCTGCTAACTCTTGTCGCTTCTCTCCTTCAGATCTCATCTAAAAACTCAAAACCAAGTCATGCATGTCTTACCACCTCGATCGTCATCGCACGGCCAACCCAATTCCGCTATTCGTTTTTGCATGCATGGCAGTTTGCGCAATTTTGCGAACAGACAAGAAGAAGTAGCAGATAAAACATCTGTGTGTCTATTTGTTTTCCCCAACTTCTCTCTTCGCAATCACAACCAAAAACCCAAATTCAAGCTTTGCATGTTATATCATGGCGTTCGTCATCGCAAGGACTTTCCAATCATGAAATTAGTTTGCGCATGCATTGTTGTTTGAGCGAGTTAGAGAAAAAGAGGAAGAACCGTACTGCTATTCATCTTGCAAGCAAACAGGAATTTCAAAGATTTTTAGAGAGCATCACACTCGGGGTAAATTCCTGAAAATTTTACCTAAGCTTCACCATTATGTCGGGAACCTCCCTTAAAAATTTCGTGATTTTTGGAGCTAATAAACTATATCTAAAAATTACCTGAACCCCCTCAGTCATTTTACAAATTCTGGAAAACCCACTGTTTTTTTTTCTGCTCCCAGCCGAAGCAACCAACTCCACACTGTTCATTCGAATTCTTTTACTCCCAGCCACACCATCCCTCTACCCACTTCTCACCTCTATTTGTTTATTCACCCATCAATCACAGTTGCATGCCACAACCATTTTGTAATGCCCAGCCGAACTCTCCTTTCTCCCCATACCATTTTTCCTTTGTTTGTTTATTCTCCTTACTGCCAACACCATTCTCACCTCTACTGTTCATTCATCCAACAAGCATAGCCACACAGCCACTAAAAATACTATAACCTCACTAATATTTAATTCCTTCCTTCGGCATTATTTTCTTTCCCTCCCAACATGCAAAGCAAACCTGTGCCATTGCTTTATCCCCAACCGAATAGCACCCTGTCCTGCCATTTTATTCACCCAACCAAAGCCACCACACAGCACACTGCCATTTCACTTCGCAAGGGGCAGTCCACTGCCATCTTCTTCCCACGCCTCATTTCTTTCTCCCTCCACAGAACACATCTATTTCTTCTCCATGAACTCAAAACCAAACCAACTTCTCTCCTGTGAATCTCATCCAAGAACCAGAAATCATGCTTTGCATGTCATACCATCGTGTTTCCCTTCGCATAAGCTCTCCATTTATGCAAGAATTGGTTGCATGCATGGTGGATTGAGTGATTGGAGCAAAGAGAAGAGGAGGAGCAGAGGCACTGGTCCGTGGCTAGGCGAGGTGGTGGTGGCGCAGCAAGAGTGCTGAGGAGGCCCGGTGTGGCGCAGCTAGTGGCGCGGCCAGCACGTGCTTGCAGCAGTGAAGGCGAGGCCGAGGCACTGCATTGCAGCAGTGGCGTCGGCAGCGGCTCGGCGGTGGCCGGCCAGAGGGATAGCAAAGAGCCACCGAGGGGAGCTTCTGGAGATGGCCAGGCGGCAAGCTGGAGAGCAGCGGCGTCGTGGGCAGTCGCACGCAAGGGGGAGTTTGAACAGCGTTGCTGCGACGGCGCCAAGGCGGCTTGTGGCCTGGCGTGGGAGCGGCCAAGAGCAGCGGCAACCGGGCTCGAGACGGCTTGGCGGCGTGGCCACTGGCGCATGGCACCCAGCAGCGACGCGGTGTCGGCCCGGCGGTGGTCGAAGCCCCGGACGCTAGCTTAGCCTTCTCTCCACTGTGGTTATGGATGCACGGTGTGTGCAGGGTATACAGGTAAAGAAATACGGCAGAAGGCCATGATGGGTTGATAAGATAATGAAACATGTAGTTGGTAGTTACGTGAGAGCAATAGATTAATGCCAAGCTGATAGTGAAATGCTTTGCTCTAAGGACTAAGACTCTAGCTGCCGACAGGAGGAAGGAGAAGAGGAGCGCGGTGGCACTGTGGCTCGCTGCGGCACGACAGTCCGGTGGCGGCCAGTGGCGCGAAGATGGCGGTGTAGAGGAGCCGGCCGAGAGCACGGCGCTTGCATGCGACGGCCATGCATGCAGCGGCGTGGTGGCCCGAACGAGAACAACGGCGCCGATGCGGAGCGGGGCGTGAACGAGAGTGACGGCACCGATGCGGAGCGAGACAAGGACGCGGAGCCGAGAAGACGTCGCCCGGTGACGATTCACACACCTAGTGCTGTGGTAAAATCCTTAGCGTCAAATTATGTTACCACGTTATGAAATTAGTCGTGCATGTTGCATGTTAGTCATGAGCATATCATCTATTTTTGCATGCTTAATTGTAAAAATATTTTGGTAAATTAAGACCGGTTTAATTATCCGGTTAGGTCGTATTTGTGCGTAGGCGTGATTATGTATCGATATATTGGTGAATGCGAATAATTAGAGTATTGTGGTGAAATGCGTGTTTTTGTTCGGTAGATGCTAGATTGAATTTATGAGTTGATTATTTGATCGGATGGTATTATTTTGAAGTTGCATGGATGTTAGTGGTGATCTTTGGATAATACATTAATTGATGATTTTTCCTCATATTGGATTAGTAATTTTGGAGTTAGGACGCATAAGGATTTTATGAATTATTACTTGATGGATAGCTCTTGCGATGTTGATTAAGGAAATATGGATGTTAAATCGGACGATTTATTTAATCGTGGGCAAATTGGTCGGATGTCTTAATTAATATCTATGTGAGTTATGCATACTAGAATTGGGAGAAGGTAGGAATGGATGTTTTGATTGCGGATAAATATTTGGATTGCCATGTGAGTAGTAGTTAAGTCTTATGTGCCGAGTTGATAGATTTGTACCCTTAATTGGGTTAGTAGATAAAGGATTATTAGTTGATTGTAGAGGCACATATGTAATTGGATTGGTAGAGGTCGTTCATGACTAAGTTCGGTGGTATAGATATGAGATGATCGATTAGTGAGCCATTAGATGTTGGGTGCGTTTTTAAATTGTTAAGCTCATTAGGTGTTGGTTAGGCAATTAAACCTCGGTCGTTGGAGATTTTGGGTGTATGCGAATATGACTTGCCGAGGTTAGACTAGTAGAGCTAGTAGTTAGTATTAGCTTAATTAGTCTAGCAAAGAACAATTAATAGATTTGATTATAGTCTTATGCCCATAACTTGGCGGATTTAGTACATTTATCGAATATGTTGTATAGTTGGAAGATAGTGAATACGGGCATTGTGTGGTTGGAGAGGCTATTTTGATTATGACAGAGGCTAGGTTAGCCCAAGCTTAAAAATTATTTTAATGTGGTAGAAATTTCAGAAAAAAGAATTATTTTTACACTAACAACTCTTTTATCTTTGAAAATTCGTAGAAAATTCATTTGAACTCCAAGTGAGTTGAACCAAGTTATTTTGGTCTTATATTTTTATTCTCTATTTATCTATGTAATCCTTTTTCCCACCTCTATTCTACAAATTTTCACCAAATAATTAATTTCGCATGAATAGTAACCGAAATGCAATTTTCTGGATTTTTAAGAAAACCGATTTTCAAACTGCTATAACTTTCACATACTAACTCCAAATGGAACGAATCTTTCACCTAAATTCATCTAAAATCATGATCTACCCACGGTATAAGTTTCATTCATTTTTGAGAATTTTGAATTTTCGGCTTATTTGGTGTTGATTGCAGTATCGTTCTTTCAATAGATTTCTCAACGATACGAACGTATACATGAGTGTAACCTGAGATTGAACAAGTGGTACAGCAAAGGTGCGAGCACCCTTCTCTTGAACATATTGCTCCTACTGATTTTAAAATATTTTGTATGAATTTTAATCTCTCAATTACATGCTATTTTGAAATGTATGTTCATGGGTAGAAGTAGTTAATTCCCTGCTTGCTGCATTGGCCCTTCTTTGAATGTTGATTACCCTTTTATCTTGAATGATTAAGGCTATATGTTATATGGGTTTGTTGCTAATTTGTAGAACGATGCTTAGTCGTGCTAGTAGTTGTAGTCGATGACGGTTGATGGAGCTAGTCCATCGGTCGATGGATCGAATTGAATCTTAAATGAAATTTGAGGATTATATGGATTTGATTATGTTGAATTTGAGGAGAATGTCCAGATCTTCGTATCTGAATATTATAAATTTGTTAATGGGTTGTTATGTGTTGGACTTGGACGGGTGATAGGGTGATGAAGGGGTGGTCCCAGATTCATGTAGCCCCGTCTGGGTATTTGAGGACCAGTCTGTGGTGTGATGAACCAAGTTTTACGTACAACCACACGCCGGGTTTATGGGCGATGGCTTGGCTTAATAATTTGTTGTGTGTTAGCTATCAAAACACAATCAGATTGGCAATTGTTGTTGTTTGGTTTTAATGGCTCTCTTGTCAATCTGGTGGGGGCATGTTACCCTTATCTTTTCTTGCCCCTAAGGGTCTCTAGTTGATAGGGACTTACTTACACAACGGGGTTCACCTGTAGTGCAGGCGCTTAGTCTGCTATGGGATTCTGATCCTCGGGTGGTTTGATAGTTAGGACATGACATTGTAACGGCCTCGTTATGCTACCTCAGTCACACTCCAAAGGAAGAGTGCGTTGGCCGACATTACAAGGAATGCATATCGTGTGGGTAAAGCTGTACAACTCTGCAGAGTCAAATTAAATCTATTCGAATAGCCGTGTCCCCGGTTATGAACATCACTTGTGGGAAAGCATGCACAGTTAGCTCTTGGGAAGTTAAGTTTGGGGTTATGGTTAAAAATGTGTGTCATTATGTTAGTATGTTCAAATCTGAAATGATATCTTGAACGCAAGGTTCGCGTGTTTAATTGTTATGGAATGATATGTGTCACGAATGGACTGCTCGTGTGTTGATTATATTTGGAGATTATACTATTGTTCATCATTACTTACTGTTACAATGTTTTCTAAATGTTTTAGAAATAGCAATTTGAATCTATATTGTTTATCTAATTGCAAAACTTGCTTTATGCTGAAAATTGACTAGTGTAGTAGCCTTCCTTTGATACTTACATGCATCCTTATTTTTCTTGAAAAGTCTCGCGAGTACAACTTTGTACTTAAAAATTAACCATTTGTTCAGGTGAGAAGTCGTTCAAATTGGGTAAAGTTCTTCAGACGCTACGACTTTAACTCCAGTTGGTTGCTTGTGGGTTTGTGGGCATGCCAACTCGGTTATTCCCTATTATTTTAAGTTTGTCTTCCGCTGCAATTTATTCTTGATATTTATGTTTGGCCGAATGGCCCTCTTATGCAAACTTGTACTTAAAAGTTCTATTTGATGATGTTGTAATTACAATTCCTTTACTCTTGTACGATTGTGTATGGATGTGATTGCAATGTTGTGTACTAGGATATGTGCATGTTAGCCACTGATCCTTGGGAGCTAACATGAGATATATATCCGGGCACTCGGAATCGTTTTCGTTTCATGTTAAGTATTGTGCTCTTTCAGTGTAATTACTTAGCTTGAAACGGATCTGATCTCGAGGTCCCCACAATTAGGCACGAGCGAACCTCGGTAGTCTCCCCTTCTATACGCACTTATGTTCAATCTCCTAAAGCATGTAACTAAATGGTGGATGCGTCATTGCGGTTGCCTTTTATCAAGTTGACATGTTGCATCGATGTCTCGCGTGCTTTAAGCTATATGCATTGAACAAACATGCATTGTATGAACAAGTACTGAAAACCGACCTATTCCATACCAGACATTATCCGCTAGAATTAAGACGAGATATTGACACTTCAAATAAAGTTGAAAGTTGCAATTACGATACAATTAATTCCACAGTTGCTTACAAGAACCAAAAATCGATCAAGTACAAGTTACAACATACTAGCAGTTCTAATACAAGTTTCTACGTGTCGGTAGGCGCCTTGCAAGTTCTCACGCAGGGTGTGGCCTTCGGCAATGGCGCAACATCTACCCACCGCTGTAGCTTCCCCTTTGTCCATATCGTTCCGAATGCGACGACTCTGCCGACGGCCCTTCCCCACTTTCAACAGGTCTAGATCCGGAATCCAAGTCCTATTTGCAGTATCCAACGTGGCAAAGTTACTGATCTGTGGTCCCAGGGCGGTCGACTCCACCTGTTGCTACGTGATCACTGGGGGCCCGCTAAGCTGCTCACCGGAAATAACCTCAACGGGTGCAGCTCACCGCCTCGACCTCCCGGGTGCTTCGCAAGTAATCGATCCACGCCCTCATGCGGGAGAACTCAAAGCCGGCTAGAAAACAATACCTGTACGGCAAATAATGTTAATCTCTACAATATATCGACGATCACAAACCTGAAGAGAGGAAACATACCTGGCTCGAAGGCGATGCGCGAGATGTCAAACCCACCATACTGTGTAGATGGGTTGGGGACGAAAACATGCTGCCCTGATGCTCTCTGGTAGGTGTCCTGCAACGGCACCGGTGGCGGTGGCTATGGCGGGGGTGCGAGTGCGCGCCGTGCACCCGGACCCTCCCACCGCCCAGCGCAGCGTAGGCGCAAAGAGCAAAAGGCACAGCGCAGCGGGCACGTGGACATGCCCCTCCTGGGCCTGCTGACTGGGCTGTAGGACGTGGCGTCCTCGACTTATGCACCGACGAGGCCACCTCTCGGACCGACGAGGCCACCTCCTGCACCAATGAGGCCACCTCCTGTACCTTCCTTCACGATGTTAGGGCCACGCATCGCCTCGCCGCACTGTAGGCCAGACGAACAAACTGCACTAGCTCGTCGCGCGTGACCTCCGCACCAATGCCGATGCTATCCAGGATCGATTGTCCGTCACTGGCAACCCCGACGTTGATGTCTGTCTGCAAGGAGTATGTCAAAGCGTCAAACTTATAATTCAGGTAACAGTACTCAGACATTTTCAAACACGATTTTATGTACTACGAGGTGCACGTTCCACGCTAAGCGTAGAGGGTACGAGTCGGTCGGTGCTGGCACGTAAGTGGGGGGAGGGTCGATGACATGCACTAGCCTGGTGCGTGTCTGCGGGGCGTACCAGCGAAGGTACTCATCGTACGCACTGGGGTCGTACAGGCCATCATCTGGCACGCGTCCCCGTGGGCGTTCGCCCACTGTGCCACCAACGGCTCTATCTTTGTGACGACCCACCCAGTGATATACCGCAAAGGTCCGGGAGGACCATTTTTTTTGAGTCGCGGTGCTACCGCATAGAGGAGCGGTAGCACCGCTCGGTGCATCCCAAGGGAGGTCTACCAGGACCTCCCAGGAGGTCTTCAAGACCTCCTAGAGGTCTTGGCTAGCAACCTGCCGGTAGCACCTCTCGGTATATCACCAGGGAGGTCCGACAGAATCTCCCAGGCTAAGTCCCGTAGGACCTCCTAGAGGTCCTGTCCCTGTGCTCCGAGCTAGTCCCAAGACAACAGAAGCTAGCTCACACAGGAACACAAGATAATATCACAACCACAAGGTCAAACAAAAGATGAAGCAGACAAATTAAGCTTAATATTAAACGGGACCTTATAGTCAAGCTTGTACACAAGAGGTCTGCCTCTAAGGGCTTACAAAAACCGACAAAGACTTACAGCTAGCAACGAAAGAGCTCCAAAGCAAAAAGCACCAAAAGCACGTAAAGGCCATCCGGCAAGCCCATAGGTTGTCGAGTGGAGGACGCCCTAGGCAAAGCAGGATCATCAAGAACTCCTCCTCAAAGAGGTGCAGACCGCTCGCACTTGATCATCTTCCAAATCATTGACACGGGGCTTTAAGCCATGAGTAATTTGAATGTACTCAAGAAGACACAGGAGCATTTATGCAAGTAATATTCATGCAAAGGCTTACCAATTGAGAGTCAGATGGTTAGATTTATGCAAAGCCAAGTTTTGACAAAGAATAACATAAGTAGATTGAAAAACTGCAAGTTAAAACAATAGTATATACTACATTTGATTTTTGCAAAGAGGGAGTGAGTACCAACTCACAACCACAACCAAAAGGGGGAGGTCTGGTCGCACCCATGACCAGGTCCTCACCCAAAAACCACCCTAGAGCACCCACTCCAGAGGTCCGAACCAGCCTCTGGACCACTACCCGAGCCAACCCCGACCCCTCTGGAGCCGGCCAAGGTCTCTTCGAGGCAAAGCCAGGGCATCTCGCTGAAGTGTCCAGTGGCACAAACTTTTGGGAACACTACCCCTTGCACCATTTTCACCAGGCATGTCCATAACCAGGGACTTGGCTATTCGAATAGATTTTACAATCTGCAGAGTTGTACAACTTTACCCACAATCCACGGTCTCTCTAGCGGGACGGGTTCCGAAAAGACCCTTGCTCACTTCCGATGGTGAGCAGTCTAGAGAGCGCGGCAAGGCCTTTACAAAGCTTTGAACTGACTCGGGGCTGCCCGCTAAGGTTTCGCATCTCCCCCCTTTGGTCTAGAAATCCATGAGGTTATGGGGTGCCCTCTTGCGCCAACGAATCAAGATGCTCCTCCACAACACCCCAAGCCATCTCATTGCTAATTATTCAGCCCAGACCATTCCCACAAAATGATCTTGTGGTTGCACTGATTGGCCCAGATCAACAGACACAAAGTTGAGTCCTTAATTGTGCTAAGGCAAGACTTCCACAACCCCAATGTGCAAAGCACCCACTACTCACTTACTGCCTTCTTGCCTCTGCAAAACACTTTGTAATTAACCCTGCCAAAAGACCACCCAGTCTTGACACAACAGTTATTAGGGTGACCTCGCACCACAATCAACACAACTTAGGCATCCTGCCATAGCTGCTTAACAGTGGCAACGACCACAGATTCCATAGATCATTAGTCAAGATTATTAATTGATGAAGCATGATACGCCGGCACCACGGTTTCTAGAGCGAGGCTATATATAAACCTACGGCCCCATGTTGGCAAATAACAAGGAACACCAACTAAATACCCAATCTAAGGCTTACAAGGTAAACATGTCAACATGACCAGAACAAGAGATAAAGGAGGCATAACAGCAAGTAGGAAAGTAACTACAGCCCAAACATTTCTATAAAAAATAGCCATGCATGATAAAGTAAACCAAAATATATTTGCAAAGCTAGGTTCAATATGATCAATAGGAGGTCTGTGGCTTGCCTTGGTCAAGCAGTGGAGAACCTTCGGCTGAGAGAGCTGGATCCAAGAACTCCTCGAACTCGTGATCTACACGATCGCAAAAACCAAATAAGCAAATCTACACTAGGCCAAAGAACTTCAAAAGAAGACTAAAAAGTGCTTAAACAAAAATCAACCAAAACCAGACAAACGGGTGGCCCAAAACGAGAAGGGAGGTCCAAGGCAAGAGAGGGTGGTCTTTAAGAAAAAGACCAGCAAAGATCCGTAAGGAGGTCTTCCAGAGAAGATGTCAACTCCCGCGGCTAACTCTCGGTGAAGCTCCGAGCACAAGCCTGGAGCGAACTAGGCGAGAGCAAGGTTGGCAAGTCAGCAAAAGGTTACAAGGGTTTGCCCACCCAGGCTATATATAGCCAGAGTTGGTGGAGTGCACCAAGAAAGGGGTTCAATGACGTGTGGGCAATCGGGGTAGCTAGGACAGGGCTTGCCCTAAAAGAATTAAAATAAGGTACCTCAGATGTGACTACATTTAATGTGATCCGACACCAATTAAATGCACACCGAGTTCTGAGGCAGGAGCAATGATAACAAGGTTGAGTGAGGCTAGCATGTGGGGCCAGTCAAAAGGGTGCACCACCGGTCAACGAGGTGGCCCCACCACAAGGGCTGTCTCCGCAAGAGACCACTGGGAGGTCCTGGACAGGAGGTCCAAAACACTCAAGGGGGAGGTCCTGATACTCAGATCTTCCAAAAGGGAAGTCCGACGGTCAAGATCTCAAAGAGGAGGACCTGAACGGTCAAGATCAAAAGGTGCAGGGAGGTCTTGACGGTTAGATCTCCAAAAGGGAGGTCTAACGGTCAAGATCTCAAAGAGGAGGACCTGAACGGTCCAGATCAAAGGGTGCAGGGAGGTCCTGACGGTTAGATCTCCAAAAGGGAGGCCTAACGGTCAAGATCTCAAAGAGGAGGACCTTAACGGTCCAGATCAAAGGGTGCAGGGAGGTCCTGACGGTTAGATCTCCAAAAGGGAGGTCTGACGGTCAAGATCTCAAAGAGGACGACCTTAACGGTCTAGATCAAAGGGTGCAGGGAGGTCCTGACGGTTAGATCTCCAAAAGGGAGGTCTGACGGTCAAGATGTCAAAGAGGACGACCTTAACGGTCCAGATCAAAGGGTGCAGGGAGGTCCGCGGAGGCAAGGATACGTGGGGAAAGGCTGAGGCTGTTAGATCAAGATAGGATGGCGCAAAACAAAGGGGCCGTTCGGACCGAGCTTAACAGTCAACGAGACTAGGTCGTCTCGATCTAGATCGGATGGCTAGAGGAAAGGGACGCTCGACCAGCTTAACGTGCCCTCAGGATCGGGCCATCCAATCAGCATCGAACGGTCCTGAGGCGAGGAAGGCAAAGCCTTAAGCGGTACAACCACAGGAGCCAACGGTGGGTCCAAGCGCTAGGGAGGTCTGAGCGGTTAAGATCTCCAGAGAGGAGGTCCTAACGGCCAGATCTGATCAAGGGGAGGTCTGAGCGGTTAAGATCTCCAGAGGGGAGGTCCTAACGGCCAGATCTGATCAAGGGGAGGTCTGTTTGAACACAGGGGAGATCCAAACGAGCAAGGGGAGGTCCTAAAGGACGCAGAGGAGGTCCGAAGGACAAAGGGAGTTCGAGGAGGGTTCCAAAAGGGCACTGGGAGGTCCAGAGGAACTCTGGGACACCCAAAAGAACTCAGGGGGGTTCAAAAGAAAGGTAAGAGGTCCACGGGGGAGGCCAAAACAGGGAAAGGGGTCTAGATAGAAGGAGATCTAGACAGAGAAAGGTTTAGGCCGAGAGGGAGGTCTAAACACAGAGATTCAAGCCAACAAAGGCGGTTAGAAGAGAAAAGATAAACCGGAAGGCACACAGAAAAGCTTCCAAGGAAAAATAGCCCAAGGGGCAGCGAGGAAACAATAGAGAGCCACAACCAACAGAGAGCACCAACACGAAGCTTAGTTAAGGTTCGATTAATTCAAGTTAAACTCTCCATATTTTCAAAATATCAGGTTAAGCTTTGGATTCTCAACAAAACCAAACGGTTACTTTTGTTTTGAAAACTGGGCAAGAACCAAGGAGAAACGTGACGTTACAAACCTTCACCCCTTAAGGGAATCTCGACCCCGAGATTCAGGCTTAGCAAGAGAATAGGTGGGGAAACTCCTTCTTGAGGTCTTCTTCACGCTCCCATGTTGCTTCGGCTTTAGAGTGGTTGTTCCATTGCACTTTGCACAGCTTGGTGGTCTTGTTCCTTGTAACTCTTTTTGACACGTCCAAGATCTTGATGGGTTGCTCTTTATAAGTGAGGTCTTCTTGTAGGTCCACAGCTTCTAAAGGAATTTGATCCTCTGGCACTCACAAGCACTTTTTCAACTGTGACACATGGAATACATCATGAACTCCAGCAAGCTGAGGAGGGAGGTCTAACTTGTAGGCCACTTCACCCCTTCGGGCAAGAATTGGAAAATGTCCAATAAATCTTGGAGCAAGCTTTCCACTGACTCTAAACCGCTGCATACCTTTGAGAGGTGATACTTTGAGGTAAACTTGATCCCCAGGAACAAAGGCTAGGTCCCGACGCCTAATGTCTGCATAGCTCTTTTATCGAGTCTGTGCAGTCTTCAACTTCTCCCTTATTGACTTTACTTGATCTTCAGCTTCTTTCAAAAGGTCTGGGCCAAGAACTTGGCCTTCACCAGTTTCTGTCCAGTACAAGGGTGTTCTACACTTCCTTCCATAAATAGCTTCAAAAGGGGACATTTGAAGGCTTGCTTGGTAGCTGTTATTGTAGGAAAATTCAGCATAAGGTAACATTTTATCCCAGCTAGTTTGCTTCTCCAGGGCGCAAGCTCTCAACATGTCTTCAAGGACTTGATTCACTCTTTCAGTTTGGCCATCGGTTTGTGGATGGTATGCTGTGCTAAAATTGAGGTCTGTGCCTAGAGCTTCATGTAGCTTTTGCCAAAATTTGGAGGTGAACTAAGATCCACTGTCTGAAACTATCTTCTTTGGGACACCATGAAGACACACAACCTTTGCCATGTAAATTTCTGCCAGCTTGTCTCCAGAAAAGGTAGTCTTCATAGGAATAAAGTGAGCCATTTTAGTTAACCTATCCACGATGACCCAAATAGAATCAAAACCAGCTTGGGTACGGGGTAGACCAGTTATAAAGTCCATCCTGACCTCTTCCCATTTCCATTCGGGTATGGGTAAAGTCACTAGAAGTCCTCCAGGTCTTTGTTGCACTGCCTTAACTTTTTGGCAAGTGTCACATTTGGCCACAAAATCTGCTATCTCTCTCTTCATTCTTGGCCACCAATACAACTCCTTGATGTCTTGATACATTTTTGTAGCTCCTGGATGAATAGAATACAATGCCTCATGGGCTTCTTTAAGTATTACTTCCTTGAGCTCTGTGTTATTGGGCACACAGAGCCTCTTATAAAACCAGACCGCACCCTGATCATCTTCAGAAAACCTTGCAGCTTTCCCTTTTCTCATGTTGGCCTTAATTTCTTGAATGTGAGCATCTTCAACTTGGGCTGCCTTGATTTGCTTTTGCAAGGTGGGTTGCACTTCAAGAGCTGCTAAAAATCCTTCCTCAACTAACTCAAGCCTAAGCTTCAGGAACTCTTCATGCAAAGTAGATTGGCTCTCTTTGATCATCAATGTATTGCCATAAACTTTTCTACTCAAAGCATCTGCCACCACGTTGGCCTTGCCTGGGTGGTAATGAATTCCCACATTGTAGTCTTTAATTAGCTCTAGCCACCTTCTCTGCCTCAAATTCAAGTCTGCTTGAGTAAAAATGTACTTTAGGCTTTTATGGTCAGTGTAAATTTCACACCTATTACCTATGAGGTAATGGCGCCAAATCTTCAAAGCATGTACTACCGCAGCCAACCCAAGGTCATGAGTAGGGTAGTTTGCTTCATGAGGCTTTAATTGTCTTGAGGCATAGGCTACCACTCTTCTTTCTTGCATTAGAACACAACCAAGTCCTTGCTTCGATGCATCACAATAGACTTCAAAGTCTTTTCTGACATCAGGCAACACCAAAACTAGGGCAGAGGTCAACTTTTTCTTGAGCTCTTGGAAGCTTTGTTCACAATCAGAGGTCCAAAGAAACTTCTTTTCTTTCTTTAATAGCTGAGTTAGAGGTCTTACAATTCGGGAAAAGCTTTCAATAAACCTTCTGTAGTACCCTGCCATACCAAGAAAACTCCTGACTTGAGGCACTGATCTTGGAGGTTTCCAATTGAGCACATCCTGAACCTTACTGGGGTTGACAGAGACTCCCTTTTCAGACAAAACATGCCCTAAAAAGACCACTTCTTTTAGCCAAAACTCACATTTGCTAAACTTAACAAAGAGTTGATGAACTCTCAGCTTCTCCAAAACCGAAAAGAGATGTTTTGCATGCTCCTCTTCACTCTTGGAATACACAAGAATGTCATGAATGAAAACAATGACAAACTTGTCTAGGTACTCCACGAACACTCTATTCATCAAATTCATGAAATAGGCAGGGGCATTGGTCAGCCCAAAAGACATAACAGTGAACTCAAACAACCCATATCTAGTTGAAAAAGCTGTCTTTGGGATGTCTTCCTTTCGAATCTTGAGTTGGTGGTATCCTGACCTCAAATCTATCTTTGAAAACACAGCAGCCCCCTTTAGTTGATCAAACAAATCGTCAATTCTAGGCAAGGGATACTTGTTCTTGATGGTGACATCATTAAGAGCTCTGTAATCTACACACATTCTTTGAGTACCATCCTTTTTGGGCACAAAAATCACTAGGGCTCCCCAAGGTGAGAAGCTAGGTCTGATGAAACCCTTACTCTGCAAGTCTTCTAGCTGTTTCTTCAACTCCATTTGATCATCAACATGTAACCTGTAAGGACTTTTGGAGATGGGAGAGGTTCCTGGAACAAGGTTGATAACAAATTCAAGGTCTCTGTCTGGAGGCATTCCTGGGAGCTCATCAGGGAACACATCAGCAAACTCTTTAACAACAGGGACATCTTCCAGGGTATGAACTTGAGCACTACAAGTTAGGGCTCCATTGAGCTTCTCTGAGGAGGCTTTAAACTTCACAGTGACACCATTAGGGCTGGTCAACGAGATACTCTTGCCACTACAATCCAACACTGCATGGTGGTCAGCTAGCCAATCCATGCCCAAGATCACATCTAGGGACCTAGTGTTCAAAAGGATGAGGTTGGCTAGGAATTCTACTCCTTCTACGACCATTTTAACTTGTAGGACAACCCCGGTTAGGCTTAATTCAACCGGGATTGAACCAACAAGGTAGACTTAAGAGCAACAACTTGAAACCGGTGCTTTGCAGCAAAACTCCGAGAAATAAACGAATGGGAAGCTCCAGAGTCAAACAAAACTACAGCTGGCACTGAATTTACTAGGAACATACCTAGCACAACATCTGAGGAGGTCTGAGCTTCTTCCACTGCAACATGATTCACACGACCTCTTCCAAAAGGTTGAGAGGTCCTAGCTTGAGGAGGTCCTGCTGCTTGAGAGGTCTTGGTCAGGGGAGGTCCTGATGTAGAGGTCCTTGAGGCTTGCTCAGTCTTTAGTGGGCATTGATTTGCAAAATACCCCAATTGGTGACACTTAAAGCAAGTGACCCCAGCTGCTGTTGAGGTCGCTGGGGGTTGCTTAGTGTCATGAGTGATGCGGCACGACACTGGGACAACAAGGAGGTCTTGGCAGAGGCCCTGGAAGGTCCAGGAGGTCCTTGGCGCTTGTGTTGATACTGCACAAATGTTTTAGCACACTGGGGAGGTCTTGGTAGAGCACTGGAGGGTGGCACCTTTCTCTTGAAGGACTTAGAAAGCTCTCTACGGGACTCTTCAATGAGCATTGTCTTGTTCACCATATGCTAAAAATCAGGGTAGTCATTGCCAATGACTTGAACCTTGAGACTGGGATGGAGACCCCGCTTAAAGCGCTTCTGACGTGCATCATCTGTAGCCACATCCTCACGGGCATAACGTGACAACTGGGTGAACTTAGTGAGATACTCACTTACTGACATGCTGCCTTGCTTGAGGTCTCTAAACTCATTCTTATTCATCTCTACCTTCCCATCAGAAACATGGGAATGGCGAAAAGCAGCTGAGAATTCTGCCCAAGTGATCCTCTAGGGGTCAACATGTGAGGCACAAAATGTGTCCCACCATTCAGCTGCAGCTCCTTCCAATTGATGTGAAGCAAACAAGACCTTCTCCCTGTCTTCACAGCGAGCAATATCCAAATTTTTTTTCTATTGATCTCGGCCTACCATCTCAGATCTAACGGCTCGGGGAGCTTGAAAAGGTGGTGGTGGCGTCTTCATGAACTCCGATAACCTTGACTGATGATGAGTAGGAGGTGGAGGTGGTGGCATAACTGTTGCTTGACTGTTCTGGCTCATTATAGCAAGTAAAGCACTGTTGGTCTGGCTTTGTTGAGCTATTATTTGGTTCATATTCTGCATCATAGAACTCATCATTTGGGCCTGTGCTGCCATAAACTGCCCGAAACCCGGATCTGACGCTGCCACTGGAGGAGGTGGGGGTGGAGGCAACTGTTCTGAGGGCTCATTCTGACTTGTTGACTACCGAGTCTGAACCATCTGTACAAAACTCTAGAGGTTTAATAGATAGGAAAGAAAGCATAACAGGTAAGAGGGATAAAGCATCAAGATGAGTTAGAATAGGGGAGAAAGATAGATCATCTATTAGGGGTGACTTGGCTAAACTCAAAAGAAAATAAAAAGGCCACGAGGCCAAAAGAGGCAACAAAACTACACCAAAGGTCTACTGACCAAACTAAGCGGGCTCAGACTAAAAGGACCACTAACACTGACCTTATTTAAAATCGGCCCTATAGAAATTACAAGGGCAAGGAGGTCAAGTTAGACTTAAAAACAAGGTTTTAGAGGGGGCAAGATCACAAGACTAAGGAAGGAGTTAAGATTGGAGTAGAATAAGACAAGAAAAGATTTAGACAAGTTAAGGGCAGCATAGAACCAGAACAAGCGGAGAACCACTAAACAAGTTTTAAGGTTAATTTTCTTTAGAAAATAACTCTTGAATCAAAACTAAAACGAACTTTCTACCTATGCCCACGTCCTACAGCCAACCAAGGCTCTGATACCACCTGTGACGACCCACCCAGTGATATACCACAAAGGTCCGGGAGGACCATTTTTTTTTTGAGTCGCGGTGCTACCAAGATAGAGGAGCGGTAGCACCGCCGGCATCCCAAGGAGGTCTACCAGACCTCCCAGAGGTCTTCAAGACCTCCCGGAGGTCTTGGCCAAGAACTCCGCCGATAGCACCTCTCAGTATATCACCAGGAGGTCTCGACAGATCTCCAAAGCTAAGTCCCGTGAGGACCTCTTGAGGTCCCGCCTCAGGTTCGAGCCACCCCAGACAACAAAAGCTATCTCACACAGAACACAAGATAATATCACAACCACAAGGTCAAACAAAAGATGAAGGCATAAATTGCTTAATATTAAACGGACCTTATGGTCAAGCTTGTACACAAGAGGTGCGCCTCTAAGGGCTTACAAAAACCGACAAAGACTTACAGCCAGCAACGAAAGAGCTCCAAAGCAAAAAGCACCAAAAGCACGTAAAGGCCATCCAGAAGCCCACAGTTGTCGAGTGGAGGACGCCCTAGGCAAAGCAGGATCGTCAAGAACTCCTCAAAGAGGTCTCAGACTACCTCGCACTTGATCATCTTCCAAATCGCTTTGACACGGGGTTTTAAGCCATGAGTACTTTGAATGTACTCAAGAAGACACAGGAGCATTTATGCAAGTAATATTCATGCAAAGGCTTAACAATTGAGAGCTGTATGGTTAGATTTGCGCAAAGCCAAGTTTTGACAGCAATAACATAAGTAGATTGAAAAGCAGCAAGTTAAAACAATAGTATATACTATATTTGATTTTTGCAGAGAGGGAGTGAGCACCAACTCACAACCACAACCAAAAGGGGGAGGTCTGGTCGCACCCATGACCAGGTCCTCACCCAAAAATCACCCTAGAGCACCCACTCCAGAGGTCCGAACCAGCCTCTGGACCACTACCCGAGCCAACCCCGACCCCTCTGGAGCCGGCCAAGGTCTTTTCGAGGCAAAGCCAGGGCATCTCGCTGAAGTGTCGAGTGGCACAAACTTTTGGGAACACTACCCCTTGCACCATTTTCACCAGGCATGTCCATAACCAGGGACTTGGCTATTCGAATAGAATTTACACTCTGCAGAGGTGTACAATTTTTACCCATTAATCCACAGCCTCTAGTGGGATCGGGTTCCGAAAGACCCTTGCTCACTTCCAATGGTGAGCAGTCTAGAGAGTGTGGCAAGGCCTTTACAAAGCTTTGAACTGACTCGGGGCTGCCCGCTAAGGTTTCGCATTTCCCCCCCTTTGGTCTAGAAATCCGCAGGGTTATAGGGTGCCCGCTCTTGCGCCAACGAATCAGCACGCTCCTCCACAAAAGCCCCAAGCCATCTCATTGCTAATTATTCAGCCCAGACCATTCCCATAAAATGATCTTGTGGTTGTACTGATTGGCCCAGATCAACAGACACAAAGTTGAGTCCTTAATTGTGCTAAGGCAAGACTTCCACAACCCCAATGTGCAAAGCACCCACTACTCACTTCCTACCTTCTTGCCTCAGCAAAATACTTTGTAATTAACCCTGCCAAAAGACCACCCAGTCTTGGCACAACAGTTATTAGGGTGATCTCGCACCACAATCAAGACAACTTAGGCATCCTGCCAAAGCTGCTTAATAGCAGCACCGACCACAGATTCCATAGATCATTAGTCAAGATTATTAATTGATGAAGCATGATACGCCGGCACCACGGTTTCTAGAGCGAGGCTATATATAAACCTACGGCCCCATGTTGGTAAATAACAAGGAACACCAACTAAATACCCAATCTAAGGCTTACAAGGTAAACATGTCAACCCGACTGTAACAAGAGATAAAGGAGGCATAACAAACAAGTAGGAAAGTAACTACATTCAAACATTTCTATAAAAAATAGCCATGCATGATAAAGTAAACCAAAATATATTTGCAAAGCTAGGTTCAATATGATCAATAGGAGGTCTGTGTGGCTTGCCTTGGTGAACTCAAAGGAAGAACCTTCTACCGAGAGATTTGGATCCAAGAACTCCTCGAACTCGTGATCTACGATCAGCCAAAAATTAATAAAAAGAGCAAATCTACACTATCGAAGGACCGCCGGACTTGATAGTGTAGATTTGCTTATTTGGTTTTTTGCGATCGTGTAGACCACTGGGAGGTCCTGGACAGGAGGTCCAAAACACTCAAGGGGGAGGTCCTGATACTCATTTAATGTGATCTTCCAAAAGGGAAGTTCGACGGTCAAGATCTCAAAGAGGAGGACCCGAACGGTCAAGATCAAAGATCTCAAAGAGGAGGAGGAGGTCTTGACGGTTAGATCTCCAAAAGGGAGGTCTAACGGTCAAGATCTCAAAGAGGAGGACCTGAACGGTCCAGATCAAAGGGTGCAGGGAGGTCCTGACGGTTAGATCTCCAAAAGGGAGGTCTAACGGTCAAGATCTCAAAGAGGAGGACCTTAACGGTCCAGATCAAAGGGTGCAGGGAGGTCCTGATGGTTAGATCTCCAAAAAGGAGGCCTAACGGTCAAGATCTCAAAGATAAGGACCTTAACGGTCCAGATCAAAGGATGCGGGGAGGTCCTGACGGTTAGGTCTCCAAAAGGGAGGTCTGATGGTCAAGATCTCAAAGAGGAGGACCTTAACGGTCCAGATCAAAGGGTGCAGGGAGGTCCGCGGAGGCAAGGATACGCGGGGAAAGGCTGAGTCCGTTAGATCAAGATCGGATGGCGCAAAACAAAGGGGCCGTTCGGACCGAGCGAACGGGTCAACGAGACCAGGCCGTCTGATCTAGATCGGATGGCTAGGAGGGAAAGGGGACGTTCGGACCAAGCGAATGTGCCCTCAGTGGATCGGGCCATCCAATTAGCATCGAACGGTCCTGAGGCGAGGAAGGCAAAGCCTTAAGCGGTGCGACCGCAGGAGCCAATGGTGGGTCCAGGCGCTAGGGAGGTCTGAGCGGTTAAGATCTCTAGAGAGGAGGTCCTAACGGCCAGATCTGATCAAGGGGAGGTCTGAGCGGTTAAGATCTCCAGAGGGGAGGTCCTAACGGCCAAATCTGATCAAGGCGAGGTCTGAGCGGTTAAGATCTCCAGAGGGGAGGTCCTCACGGCCAGATCTGATCAAGGGGAGGTCTGTTTGAACACAGGGGAGATCCAAACGGGCAAGGGGAGGTCCTAAAGGACGCAGAGGAGGTCCGAAAGACAAAAGGAGTTCGAGGAGGGTTCCAAAAGGGCACTGGGAGGTCCAGAGGAACTCTGGGACGCCCAAAAGAACTCAGGGGGGTTCAAAAGAAAGGTGAGAGGTCCACGGGGGAGGCCAAAACAGGGAAAGGGGTCTAGATAGAAGGAGATCTAGACAGAGAAAGGTTTAGGCCGAGAGGGAGATCTAAACACAGAGATTCAAGCCAACAAAGGAGGTTAGAAGAGAAAAGATAAACCGGGAGGCACACAGAAAAGCTTCCAAGGAAAAACAGCCCAAGGGGCAGCGAGGAAACAACAGAGAGCCACAACCAACAGAGAGCACCAACACGAAGCTTAGTTAAGGTTCGATTAATTCAAGTTAAACTCTCTATATTTTCAAAATATCAGGTTAAGCTTTGGATTCTCAACAAAACCAAATGATTACTTTTGTTTTGAAAACTGGGCAAGAACCAAGGAGAAACGGGACGTTACAATATTGCTCGCCATCGCCCCGGTGCCACCCTCCTACTATGCCTCGCTAAACGCACTCACCGCAATTAGAAGCCACCGTAATGTAAATATCGAAAACATATGTGAACATGTGTTGTATGTAACTCACGTGTGGGTTGAGTCAGGCACCCTCGTCCCGACGGGAACTGGAACAACCTAGCAGAGGCCGAACTGGCGCATGACCCTATGCACTACGTGGTCCTCGACGAACATGTCGAAGACGAGCTTCTTCAGATCGGCCAAGACGCCCGGTCAAGGCCAAAGACAATGAAGACAAATTTCACGGAGCATCGGGCCTCCATCTCTGACGGAGTACGGCTCACAACAAGACGCCATCGCGGTGAGACGGTCCCACCGCTCCACAAAGTGCTCAGATGCACGCAGACCTACACGTGCATACTCAGGCTCGCGAAGCCAGAACAATGGTTACAAAGGATTACCATAATACGATCAAGAAAAGATATAGGGAAGTATGTACCCGCTTCACGGCACCAAAGGGACCCTACGACGGGTTTGGTCCACCGTGGTCCCCATGGTACATGTCCGCGCCAGACGGTCTGGAGTCTACCAAAGATGGGCCGTCCGAGAGAACGCTGAACAACCACAACCGCAGCAGAGGGGGCACTGTGAGGATAGATGCGGGATTCGTCCTACAGCATGCATCGCACATGCCATGGTACGTCGCAGCAAGTACGGCTGATCCCCAATTGATCTCTAGCTCCTCGCCGTCGGCGATGGCCCTCGCATACCCCATGAGGCGGGCGTCGGCGGAGTCACCGTGGCCGCTGGTAAACAGTACCCAGCCGAAGAGCCACAACAGGTATGCATCGAGGTGCCGCAACACCTGGTCGACGGTGGGTTGTGGGACCATCCGCTCGACCTACGCAGAAATGAATAATTAGTAAGCCCGTCATATGGCTAGGCCTCAATGCATCGCTAAACATGGAAAATAGGTAATATACATACCTAGAACTACGAAAAGCCACCGAGGGCAGCCATGCCATTGCCGCCCGAGAAGTCGGCACGAAGCGCTGCCTCCGCCGCAAGAACCCTCAAACCTCGCCTAACAGTATGTCGCGCTAGTCGACACCAAGGTCAATGAATGCAGGGCTCCCGCGATAGGCAAGCCGAGCAGCATCGCGACATCCTGCAGAGTAGGGGCCATCTCCCCGAAAGGGAGGTGGAAGGTGTGCATCTCGGGCCGCCAACGGTCCACCAGAGCAGTCAGGAGCGACCGGTCGAATGGGAATCGTCGTGACCACTCTGGACCGGCCTGGACCTCCCCATCGTCGTCGACCAGACCGCCGTCCTCTTCGGTGGCCTCTACCATCCGCGTGAGAGGTAGAAGGCCGAAACGGCTCAGCCCACAAAGCACAAAGAAGTAAGTACATAGTGTGCATACGATACAAAAAACTGGCACAACTTGCGGACAAACCTCTCTACCCAATGTGGGTCCAGTCTCCAAGCCCGTCGGGGTGTCCGCGTACGAACCACCCCCAAGTAAGCCGCATCGTCCCCGCCAACCGGATGCGAGACACGACGGCTCGCGCAGTGCTACACGTCGACCAACCGGTCCAGTAGACCGAAATGCCAATCCAAACCACCAGGGGCTTGAGCCATACCTGCAAATTAAGAAATTAAAAGCATTCATATTACTTAAGCATTTAAATTATATTCCAATTGCAAATAAATCATATTTGATATGTTCTTAGTGGCACCTAAACACTTTGCTCCAACACAATGGTAATACATATACAATTTCATGAAACCAACGTGGTAAAGACATAATTTTTACTACGAAAGGCTATATTACGTTAACGCTCAGACTCGCCGCTATGGATTGCTAAATATTTAATACATCATCGTTATTATGCATATTTATAATGGGTGAAGCTTTCAGGAAAAAAAACAAAATTTCACATGTTTGACAATCCTACATGTTTGGAACCATATATCTGTGATTCCTTAATCCAACCAAAACTATGAAGTAAATGTTTTCAATTCTTTATTGTACAAAAAAATACATGTATTTAACATTCTATAAACTAGTATTTGCGAATGCACGGGTTATCGACATGTTTATATAATAGAAAAGTAACATGTTATCATTCATCTAGCTCGTACGCAATTAGCGCAGCACACGGAATAGTACAACTAAATTTATTTTCACTAACTAATTTTTCCTTCATATGAACTTCTAAACTAATTGTATTAATCATGCTATCTCTAAACATTTGCTAACAATATGTTACTACACACGATGTTGCTCGCTAACGTACCATGGTTACTAATTAATCATGCCATCTCTAAATATTTGCTAACAATATGTCACTACACATAAAGTTGCTTGCTAATCTACGATGGTTTCAAAAATAAACTTGTACAAAATAATACTACAAACTCACCGTCCTAGCCGTCGATGTGAAGCGAAGAACCTCCTTTTCCTCCTCTTCTTCTCCCCCTCCTCTTCTTCTTCCCCTCCTCTTTTTTCCCTCTCCTTCTCATCTTTTTCTTTCCTGCTCGATTCGCTCGGTGGAATGGCGAGTGTTCGGCCGCGCGCGGGTTTTATAGCCGCCCCAAGTCGCCATACGGTTGGGCAACTTAGGTTGAACTACGACCTATTCGCTCCACCGTATCGCGACTCTCTCCAAGTCGCCATACCATAAGGCGACGATGTCTCGAACCATTAAATCGTCATTCCATTGAGCGACTTGAAGATTTATCGCACGGCGGTTGGGCGACTTGCACGAGTCACCCAACCGTACGGTGACACAAGATTTTTTTGTAAAAAAAATTAAGCGATATTATTTTGTAATTTCGAATAAAAAATAGATTATTTTAAAAAATTCCTAAATGGAATGCCGCCTTCAAAGCTTGTGGATGAGGGAGCTTGAGCGGTTGGGGGAGCTTGTCCGAGGTTCTGATACCACTCCTGTGTGCAACTCTATGAACCAAAATTCGCATATAATTCACATATACTCTCTCGAATTTAATTTTAAAAATTAATGTTTTGAACATTAGCACGGCCCTTCTACAACTCTAACCACTAATTTGCATTTGCGGTGTAAATATTTTACATTTGTAATGTAGGAAAGGGAAATGCAGCTAAGGCCCGCTCATAGCCTCACATCGCGTGCAAACTGACCTGATCGTGACGCCACTTTCTCCACGTGCGTCGCACCGTGCCCCCGCCTGCTCCTGTTCGCGGACATACCAACGAACACCCAGCCTCCTTCAGCCCGGCCAGTGCCACCGAAGAGGCAAACAAGACGTCGGCACGGCGCGAGAGGAACTCTCCCACGGGAGAGCATTCTGGCGAAGGGCCCTCACGCGGCCGTGGCGCGCCTTGCGCCCCCGCCCATTTGTGTGAGCGCGCGCGCACCGACAAGGGGAGAGAGAGGCAGTAAGAAAGATACGCGGCGCAAAGCAGCAGCGACGGAGTCGCAGAGAGTCGATCGTCCGGTGGCCAGGTTGTGGAGAATTTCGCCCTGCCTGGCCCGGCCTTGCCCGGTTATTGCCATATGGCCTGTACATAAAATAAGCCTAGCGCAGATATCTCCTATAATAAACCTACCTATAATAAACCCAGCCTAGATATGTCCCTTATGTAGGTCTAACATAAACCAACCTTGCCACGTAGCCTTGAAGTGTAGGGAATTTTTTACTGTTCTGGCCCTATAGCAACATTAGCTTTTTTTTCACCATAATTTGTAAAACTAGCCCCTGAACAGTGTAGGTGCACTGGGTGCCGGGCGGCAAGCGACCGCCTCGCCACCGGGCGCGACAGCCTCGCCTGACCAAGAAGAAAGGCAGGTGGTGGTGGCCAGTAGGTGCAAAATCCAATTTTTGAAAAGAAGAACGAAAATTTTGGAAAATTTAAAATTTAATATTATTTAATTATATTTGATTCAAAAAATATCAACACCGAGATTTGTAAAAAACTTTCATTAAGAAATAAGGGCACGGAGGTTTGTAAAGTAGGGTTTTTCTCCTAAATTAGGGTTTAAATCAGTAGTTTCAAATACTGCTTGTAGTAATTTCAAAATATAGCAAATGAGTTTAGGAAAATTACGAAACTTTTTGTGGAGCCTCCCGTCATAGTGTTGTTGCTTTTGTAATTTTTGTATAATTTTATTCGTTTATAGAAAGGATGATTGATAAGTATATCAGACGAGGTATAACCTTGAGGATGTCACCCAAGCAAACTATCTGCTGAAACACTTGTTGTCTTTTAGAAGTGGGATAAAAAGGTATCAGGACTATTGGAGTCTCTCCTCGATGAAGTCATCTGAACGTATACGCATATATAACCAGCAAATGATGAAGTACTTTATAAAGCTTATATGCATTATGATTGAAGGGCCGAGAACGCCACAGATGATGAAGATGCCCCAAAACATGGAGTCTCTCCTCGATGAAGTCGTTTGAACGTATACACGTATATAGGCAGGCAGTCGATGAAGTACTTTGAGTTGAGAATGCTCGTTGTGATTATGAAGATGCCCTAAAACATGGAGGATTCGATGTTAGTGCGAATGGTTCTTTTTGAGATTCCACTAGAAGAGACATACTTGCAATATAGGCTTGCTTTGATGGCTTAGCGGAGACATGGAACCAGAACAACATTAGAGTCTGCGGACGAAGCATGTTACACGTAGTCACATGGCATGATGGTTCGGCTAATTGCTTTAGTCATCCTCGCTACTACTACGGTACACTACGACACAAGTATCTGGACTATATAAGTATACATGCCTTTAGGGGATAGTAAAAAACATGGGGGGTAGGACGGGGGACTACTACGTAATGACTTGACCTACTGCGTGGACCAAGGCCATTTTCCCTTCCTTGCTAGCTCGGCGTTGAACTCCTCGCCGGCCTTCCCCTTCCACTTGTCGCGGGACTGTCCATGTCGGGCTGGTATGTTGAAGTCGTCCATGTCCTGCGATTCCATGATGTAAGTGCACCGTATACTGAAAATCGTAAGAAGAATGTAAATTCTTCATAACTCACATCATCGATACGGATTACGCCCGGACGACCGGATACGCTGTGGCGGTCGGGCTCAGCCGCATGAGCCTTTCCCTTGCCCTTGTCACGGGACCGTCTACGTAGGGCTGGTATGTCGAAGTCATCCATGTCCTACGATTCCATGATGTAAGTGCACCGTATAGTGAAAATCGTAAGAATGATGTAAATTCTTCGTAACTCACGTCGTGGATACGGATTACGCCTAGGCGATCGGATACGCCGGGCGGCCGCTCACCAAGATGAGTTTTCCTTGCCCTTGTCGGGACCGCCCACGTCGGGCTGGTATGTCGAAGTTGTCCATGTCCTTCGATTCTATGATGTAACTACACCGTACAGTGAAAAACATAATAAGGATATAAATTCTTCGTAACTCATGTTGTCGATATGGATTACGCCCGGGCGACTACTAGGCTCCTTCGGTGCCTCCTCAATAGGGTCCGGTATGTAAGGTTTCCACCGTACGAAGTTCTCATCCCGCACCGAGTAGTTCAGCATGTACCTCTGCTAGATGAATGCCCTGTCGTACATCTCCGGGCCGTCGATCCACTAGAAGAAGTGGCAGCGCATCTCGGGCTGCCATTACGTGGGGATAAAGTTAAAAATTTAAGAAATTCAACGTTGGGAGAGGAAAAATGATGCGCGCGAAAGAAACACTTACGAGGTGGTGCCCGCACGTGTAGTACGCCCAGGCGGCGGTGTTTGGGTGTGTGGACTGAATGATCTCTGCAGGTTTGCCACACACACACTGTGGGATCGAAAAACGTGGTGGTACTAGAGCATCTTTCATTGAAAAATATGGGTATTGTAGCTGTTTCCTCTTCTACGCAAGCCACTTGCGCTTCTCCAATAACCTCGCATAGAAGTTTGTCGAAGAGTCCATAGGTGGGTATATGTTGTGTAGTGTTGTGTAGAGTTGGGTTTGGTTCAACCCCCTTTTATAAGCCCCATGGTTGGCATGGTGTGGTTAATTTCATGTAGAGTAGAGAGTTCTGTCTTTTAATTCTAAAGAGCTGAGGAGGTAGAGTGTTGTCATGTAGATCTGGAAAGCTAGCGAGGCATAGTGTTGTCATATCTTAGATTGCGGCGGAAGTCATGTCTTGCTTTGCAGAGTGCTGTCTTATCGGTCTGAAAAGCTGGCGAGGCAGAGTGTTGTCACGTCTTTCTTTGCAGAGTCTTATCTTTTCGGTCTTAAAAGCTGGCGAGGTGGTCAGGGTTGTCAAGTCGATCTGAAAAGCCTAACCCTAAACCTAAACCCTAAACTGCGCAAAATTGTCTCCTTTGGTCTTATCACTGCACAAAGCTGGCCTGTGTGGTCTTATCAGTACGCAAAGCTGCCCCGTGTGGTCTTGTCACTGTAGAAAGTTGTCTCCTTTGGTCTTATCACTACGCAAAGTTGCCCCGTGTGGTCTTATCACTGCGCAAAGCTGCCTCGTCTGGTCTTGTCACTGCTGCTATGATCCCACATGCTGCTGTGCCAACCCTAGCTGCATATGTGCATGCCACTACAACGACAGCCAGCCACGTCCGAGGCGCCTAACTGGAGAACACTCTATGTGGGTAGCGAGAGGCACCTTCTACAATTAGGCACAGGCGGAGAAACTTGTACGTCGGTAGTCTCCCCTTCTGTACGCACTTATGTTCAATCTCCTAAAGCATGTAACTAAATGGTGGACACGCCATTGCGATTGCCTTTTATCGAGTTGACATGTCGCATCGATGTGCCATGTGCATTAAGCTATAGGCATCCATATGCATTGAACAAACATGCATTGTATGAACGAGTACACATAAGAACGCAAAAGTATTACAGGCTTCACACATTAAGTGCAAAATTGAAGTATCACATGTAGTAGGCCCCCTACTATGCACGGCAGGTGACCTGCACCCTTTGGGGGTGGCGTCATGTTGCGTCTCGACCTGTCGATATTTGTCAGACGACGAATCTTGGGGCCACGAGCATCGCTACCAAAGTCGCCGCGTTCGTCACGCGTCGCGCGCAGAGTCGCTTGTGTGGGTGCGGTAGGGACCTGCCCCCTCTGCTAGGCGCGATAGGGACCTACCCCCCTCTCCGATGCTCGGCTATTTAAACGTGCGGCCACACACTCGGTCGATCGTTCCTCTCAGGAATCTCTCCCTCTTTCTGAGGTGCCTCCCTGTCTCGTACTTAGCATTTTTGTTTGTCCCTGGTTGGCACCATTTGCCGAAGTCGTTAGTAATGTGATGCATGTTTGAATTTGCAGTCTTCCGTGTCTGAGGTTAAGAGTCGGTAACGTTGTAATTGTAAATTCATTTCAGCAACGTACATATGGTTTTTATGCTGTGTTTTGGTTGAAATATTGTCTTATTATCGTCAGAAATGGAGACACTATACGAGTTCCACGGTAACGTGTGTGCCGGTCCAAACGAGTTGATTTGTCTAGCTGCTAGCGTGCCTTGATAAACGTTCCGAACCTGGCACACGTCGATTTGCTAGAGCTACGACGGTGCATTCGGCAGTTGTTCGATAGGCATGTCGCCAGGAACAAGATAGTAATAGAGGCGGTCACCGCCACCACGGTCCCACCACACGGGCAGATGTTGTGGGGCCTGACAAAGGTGACCAGTAGTGCCATGTGGGCATAGTACATGGAGATTGTTAGCAATCCTCATGCTCCGATCTATCGATGACCCATGGTGTATGTCCATTTTGTTTATCCTGCTCAATCCTCCTAGGGGGGCACCATTGAAGGAGACAGTGACGCTCTTGTCCCCCTCTTCGGTTTGTTGACGACGGGAGAGGTGTCGAGAACGCCAGACATCGTTAGGTAGGATGCTCTAGTTGATGGAGATTCTGGTAGTTTCCAACCGAATGCAGGTGTGGATAAATAGCGGTGTGCTCGTGTTGATTGTCACGAGATTATCGATGGCATGTCCGAGGGCACTGCCACCGAAGATGAGGACGACTTTGACTCGCAATCCAGCGAGGATGAAGCCGACGATGAGGGTGGGATCGTCGGTGGCATTGTTTCGACCGACACGGACTATGTTCCAAGTCGGTTGGATTGCCAAGCGGCCTCTTCCCTTGTTCTGGCCCAGGAGCACGAGTCTTCTTGGGCTTTCGATGCGGACACCCTGCTTGTGGGGCAACATTTCCCACATAAGGCTACCACCAGGCAAGCTATTGTGAGTTTCGCGGTGAAGACCAGTCGGACTTACCGAGTTTACAGGTTTGTTTGAACGTTATTTGCTGTATCTTGAACTATCTACAGTAAGTCGTACTAACTATTATATGTCTTCCGTTATGTGCAAGTCTAATCCTGACACTTATATAGTTAAGTGCGTGCTTAGCTTTTGCCCTGGCAAAGTCCGTGCGCAGAGATTTCGGCGGAACGGTCTTCCGTGATCACGCCGTGATTTAATCACACATGTGAGCTTCAGGAGCCATTGCAAATGCATAAGAATGTAACCTCGGACTACATCGCGAGCATCATAAGCCATGCAGTTATCACCGATTTGATTGTTTCGCCGAAGGTCCTGATGGCTAACGTAGCGAATACAGTAGGGTATGCCGTTAGCTACAGTAAGGTCTGGCGGGTGAAGCGGAAGGTCCTCGAAGGGTTGTACGGTACCTACAAGGATGTGTATGACCTAGTCCCCAGAATACTAAAGCAAATTGCAGATGCTAATTCAGGGACATGCGTCAACAGGGTGGACAGGCCCCCCGCCCCCGTCGAACATCCCACATTCCCTAATCCTTGATCGAGTCTTCTGGGCTTTTGGCCCGGTAGTCTAGGGCTTCTCCCATTGTCATCCCGTCCTGACTATGGATGGTACTTTCCTTTGCGGGAAGTACAAGGGCACCATTCTCACCACTATTGCCGTGATGGCAACGACCAGTTGCCCCCAGTTGCCTTTGCAATTGTGGAGAATGAGAACACTGACAGTTGGCTGTAGTTCCTAGCCAACATAAAGCAACATGTTGTAAGGGACCGGCCGAATGTGTGCATCATAACCGACCGTCATGCTGGTTTATTGTCCGCGCTGCACACCATGCAGCACGGTACAAGCCCGTCGTTCCAATGGAACGACATGCACACACGTTGGTGCATGCGGCATCTAGCCGCCAACTTCCACACGCGCTTCCGGAGCAAAGACCTCATGAAGAAGTTCAAGAAGCTCTGCCTGCAGAACCAGAAGCACATGTTCGTGTAACATCCCAAATCTGGGTATGTGTTCCAAATGTAAGAAAATGAGTAAAACTTAAAACTTTCTTGCATCTTGATGTTTTTGATCTTTTCTGTAATTCTTGTAAAGGAATTGTGGGAAATCAAAAACTTAAATCTCCAATTGACTAAAGTTATGACCTCCTTATTGAGAATCTTGTATTCAACCCCTGGAAATATTTTTTTCCTTGGTTCTAGGGATCCTGTGTGACTCCTCTGAAAAATTTCATAATTTTTAGAAATTATTTCATAATTTTTAAGAGGCAGTCAAACCAGTTTGACTCTTGATCAAACCCTAAAACAAGCCTTGAGAAATTTCTGGAGAAAAATGATTTGCATAAAAATCTCTACAAATTTTATAAAAGGTTTATCCTGGAGTGAGGAACCTCCAGTCAAAATTTTAGAATTTTTAGAGTTAGTTTGCTACCTCTAAAAATTCTTCCAAACTCAGCTTATTTCTCAACCCTAGTCTTGTTCCTGTTCCTTGGGCTCAGGTCAGGCTCGAGCCATTTGACTTGAACCAACCGCCTAGCTGCACTCCGGTCGAGTCCTGTTGGCGCGAGCATTGTGAGTCGTTGGATCTCCATCGGGCGGCCCTCATTTGCGTGGAGCCATTCGGAGCCCCGATCGCGCCATCGCTTTTGAGCTATTGGATCCTAATCCATCCGTCGGTGTGTGGCCGTGCCTGTTGGTTGGGCATGACCCGTTCACTTCTCTTCCGGCCTGAGCCGCTTTGTCGCTGCCGGTGGGCCTCGCATCACTGGTCATCTCCTTCCTTGGTCGCTCGCGCGTACGCACACGCTAGAGCGCCATGGCCAGCGCATGGCGTGGGTGTGGGAGAAGGCAGTGCCTTGTCCCCTCGCTCGTCAACGGCTCTTAAGCCCTCATTTAATGCGGGTCAGAGCCTCGCCCTGAAAGTCCTAGTCTTCACCTGCTCCCGTCGCTCAGCTCGCCCATGGCAGAGCTGTGGACCGAGCTCACCTTGGAGCTTTGCTTTGCTCCCTTCCTTGCCCCTCTAGCTATATAAAGCCCCCGAGCTCCTCCTCAGCTCTTTTTCGGCACCTCTGTAGCTTTTCCTTGCTTCCTCTCGGGTTGCTTGAGCTCAAACACCCGAAACCCCCAAATCGCCATTGATGGTCGTGGAAGCTCTTCATCGCCGTCGGCACTCCAGTGGTTCTTTTGTCAATCCTCTCACGTCACTTCATGCCTCTCTTCATCTTGAGCATATCCCCTAATCAAATTTCAGTTTGCATTCCAGGAATCAACTAATTTTGGATTTGCTCATTTTCGGCCGAAGTTCAACCTTTTCGTCCTCAACTCCGGTAAGGACCTCCTCTCTTCAATAGCTTGCTCATGGACCATCCTTGCGCCCTATTAAAGCTGTTCTGATGACGCGGTCTTGTTCGTTTTGCTCAGGCCGTCTTCTCCGCGTCGTCTTCCTCAGCGCCGGTGCGGTGCTTCATCGCCGGAGCAGCTCCATCCTTCTCTGTTCCTTTCTAGTGTGCAGGTAGCTTCTGGTAGTCCTTAGAAGCTGTGGCACTCGCTTCCTTGAATCATTAATGTCGCCACCGTTTTCTCGGCTCACCGCCGTTCTTGGCCGCCGCCGCCGTCGAGAGTACCTCCTTTGGGTGCGCGAGGCTATTGCGAACCCATTCCTACCATTGGTTTGCGCCACCGTGATCGGAGTCGCCGGCGGCAAGCCGATCTTTGCGCTCAGGTTTTGTCGGACGAAAACGTGTTGTGGCGTTGTCATTAGGACATTGATTCTACTCATTAATTGTTAATCATTGATTAATTATGTGCTTAACAATAAATGGTTGTCCTTAAGGGCATTAAATGTCACTGATGTGTGGCCCTGTGCATTTAAAATGCTGTGCGTGGCTTAAACTGCCACTGACAAGTGGGCCCAGTGTTCTTTAAAACTCCCGAGCGAGTGCGCCACACTTTGTTCATCGTGGACCGTCGATTTCGAGATCAACGGCCCGGTTTCGTTGGAACGTTCGGACCACCGAACCTCAGCCGTTCATTTCTTGATCTACGGCTTAGATCATGTCAGATGTTCGGACCACTGAACCTTCACCGTCCGATCTAGATCCAACGATCTAGATCGCTGTGAACGTTCGGACCACCGAACCTCAGACATTCATTTCTTGATCTACGGTTGAGATTTGTGGGGCTTTCGGACCCCCGAACCTCCCCGTAGTTGTGGGCCGTTCATTTTCTGATCTGTGGCTCAAATCTGTTTGAACGTTCGAACCATCCGCACTTCACTCCAATCCAAGCCGTCCATCTTTAGATCAACGCTCCAGATCGCGTGGGACGTTCGTACCGTCCAACGTCTCTTCGCGTGTGGATCGTTGGATCTAATTCAACAATTGGCTCTGTTGGGTCTCCGTGCGCGCGCTGTGCTCTGTTCGCGTGGGCCGTTGGATTCAATCTCAACGGCCCAAGTTTTCCGCTTTGAGTAAGTTTGTTTAAAAACCCGGTAAGCTTTATTTGTAAACTGAAAATTATATTAAACTTCAAAATTGCTTAACTAATTCGTTTTAAATACTTTTCGGTTGGTTCAAATTTTGTTAGTTCTGATTTTAACTAAGATTTAATCTAAAAATGGTTAGAGGCTTGGTTCTATTCCAGAAAAATTTGTTAGTAGATTTAATTCCTGTTTAGCTTTATTTGTTGCTTTAAAAATTCATTTATCTTGAAAAATGCATAAGTATTTCTCTGTAGCTCCTTTTTGAGTGAAACCAATTTTGTTGGTTTCCTCTGTTAGTGTGCTTAATTGTAGAATAGGTTTTAGGCATGCTACTATTTTTGTGGTTGCATTTAACTTGTGCTCTTTTTCATGTCTTTGAAAAATCATAGAAAATGCATCCTAGCTCCAAATAAGGTGAATCCAATTGTGTTGTTCATCTCATGTGGTGCTCTGTTTACCATAAAAATTTCAGGTCCAACACCTCTCTAGAATTTTGTGGCTTTTCGCTGAAGTTGGTTTTTGAGCCTTTTCGGTGTTCTTTGTTCTTATCGGTTCTTTTCGTTCTTTCGTTAGGTGCCGACGAGTTCGTTGATTACGAGAGTGATCCTCTGCAGCATCTTGAGCATCTCCAGCAAGGAAAGCAGTTTGATCATATCAATCCCATTACTTTTAAAGTCTAATACTTTGTTTACAAATTGTATGTATGCATGCTTTTGTGTCAAAGTTTATTTTCCCGATTAGAGGTAGCTATTCCTATTACATGGTTGCCCTTAAATTGTTATCCCCTGCCACTAACCATAAGTTATTAATCTCGTCGGTGAATTAGAGCCCGGTGATTGAATTATGCTATTTTATTGTCTTTACGGTGTCATGCTTAGAAATGCTTAGCTACCGGTAGAATTGGGCGGTCATCGACTTAGTCGATGATCTTGATCACACAAATCTTATTATTATTCCATTATCTCCAGCACTTTGTGCTTTGTTAATTTGTAAAGTCAAAAATGAAAACAAATTGTTATTGACTTGGGCACAATGGATGATGGTGTAATCTGTTGGGTGTGATTGGAATGGTGTCTAAGTCCACAAGGACTGAGTTACTTGTGTCACTAAGCCAAGCGATTATTGCGTGCTAACCACACGAGGGGGATATGGGACCTCTCTTGACTAAGTACTTTGGGGGGTGTTAATTAATGAGTCGCGTGGTGGGTTGTGTATTTGACTATATGCAACATGGGACAGGAGGGGAGCATCCACAACGGCTTAAGCTGGGCCAATGTATCCTACTCTTCGTATGGGTCCTTGGTGAGAGCCGGGGAGGTATTTCACTAAGGGTTAACCCTCATACGTACGACTCTTAATTAGCACATTCCGTTAGAAATGTCTCGCACGACTTAGCCGTGCCGACATACCAAAGGAAGTGTGCTTAATAGCTTGGCAAAAAGGCGGTCTGACGTGTGGGTACATTGGTACACCCCTGCAGGGTTCAAACTATTCGAATAGACTCGTCCTAGGTTATGGACATGCTTGGTAAGGTCGTGTAAGAACTAGACTATAACCTTTTAATTAAAACTTGTTGTGGGTGGTATGAATGGGTAATTCATGCTATTGTTGTGGTGGCTATTGGGTTAGTCACTTCCAGGTTGTTGTTGTCAATTATCTATTGTTAATTGCTATTATTTGAACATTAAAAACATATTGCAAAAATTGCTTTAAATGTATTACATTATTGCAAATGAAAACTTGCTTTATGCTGAAATTGAACCTAGAGCCTTCTCCATTGATTAAGCTTGCATGTAGCTATGTATAGGCTATTACACTACACATAAGTCTTGCGAGTACATTTTTGTACTCATTTGCTTTGCTTAATTAATTGTTGCAGAGGAGGTTGATTCCCAAGGGATCGACTATCATGAGACGGACTTCGACTTTGACGACTAGCTGGCGGCCCGGTCGGTTGCCTTGTGGGCTTAAAGGCAAACCTTATGGCTTTTGTTTATCGCCATCTTATGGCTTTTGCTTTCGTTGTTTATTTAGCTCTTTAGCTTGTGATTTGGCCGGTCTGCCCCTTTTGTAAGAACTCTATTGTGTATGTCTTTTATTTGGTTAAGTTCTTGCTTCCGTTCTGTGCTTGTATGGAATTGATGCATGATTTTGTAAAAGGGTGTGTGTACCGCACTTCTGGGAGGTACACATTGTCCTGAGGCACGGGATATTTTGTTTGTGATGCTAGGGTCAATTGGAAGACTAAACATTACAAGCTAAATACCCTGGGGGTCTCACAGTTCGATGCCATGTGGTGGGAGCTTGAGGTCGAAACCGAGCGTGCAAGTGGAGGTTCTGGCCCAAGCGCACCACAAAGCGAGTTCGCTGAGTGGATGAGCGTTCATGCCCCCGACTATGAGAAATGGTCCATTCTTCATGACACCTATGGTGCTCGGTACGGCATCATGACAACCAACATGTCCAAGGTCTACAACGGTGTGTTGAAAGGGGTCCGTGCCCTCCCCATCACCGATGTTGTCGACGAGACATGGAACCGTACGGTCGGTTACTTCATCAATCGGGCAATGATGGCCAAGCAGCATTTGGACGAAGGGAAACAGTACTCGGAGGTTACCCTTGCCTACATGGACAAGAAGATTACCAAGGCCCGATCCCATGTAGCTATCACAATGGATGGCATGAGGACGAAGTTCGAGATCCGCCCGCGGGACAAGTATGTTCGCGGCCACATGAGAAGTGACCGGAAGCATGTTTGCACCATAGGCGATGTGGCAGTTTGCACCTACAACAAGCCTCAACTCCTGCACAAGCCTTGCTCCCACGTATATGCTGCATGTGCTGTATTTCACCAATCTTCTAGCATGTACATGTCGGAGTACTACGACATACGACACATGTATGATGCTTGGAACGGGGAATTCAACTCCTACGACGTGGAAGGCCACTACAGGGACCTATGGCCGGGAGCAGTGAAGTAGTCACCGAATGGCGCACTGCGGCATCCAGGCCGTGGGAGGCGTTAGTCAAGGCGCATCCGCAATGACATGGATGCGAGCCAATGTGGAGATCGGCCAAGACCAATGAGGTGTAGGCTATGCAAGACTCATGGGCACTCATTCAGGAACTGCCCCAATAGACCTTCTTCCTCCAGCGCCACTTAGTATCTGTAAGCTATCCGATGTATTTGAGTCATGTGAGTGTTGTAGTGATTTGCGTTGTAACCTGCACTACTTTCTACGATGTAACAGGTTGTTATTACCGATTTATAAGTATGGATATCTACCTCGTTTGGGTCACGTCGTGCTTTGCAGAAAGTAGTCGCGTCTTGCTTTCCAGAAAGTTGTCACGTCCTGCTTTCGAGAGAGTGGTCACTTCGTGCTTTCGAGAGAGTGGTCACTTCGTGCTTTGGAGAGAGTGGTTACTTCCTGCTTTCCACACTGTGCGGTCACGTCGTGCTTTGCAGAAAGTAGTCGCGTCCTACTTTCCAGAGAGTTATCACATCCTGCTTTCCAGAGAGTGGTCACATCTTGCTTTCTAGATAGTGGTCACGTCCTGCTTTCGGGAGAGTGGTCACTTTGTGCTTTGGAGATAGTGGTCACTTCCTGCTTTCCACACTGTGCGGTCACATCGTGCTTTGCAGAAAGTAGTCGCGTCCTGCTTTCCAGAGAGTTATCACATCCTGCTTTCCAGAGAGTGGTCACGTCCTGCTTTCCAGAGAGTGGTCACTTCGTGCTTTCGAGAGAGTGGTCACTTCGTGCTTTCGAGAGAGTGGTCACTTCCGGCTTTCCACACTGTGCGGTCACGTCTTCCTTTCCACACAGTGGCCCCTTCGTGCTCCCAACGCTATATATGGATGCTTTGGCTACCATTCACCTCACTCTTCTCCTTCTCTTCTCCTTTCTTCCAGTGTAAAACAAGATATCTTCGGCCTCATCGAACTTTCGAGTGAGCAGAGAATTACAATCACTATGGCAAAGAATTGGTTTGCCCTCGTTGCCGATCCAAATAATGTGTTTACCTCTCATACGCCAAACTAATCCGCCCCGAGTGTTTATAAAGTGTTCAAATCTTTCGGTAACTTCTGCAAAATCAGCACGAATGAATTGCATTGTTGATACCAGGTTTTGTTACTTTCATTTGAAGCTACAATTCTTTTGTAGAACACAACATGTCAGTTTTGGCAGTGGGCTGATAAAGCTATCCTAGTGGTTCAAGATATTGCAATGCAAATTGCTGCCTTGCAAGAAGACTCCCGTGATATTGCTGCAATTCGTGCAGTGGCTCGAGCGTCCGATCAACCAATGCAAGACTCCCGTGGTGTTCTTGCACTGGCAAGATGCGAAACCTCGGCGTCCGATCAACCAATGCAAAATGAAGAGAAACAGACTTCAAAGATGGATGAGAAGATGGAAAGAGTTGAGAAGATGCTTCAGAAATTAGTTAAGATAGTTAGTTTTGCGGTCTTTCTTCTATTATATGTTGTTCTTGCTAAGTAGAATGTCAGTTCTAATGAGATTGTACTGTCCACTCTTTATCTATGCATTGCAGTCCTTGATGAATGAGAATAAAATTGTTCTACTGAGATAGATAACGAAGTACAAGTGTCCAATTACATTCCAATTACCACACTCGCTTGATTACAAACCAAGAATCAAGTACAAGTTACAACATATAATAGACTTCTAATGTTACTACTGCTCACGCTGTAGCTCACTGCTCTCGGGCATAGGACCTTGTACTGGCCTTCCGCACTGTTCTCGCCATAGGTCTTCGATTTAACTGTTCGTGGGAACGTCAACCTATTAGGTGACCGTGGGTTTTGCCGCAGGTCATAGCGGGGCTCCTCAACTGCCGTGTCATCGTACAGGGGGGCATCAACTGTGGGAGTGGCGTTGAGAACAAGTCTGTGATCCAAGCAGTAGGATCCGTAGTAGGATCCATGGAGGGGCACCAACTCGGCTCAGCTTGCGGGATGAATCGGTGAATCGCTTTCGCAGACGGTTCACCTTGTGGTGAATCGCGCAGGTAGTGTGTACCCGGACTGATACTATGGCGCCGTATTGCCCATTTGAAATTGTCTAAGAGTGTGGGGCTGGGAGGGAAAATCTGGAATAACCTCCGCCGCGGTTCCGGGTTGCACGTCCGTGCTCTCCGAATGGCCTCTTCCTACCTCCGTGACGACGACGGCACCAGCGTAGGGTCCCTCCGTGACGAGGACGACATCAGCGTAGGGTCCCTCCATGACGACGGCGGCATCAGCGTAGAGTCCCTACGTGGCAACTGCGCGGACGATCCGTCGCCCATGCTGCTGCGCTGCTGGGTCAACTCGCTCGGACAGGAAGATGGAGGGGGCGATGGTATACGACAACGCTCCGTCCGATACCTCAATTCGACATCGCTGGGCTTTCCACAGCTCATGTTACAAATGCCCTGCTTAACATCTTCAACAAGCATCTTCATGACTGAAAAAAGGCGTTCAATTGTGTTGTTCGTACCCCGCTCGAGTTCCCGGTTGCCGCAGTCCACAACGCTCTGCAAACGGTCCACCTGCATGGTTACCGAACAAACAAAATTTTGTTAGTTAACCCTATTTTGGAGGGTGGTTAATCTACTACGTGCTCAACGTACCGAATCGTCATGGCGTGCTGCACGGTGCGGGTCCAGCCCCAAGTCCAAGCATTCGGAGTTGCTAGGATCTGCATGTCGGGTCGGGGGGCGCCTGTCAATCTCATCCGCGTGTGCCGTACGTACCACTCCAAGTACGTGTCGTAAGTCCCTTCATCGTAAGGCCGTGCCTCCTTCAAAATGGAATCAGTGGCCGTTTGCCATGCATCTATCCATGGCTGCTGCGTCTGAAGCCAGTTATCGCTCTTGTGTCCCTTCTTCCTCTGCCTGAAGGTGGAACAAAATAAATAAATTATAGTACCGACATAACATATGACTAAAGAACCTACAATATTATTAAGCATTGCAACCTACTTACAAGTGACTACACCTTGCAAGCGGCCACCCTAGAGCAGGGGGGATCTCCTGGTGCAGCTTGAACTGCCTCATCACCCATTGTGGGTTGTAGGGCTCAACCATGTGGGAGAACACTAGATGACAAGTTGTCCTCCAGTACGCCGCATCCTGGTGGCAGAGCAAGCTCAAGCCGTTGGGCGTCGTGCCCTGCACGAAGGCATCCGTCCAAGGAGCCCATATTATGTCGCCCTCGTGCAGGGCCTCGAATTCGTTCTGGAACTCGGGGTATATGCGGCACGCTCTCTCCCTAGCCCACCCCAGTACTGCCACAGTCCATCAAGATCCCATGGTCAGGCCTTCCACGGGATCCTCGTCGTCCGCCCCACCGTAGAAATGCTGTGTGCGCGGGTAAGGGTGGACTGGGGCGCGGAAGTACGGCCGTCCGACCGCGAAGTGCTCCCACGACCACAGCTGTAACAGCGTGTGGCAACCCGAGAGCACGGGCTCTGTTCCCGTGCGACGCTGCGAAGCGTCGCACAGGCCGCGGTACGTAGCGCACAGTACAGCTGAACCCCAACTGTACTGCGGCACGTCCTCATCGTCGGCGTCCACGATGGACTCCGCAAGGTGAATATAACTCGGGTACACCATGTCCCCCTGCGTGCTAGGGAACATGACCCACCCGAATATAAACAACAAATATGCAATTAGGTGGCATCGAACCACCTCCTCCGTTGCGTCATTTGGGCAATGCATGAATCGTCGCAGCCAGGCGTGTGGAACACCCTTAGACCTCTCGGGTATAGGCTGCCTGAAGCGATGATTGAGACGCGTCTTCCATTCCGGCGACCTCGGAGGGGGAACAATTGCACGGCCTCGTAAAGGCAGGCCAGTAATGAAGCTGACGTCTTGCAGTGTCACGGTCATCTCCCCCCACCGGAAGTGGAACGTGTGGGTCTCCGGCTGCCAACGATCAACTAGGGCCGAAAGAAGGGAGGCATCAATCAGGAGGTTCTACCCCATGTTCAGCATGCGGGCGAACGCAATCAGCCCAGATTGACGAAGTCTCGAAACATACCGCTCATCCAACGGCCAGATCTCCCTTGGTCCCTGTGTCACCAGAGTTGGCGGCCCATCGCCACCGATCCAAGCATGACAACGATGCTTGGCGTCCCATGCCTTCTCAAGTAGGGGTGGTAGAATACGTGCAATTACTGTAAATAGAGAACAACTAACAGTTAGCGAGATCTAAGTACATACTTAACGCTAAAAATTGCAATAAGGAAAAATTAAATACGTAGTTAGCTAATCTAATCGTTCTGATGTGCTGCAGCTTATGAATGATTTGGCCGTGCGCGTTCTTTATATATGCAGAGAAAAGAGACAACGAAAGACAACGACGTGATTTAAAGGGAGGAAAAAACGAAACCAATCGCAGCCAACAAACTTTCGGTGGAAAAGGGAGCGTGCGTGGCGAGTGACGCGAGCGCCGTCGGGCCGAGCACTGTCGTGACTCGCCACGGGGTAGGTGCTGCGCGCCGGGGGCGGGGCAGGTGCTGCAGCGCCCGGTGGTGGGGTAGGTTACTGCTCAAGGTCTGGTACCTACGGCGATGTAATCGCTCAGGGCTATTTTTGTAAATTATGGTGAAAGAGGGTTACTTTTGAAATTAAATGTTGCTACAGGGTCAGAACAATAAAAAATTCAAGTGTAGGAGGAAATATCCCGTGCTACTACAATGTTACTTCGTGTTACGTTACCTACGTGTAAGAGTTTTCAAGCATTCCCATAAAATTCGAAGATGTAGCGCGGGAATTTTCTACCGTCATATAACATTTTAAGATCAAACTCAATCGCATTTTGAAGATATAAAAAAAAATCTCAGATAATTTGAAGATGTAGCGAGGGGATCTTCTAAAGCCATTTAAATTTTTAATTTTAAGATTGAATTAAACTCAATCGCATTTTGAAGATATAAAAAAGACAAACTCTGTTTATACGACATAGGCATACGACATTTCCATGTACTTTTAACTTTTTTGAAGCAAATGTACTTTTAACTTTCTTTTCGTAGATAATGAGCTGTTGGAGACAGTATCTGTTCTGTCGACAATGCGCACTACTTACATGACATACTGTCCACGCACACGTCAACTCAAGCACATACATGAAAACTGTAAGTACAACTCATGACCATCCTTTATGCTAGGACGTACTTTGACTATCTAGCTAGTTTTTTTTTTCTCGCGAGGATGGTATTCTAGTTAATGTAATTTAACGACTTTCTACATACTATAGTGCCGCACAAAATACTGCGTGAAAATTTATTGGATTTTTAGCTAAACCATTCTGAGAGAATAATGGACTGCACTGACATGATAAGCAGCAACAAGATCATCGCGTACAAGTTTGCACCCCGGTTCTCAGCCACCTGGGCCCATTCGGTCCTTATTTGTGATCGAACAACACTCTTTAATTTTTCTTGTATGAAAGAAAGAATCAGGGACTGACGTGAACTAATCCCTTTCGGTGTTTTCACTGATTTTCGTTAGACGAACCATCCTAATCTCTGCACTGGTTCGGGTAGGTTCCAAAACTCAGTGACATAGATGTATACTTTTTATAAAGAGGACCTTTTTTTCAAGAATGTGGTGTCCTCTCTGGCTCCCATTAGAGAAACGTAAACATTGTACAAGTTCAGAATTACCAAAAAAAGTTAGCTAAGCCTATCCAGCCCCATCACCGTCAAGCCCATTTGACGATCCGCACTACCATTACCTTCGATGATTGTACCAGTGGATTATTATTCGACAACACCTAGTCTCAAATAGAGTTTAATACCAAACAACGCATGGCTTAATGTCTCAAATACAGTTTAAACATCCCGGTGTCTCAAATAGAGTTTAATACCAAACCACGCATACCAATTATCTTTAATTAATCACTATCTAGAACACGCGACACTGGGTGCCCCTACCCGCCTGTAGCTGCGGCTATGATTAGGCGTGCACTAATTCTACCGGAAGTGCTTCGTTTCCATTATCTTTTGATTAGATTACGGTGAACGGGGAGCGTTTCGCTTCCATTTTCTTTTGATTAGATTATCTTTTTCTCAAAATCACGCCTCTAACCAACAACCAAATGAAAACCAAGATGTCTAAAGGCATCTTGCTCTTCCAACGAATCTGCATGGAACCTGTAAAGCCAGTAGCATAAGTGATTTATAAAGACTCCACTTGAATTCCAATTAACACACTACAACAAAAAGGTTAATATTGGACGCCTCATCACAGACGGTTGACCAAAACCATCTGTATTACATGCAATCACAGACGGTTTTGGTTTAGAGACCGCTCAGTATTATCGCCGCGCTTAAAACCGTCGTGGAGAGGTAATATCACGACGGTTCATGTTGAAAACCGTCAGGAAGTATCACTGAGCGGTTCTTGTTAATAACCGCTCGTGATAATTCTATATATCACGACGGTTTTCAACAAAGAACCGCTCGTGATATTACAACATATCACGCACGGTTTTTGTTATAACCATCTCGTGATAATATCGCTTCTGACCCGATGCATTTCTTCGCCGCCGTCGTCTCTTCGTCGCCATCCGCTTCGGCTCTCCGATGCGTCTCTTTGTCGTATCGATCCGCTTCGGCTCCTCGATGCATCTTTTCGTCTCACGCTCCAAATTTATACCTTGTTTTATAAAAAGGATCATCCGCCATCGAAGATGATCATCCCCATGTACTTATAAAAAAAAACAGAAATGGCCGCCTCTTCCTTGTCGCCGGCATTGATGGCCTACCTGGCCTCACTGTATAAGCACTTAGTTTTTTTTTGTTTTTTCGAACGGGGGTGGAAGTCGCGTATATTACATGCGTGGGGGCTGCATCGTCTGAGGTGTTTCCCTCGCACTACAGTAAATCGTATTTTCTCTTTCCGACGGGGCACTCAAACCTCAAAGGAATGAAAAAGCAAGGTCTCCAGCGAGCTCTACCGGCCCGCATTCTAGGCAAGAGCAGAGGTGATCTTTGTTTTTTGCACCCTCCAATCCCCGCACCCTGCAAGGTTAGAGAATACCATTGTTTCGTTAGTTTGGAGTTCTTCCTCTCTTGCGAAGTGGATTTTTCTAGGGTTCTGCACAGTAATCTAACCTCAATCTTCATAATTTCTTGCTATACTGGGGTGCTTTTTTCCTCTCAAATTTTGGAGCATTTTTTGGGATAGTTTTTCCTGTTCAGATTTTATGTAAAACAACTCCTGACATGCAGTGATTCATAGGATACCCTTTTATTTTTCTTCTTCACTTGTATCCTCGCTCCAGCAGTAAATGAGGACATTCGGCGACGTCCCCTACAAGGTGAGGAAGATCACCATCGAGGGAGTCAGTCATGATGGAAATTTACTTGGACCCCTCCCAAGTTGAACCCATCGCCTCAAGAGCAGTAGACGCATCTATCGCAGACACTTGTGCGGGCATTTCTCAGAAGAAACATCAGAGCAAGTAGAGGAAGGCAGTGGTGCCCGCGACAGAGGACGTTGTTGCCTTGTCGCCACACGATGAGACCGTCCCCAAGATTGCAATTGTAAGTTTGTGCACATATAGTAGTAAATGCTTGTCCTTCTTACAGTAATTCGATAATATTTTAGAATGTTATCTTTTTTCACATCAACAATAAACATGAGTTATGACTGCAGTAATTAGTAAGCCAAATCGTTAGTAAAACGATGTTACGTCGAATGTGGGCTCCACACGATAGGAGGAAAGGACTTTGGACGTCGTGCATAAGGTGCGCCCATGCCCTCGTCGGCACCACCAATGACGAGCTAACATTAGAACAAGGGAATGAGGATGGGGTTTGGTGGCCTGCTAAAGTTCAACCTCGAGGGATTGGAGAAGAGGGATATATTGTGCTTCCTAATGGACAGGATTGACCTTATCGAGATGGTCATCAGCACCGACGGTGGAAGGAGCATCCCAATCACACCTCACACCATTACATCCATTCTCGGGATCCCTTGCGGTAGTGTCCACGAGCCCATGGTAACCCAGGTCGCAGGGACCTCAGAGCTAGCTAAGCTAAAGCGTCTGCTCAAGGTACAGCAGAATGCCAACATCAAGAATGCGACGCAGATTGCGCGAATTAAGACCGGAGACAAAACGTTCTCACGATGAGGTGTTTCTTCCTCCTTGTCTTTAGCAAGCTCCTTTTCCCAACCAACAACATCAACATAACCAGGAAGGATGATGCGCTGATGAAGGATTAGGACAAATTCTCTGGCGTCAACTGGTGCAAGGCCGTTGTTGACGACCTTCGGGAGTCCGTCTACAACTGGAACAAGAAGACGGACAACACCACTAAGTCTATCAACGAATGCGTCGCCTTCGTGCTTGTAAGTTCCATAGTAAACTTATTCATTGCATTTTAGTATTTTTGCACATTGAATAAGCAGTAAAATGTGTAGAGCAGGACCACAGTAATTATTAATCTTAGATCCTAGTAAAATAGATCGCACACACCAGTAATTTTTCTCGCACAAAAATGTAGTCCACCACACGTAGTAACAATATGTTTCCACCTTAGTAAAACAAACAATAACAAGTAATAAAATAAGTAGGCCACATTCACAGTAAATAGAAGATCACATCCCAGTAAAACAGCTCCCGCGCACCATGAATAGTGATCCGTGCATACCGCACGCAGTAAAAACCAACAAGCGGTAAAAAATACCATTATCATGACCACAATAAATAGAAGCATCACATTCCAGTAAAACAACTTGCGCGTACTAGTAAAAGTGATCTGCACTTACCGCATGAAGTAAATACATGAGCCAACTTTAGTAATATGAATTTTAACAAGTAGTAAATTGTACGTGACAGATCTACTACCTCGACAACATAAGGTGCGTCCATAGCATCGATGCCATTGAGACTCCATGCGTCGCATACTTCACAGCCACTCTCATCAACAAGATAGTCACAGCTGACAGGACGAAGGCCTTGGACGACATCGACACATTCAGCAAGCTCAACATGAGTTACTAATGTTGTCCATTAGCAGTAAAACATGATGTTCACTACCGTAATGTGGATAATATACAATAGTAATTCATTCATGTCGTTTGAATGGCCAATCAGCAGCAGGGAGGGGACCTGTTACTGCCATGGGGCGTTGACAATGCCGCACATCCCAGAGTTACCCACACATCCCGTCATGGGGCATTTCCCGTTCTTGCATGCATTTCTCGGCGACACGGTGGGATCCTTGGACAAGGGGAAGCAACACGTGGCGTTGGATGCGCTGGAGAATTTTGATGACGAGGCCGGGAGGGCGATGAGGAGGGCAGAGAAGGCTATGGCATAGGTACAAAGGGCACATCAGAAAGTCTAGACGGCACAAATGAAGGTAGTTAGCGTCATCAGGAAGCTACTCGGGGAGGCAGATGCTTCTGGATCGGCGTCCCACGTAGGCGGGGCAAAAAAGGAGTGAAGCGGCGAGAAGGCGCAGGCGTTGGAGTGCACGAACACAACCCCCACGCCGATGCACGTAGTGTTCCTAGACTATTTAGTGTAGCCGCACGAGGAGATCAGACACGGCCAGAGCCACGCCACCATCGCTTGCCAGGTGACAGAGCTCCTCGCCCACGATAATGTCGTCGGGCAAGCAAAGATCACCTTCCACCCTGGTTTTGGAGACGGCAGCCCCTGCTCTAGTGTCTACGCCGGTTGAGTCTGCCACCCCAGTTGCAACGGTGCTGGCACCAACATCGCAACTTTGCCCGCGGTGTCCAGGAGGTCCACGCTACGTCCCAACGTTGTCGTTGTTCCCTCCAACCCCATAAGAGGTGGAGGGTGATGGATCCCAAGGCATGGCACCGCATCACGGTAAACAAACGTAATGTGTGTAGTAAATAGACACATTATACATAGTGAAACGGCAGCAAACACAGTAAACTAGCAAAGAAACGAAACCAGACAAGTAAAGTGCATGCAATAATTGTGTATTATAAACATAGTAAACATTAAAGCAAGTCACAATAATTTTTGTGCTAATGTAGTGTAATGTTTTGCATGCAGTCTATGTCAAGTCAAACATCGACAACATATTAGACTCGATCGAAGTCAACGTGATTCTGGGGATATACCCCACTGCATACACTACACAGGCCCGATCAAACCAGCGGCTGTGGCGAGCCACGAGTAACTGTCGACCATCCCGAAGCATACCAACATACTAAATGCAGTAAAACACGTACGTATGGTCAAGTAAGGTTGGTCATTCTTACAGTAATTCAGATATGATTTTTTATCACAGAGACAGTAAACAAGGGCTCCATCGATGTTACGTTAGAGCCACCGATAGTAAAGGAGCAAATAGAGGTAACGACGATGTAAAACATGAGCGGGAAAAAGCAATTTTACTTACTTTTGATAGTAACTCGATCCATTTTTTTTTTTTGCAGGTGCTAGTAAAGGAGACTGAAACCATCTCCCCAAAAGGGCCTCTAGAGTAAAGGAGGTATAGGAGGCTCCTACCGCCGTGAGCAAAGTCAAGGAGGTGCATGTAGGTAGTGTCAGTGCGCCAAAGGTACATACTGGGGCCACTGGCAGTATTATGCGATGGCACATACATTAATTTGTTGGACACATGATAGTAAAATATTTTTATTGTTTTTTACCGCAGGAACCAGTGAAAGAGGGAGCAATGAATGCCCAGAGGGGCCTCTCCTAGCAAAGGAGGCAGTGAAGGCGCCTACCAATGTGCATAAAGACTCGCTGGGTACACCCAGCGTGGAAAAAGTACAGGGTTCATAGAAGTAACTTATCACGATATTTTCAGTAAAGACAAATACAATACGATAGTAAAATAAGAGACACAAGTCTTTTTTTGCAGGACGCCGCCACCAAACCAAAGCTCATGACAAAACTCACTGATCCCAAGCCAGCAAAGACGACGGTCACAGCGGCGACCAAAAAGGCGGTGCCTATGCAGAAGACAACTGTAGGGAAGATGTAACATCCTGAACTTTGGTTTGTGTTTCAAATGTATAAAAGTATGAGGGTTTCAAAAACTTTTGATGAAATTCATAAGTTTGCACTTGGTTTCAAAAATTTGTTTTGAAAATTCAAACTTTTGACTTGAAACCAAGATTCTTTTTAAATTTCAGAAAAATGTGTGTATGAAAATCTCTAGAAATAATTTCATAAAATACTAGATTATTTATCATAGATTATTACAATTTTTCACATTTTTTAGGAGTCAACTTGACCTCTTCAAAATTTAAACCAAATCAAAATGGCTGATTTGGAAAAGAATTTATTTTAGATAATTCTAATATGAACAATGGCCGAAATGAATTTTCCTAAGTCCTAAATGAACCTGAGAACACCCACAAAAGTTTTTAGAATTTTTGGAATTTTATTTCTATTTTTATCAGCCCGGTCAAACTTGTTTGTTTTCGGTCAAAATTAAATCTAAACCCTAACTTCTGACCGGACCCGACCTTATTGTTCTGACCTGTGAGGACCTCCTCTCAAGTTAAGCGGGGGAGTCCAGGAGGACCATTCTCTTTTTTTTTTTTTTTGCAGCTGGTGCTACCGCGACAAGGGCAACGGTAGTACCTCACCACCACCGGTACTATCAAGACGGAGGAGCAAGAAGATCACCGACTAAGCCAAGCAAGCATCGCCGGAGTTCAGGAGGCAGGAAGGATCGCCTGAACACCGGTGAGTACATGAGCCTAGAAGGACCATGCGGCAAGTCCGAGAGGAGGTCCACCAGGACCTCCCAGGAGATCCCAAGACTTCCTGGAGGCCTTGGCCCTGTGCACACCGATCTAGTCCCAGGATACAAGATGCTAGCTCGCACAAAATCACTTCGGTTCAATCACAACCACAAGGTTAGGACAAAAGATGAAGCAGACAAATTAAACTTAGTATTAGATAAGACCTGATGGTCCAAGCTTGTTTACTTGCCACTTGGGCTTACAAACCGACAACAAAAGAACCTTCAAGCTGCAACACCAAAAACACCTAGATGCCATCCGGCAAGCCCACAGGCTGTCGAGTGGAGGACATCCTAGGCAGCGGGATCATCAAAGAAATTCTCTTCAAAGAGGACTGAGCTTCCCTGCACTTGATCATCTTCATACACTGCTTTGACATAGGGCTTAGAGCCATGAGTACTTTTGAATGTACTCAACAAATCACAGGGGAGCATTATGCAATTAAAATTATGCAAAAGCCTACCAAAGGAGAGCTGTATGGTTAGTTGCGCAAAGCCAAATTTGACAGTGAATAACATAATAGATTTCAAGACAACAAGTTAAAACAATACTACATAATTACATTTGTTTGGAAAGAAGGGAGTGAGCACCAACTCACATCCAAATCACTTGGGGGAAAATCGGGTTGCACCCACAACCCAGACCTCTCCCAAGACCTCTCTAGAGCACCAACTCTAGAGCTCGTACCCATCCCCTGGACCACATCTCAAGCCAGCCATGGCCCTCTAAAGCCGCCAAGGTCTCTTCGAGACAAGGCCCTGACCTCTCGCAGGAGTGCCCAGGGAACACAGATTTCACAAAAGCTACCCCTTGCACTATTTTCACTGGGCAATGTCCATGACCAAGGACTTGGCTATTCGAATAGATTTGAAACTCTGCAGAGGTGTACAACATTACCCACAATCCACGATCTCTCTAGTGGGACGGGTTCCGAAAAGACCCTTGCCTACTTCCGAGGGTGAGCAGTCTAGAGAGCGTGACAAGGCCTTTACAAAGCTTTGATTTGGCTCAGAGCTGCCCGCTAAGGTTTTGCTTCCGGATGGGTTGCAAATGCCACCGGATTCGTGCCCCCTCTTGCGCCGTTGCGATAAAACTCGCTCAACCACAAGAGCACCAAGCCATCTCATTGCTAATTATTCGGCCCAGACCACCCCCATAAAGTGATCTTGTGGTTGCACTGATCGACCCAGATCAATAGAATACAAAGTGAAGTCCTTATGTGTGCCTAGGCAAGACTTCCACAGCCCCATGTGTAAAGCACCCACTTCTCACTCCTTGCCTTCTTGCCCAAGTAAAAACCATTTTGGTGGTTAACCCTGCCAAAAGACCACCCAGTCTTGGCACACAAATTTTAACAAAGTGGTCTCGCACCACAGTCAACACAACATACGGCATCCCACCATAGTTGCTGAACAATGGCACCAACCATAAATTCCATAGATCATTAATCAAGATTATTAATTGATGAAGCATGATTCACAATACCCACGGATCTAAAGCAAGGCTAAGCATAAACTTACGGTCCCATGTTGGCAATATCAAGTGATACCAACTAAAATACCCAACCTAAAGTTTCCAAAGGGAGTATGTCAACATGTCCAGCAGCAAGTCCAAAGGAGGCATAATATCAAGTGAGGAAGAGTAACTACTGCCAAAACATTTTCATATAAAAAAAATAGCCATGCATGTTAAAGTAAAACAAAATATTTTTAAAGGCTAGGCTCAACATGATCAAGGGCTGTGACTTGCCTTCGTCAGCGATCTTTGGTCCTTCGGTTGAAACTGCCGGGTCCAAAAACTCCTCAAGCTCGGGATCTACACGACCGCAAAGAACCAAATAAGCAAAACTGCCCTAGGCAAAAGAACTCAAAGACTCAAAAGAACCTAAGCAAAACTTCAACCAAAAGAAGCCAATAACCCAGGAACACAGCTCAGCTTGGAGAGCTCTAGGGGAGGACTTGAGCACTGAGGAGCCCAGGCAAAAGAGTTAGAAATGAGCCAAAGGTGACAAAGGAGGGGTTGCCCAGGCTATTTATAGCCAGGGTTGGCAAAGGCACAAAGAGGGCTCAGCCAAAACGTGTCAATGATCGGAGGTGGTCTGGACAGGGTATGTCCTAAAAAGAAATAAACAATGCACCCTAGAAGTGACTGCATTTAATGTGATCTGACATGCATTAAATGCGCCCAAAGTTTCAAGGCGGCAAAAATGATAAAAGGTGGGTGAGGCTGACCAGCAGGGCCGGTCCAAGAAGTGCACGACCAGTTAAGGAGGCGGTCCTCACCACACAATTGTCTTTGTAAAAAGACCACAGGGAGGTCCTGTGGACAGGAGGTCCAAAGGCACTAGGAGGTCTTAGATAAGGGGTCCAAAAGACATTGAAGGGAGGTTCTGGGCAAGAGGTCCAAAGACTCAAAGAGGAGGGAAAGATGGACATGATATCGCCGGCGGCGGTAATACCGTGTTTAAGAAGAGGTACGATCGGATAACGGTAGTTCCGGGTTCAAGATGCGGTGCAACCGCAAGCTAGGAAGGGCCTTGACGGCTGAGACAAACCAAGGAGAGGTCTTAACGGCTTACACTCTCAAAAGGAGATCCTAAACGGTTAAGATCAAAGGCAAGGGGGAGGTCCTGATGGTTAGATCTCCAAAAGGGAGGTCCTACGGTCAAGATCAAAAGGGCAAGGAGGTCCTAACGGTTAGATCTCCAAAAGGGAGGTCCTACGGTCAAGATCAAAAGGGCAAGGAGGTTTGACGGTCAGGAAGGTTAAACCCTAGCGGTATGACTGCAAACAACAACGGTAGGTTCACAAGGGCACAAAGGAGGTCTTCAAGGAGTCAAGGGAGGTCCTTTGGACTCTGAGGAGGTCCAACGGGCAAGGAAGGTCCCAACAAAAACTCAAAGGAGGTCTTACCAAAGGCGGTAGTTCTGGCACTACCACAACGGTATTTACCGGAGGTCTGAGGTACCAAACAGAGAAGGTAAAACCAAAGCTAAGTGTCAAGAACTCGAAGCAGACGCAGACGGCCGCTAGAGGATGGTGGTAATATCAAGAACCGGATCGAACAACCCCAAGGGAGGTCTAGAGGAAAGGAAACAAGGCCAAACTAGGCTTTGAGAAATCAAAGGGGTTTTGAAACACAAACCCGAGCTTGTCCCTCAGAAGGAGGTCCAAAACAAGGGAAGGTCTAAGCGAGAGGATAAGATTTAAACAGAGAAGAAGGTTTAAATGTCAAAGAGATTCAAGCCAACAAAGGAAGGTTCACAGAGAGGCTAAACCTGGAGGCACATAGAGAAGCTTAGGAGGAAAAGCTAACCAAGGAACAACAAGAAGCCCCAACCAACAGAGAACACCAACAAGGGACTTAGTTTAGGTTTTGGTTAGGTCAAGTTAAACTCTCCAACTTCCAAAATACCAAGTTAAGCTTGAACAGGCAATCAAACCAAATGGTTCCTTTTGATTTTGAAAGCTGGCAAGGACTCTAGAGAAAATGGGACGTTACATGACCCGAGCTGTTTCGTCGCACTTGACTCAATCGGACCCTTTCGCGCCGCACCGCTTCTTTCGATCGCTGACCAGTGGGACCCACTGGTCAGCACCGCCTTCCTCACCGTGCCACTTAAGCTCGCGGGCACTAGCGCTGTGCATGGACGCCACACAGCCCTCTGCGCCACCTTGAGCACACGTGTCTATTCGAGAAGCGTCGCTAAGGCTTTATCTACCTCCTCCACCCATTCAGTTGAGCTTGCTTGCCATCTCTCACCCATGATTGCCTCTTCTTCTCCTAGTCTGATCCACCTCTGCCACTTCTAACTCGGCCCCGTCTGACCTTATCGGCTTCGAGGTCTTGGGCGTCTTGTTCTTGGGATCGAGGCGCACCTGAGGAGCACTTTCCTGAGGCTTCTCCATCAGCGAGGTACCTTCTCCACGAAGATCAAGCCTTTGTCTCCGCCTCCGGTCGCCGGAAGCTCATCGCCAGCCTCCTCAGGTCATCGCATCCTCGTCATCAGGTTCATGAGGCCCGTGCGCACCCGTGCGTGTCCTCCTCGAGCCTGGAGCATCCTTCCTTTGTCTTTTAGCCTACCTCACTGCAGCACTCGAGCACAGGAACACCAACAAGCCATCGGCCAGTTTCAGTTAAACCGTCATTAAGTGTTAATCCTTTCTTTTAACCCTTGTATGACAGGTGGTCCCGCCAAGGTAAACGTGATTAGAAGTTTAATTGAAACCGTTTAAAATTGTGTGAGTCATTGACATGTGCCCCCACCCCCCCCCGAGTGGTTAAGTGGTGGTGCCTTTTCTAAAGTACGTTTTTACTTAATGGAATCGTATTTCCTTAAACCATATTTAGAGTTTATGTTTCTTGAAAACGAAGACGTATTCGAGGAATACGCCTTCGACATCGTCACAGCTACGGCTGGGTCAAAGCTGACCCAATCAATGCCTCGCTCGGGCCCCATTGGTCGGTGACCGTGGGTCGGCTGCGTCGGTATAAAAAGGATTTAATGCTTTTAGAATTTCCGAAAAGAATTAGTTTTACATTGGAAATTCAATTAACTTAGAAAATTCATAACTAATTCAATTTTGCTCCAAATTGAATGAAACCTATTTTGTTAGTTTTAATTTTTAGTGCACTTTTTAATGGGTTAGCTTTCAAGTATGTTTCTATTCCATAAAGTTTTTGTTAATTAAAGGAATTGTTTTTACCTTAGAAAATGGTTTAAACTTCAAAATTTCATAAGTATTTCATTTTAGCTCCAAATATAGTGAAATTAATTTTATTAATTCTTATTTTTCCTGTACTATAACTGGGCTTAAGTTTGGTTCTTTTTGCTATTCCAGAAAATATTGCTAATTAATCAATTTGTTAAATTATGCCTTTAACCTGTTAAGTGCTTAGAAAATCCCCATAAATTTCATCTTTGGACTGAACCTAAGATCTTTAATAATAAAACTCTACCTGCTGTGTATGCTTGTTTGATAAATTTGATTATTGGTTATTTTTGGTGTTATCTATTTTTATTCGTTCTTATTCGCTCTTTTGATCAATCGATAGATTTCGACGATACGGGTATATTTGAGAGTGATCCTCAGCAATCAAACGACTATCTTCAGCAATGCAACCAGTTTTCCATTGATGCACATTGATCCCATTATATTCGCATGTTAATATTTCAAATGTTTCAACTGTATGTATGCATGCTATGTTGACGAGTATTTTCTCAGTTCGCGTTAGTTCACCTGAATAGTTACTTGAACTGTAGGTAAAATATCCATCTTTTACCACTGAGCCTAAGCTATATCTGTTGTGATTTAGGGCTCGATGGATGGGCTTTAGTCACTTTATATTGTAGTATTCGAGTTGTTGTCGCTTAGCCATGCTTAGAACGGTAGTCTAGCGATCATCGCTTCGGCGATGGTCATTACAACATTACTTTATATACCTGAATTTGGGTACTCATGATTATATCATATTTGAAAAAACTAAAACTGAAAATAAAAAGGATTTAGATTTGGGCACATGGTTGTTGGTGTGATTGTGGGGTGTGTGGTTGTGTGCCCGAATCAACAAGGACCGAACATCACATTATTGCATGCAACCATGTGAGGGTGTTGGGAACCTCTCTTGACTTAGTACTTTAGCTTGTGTTAGCTCTGAGTCGCAGGTGGTAGGTGTGTGTGTTGTATTAAAAAGAGAAAAGTGTCTATGTGTGTTGGGTGTGTGGGAGTGGAATCCTGTCTAGGTTCTCCACACTGAGGGGCATCGATAGTTGCTAATGCTGGGCCGATGTCCCGACAAAACGTGTGGGTCCTCCGTGGGAGCCCCGTCTTCACACACAAGGGTGGTTCACAAAGGGTTTCACCTATGCGGGCGGCTCGTAGTTAATGCACAATATTGAAAAATGTCTTATAGGACTTAGCTCTGCCGACATACCTTCGGAAGTGTGCTTTATCCGGTGGCAAAAGGAGCGGTCTCACATGTGGGTAAAGTTGTACACCCCTGCAGGGTTTAATCTATTCGAATAGCCAAGTCCTTAGTTATGGACACGCTTGGGAAGGTCTTTTGAGAGTTAGACTATAACATTTTGATAAAACTTGAGAATGGGTAGTCCGAATGGGTAATTTGTGCTATTATTGTGGTGGCTGTGGGAAGTCACCTCTAGGATGATAATTATGTTTATATTGTTGTCTTACTACTATTTGATCAATTAAAACCTGATTCGATAAACTGCCTTCAATCTATTACAATATTGCAAATAGAATGTCGCTTTATGTTGAAAATAAACCATATAACTATCTCTATTGAATCCAGTTTGCATGTAGCTATGTATAGGTTTCTCAATCATAAGACTTGTGAGTATATTTGCTGCAGAGGATGTTGACCCCCAAGGGGCTAACATTTGTGAGACCAACTTTGACTTTGACTTCGACGACTAGCTCGGCGTTTCCGATCAGTTTCCTTGTGGGTAAGGGCAAACTGGTTGGCTTTTGTTTACAGCCATCTTATGGCAACTGTGTCTGCTGCAGACTCCCTCTTTTGTATGTTGAAAATATTGTAAATTATGAAGACCTCAATAATGTAAAATCTTGTGTATGGAGTTGATACTTAAATTTTGTAAGGTGTATGTGTACTGCAGTTTTGGGAAGTACATATACACCGAGAGCGAGGAAATTTGATTTGTAATGCTAGAACCAATGGAAAGGTTAAGTATTACAAATTAAATTGCCGACGGCTCTCATAGAAGAGCATTCACCCCTCAACCCAAAGGGACACCGGTGACACCAGTGTATTTAGGAAGAGGTTAACAAAATCTCCCAGCAAGCTGGTGTCACCATTCAAGCCATACAAAAGGCAGTTGGAAGTGCCCGTGGCCATGGACATGGAGGTGAGGGAGCTGATATACAACGATGAGAGCCTCAAAACATAGGAAAATATCACCACACTTTATCGATACATAAACATTTTTTTTACTTCTCTGTCAATAGAGAGTTTACTGGATATACCAACTTTTGTTTTACTAAGGGTTCACTTATGTTTTATCGAGAGTTCACTTATGTTTTGCTGCTAACATGAATGACATTTTATCGCAGCCTTGCTCGCACATACTGATCGGCGTTGGATTCATAGCACCCTTTGGAAAAGATATGGCGAGTCATTCAAGACGACGCATGATGATCAAGACATGTTTATCTCTCAGTTCATTGGGTGTTTGCACCAAGATGACACTGACCTGAGGCCTCAAAGCAATGGGTATAGGGTGTTCCTCCCCATCAAACTATCGGTAAGTTGTTTTTTTTTGCAAAAGCCTTTTTACAGTAAATGGTTAATTGCATAGCAGTAAATCCTATTGTCGTCCTCGGTAAGTTTTAAACTACTGTATTTTGACCGTCAACAGAAAATGCTAAACGTAGGGAGTATGTTAAAAATGAGCAATATAGCAGTGAATAGGGCGTGAGCATGCTGAAGGAGCACATGGCGATGGTAGACATCACGCCCGTAAAACTGGTAAGTAATTTATGTCTATTTGACGTGCATCCACTAAATATCTGTCATGATCCAGTAAATTACATATTTCATTATAGTAAATCTCCTACAGTGTGGTCCTTTTTTAACTGTGTGGCATGTATTTTTCTATCAGTTTTTATTCCCTCTATAGCCCTTCCCCCCGGTTTTACACAATCAACATTGATCTGTTTACTTCTTCAACATAGTGCAGTAGCGCATGGAAGTACTGTACTCCAAAGATTAGAAGCAGAAGGGCACAAAAGCGCAGGACCACCATGATCCAGTGAGGTAAAGGATCATCCCTCATCCATGCACATCCCTACAAGCCGTGACCAACGGGAAATTCCCGATTGTTGCAAATTGGAGGATGCACAGCAAGGGGACGACGAAGTAGGTCCTAGAGAACGATTGCACCTTCTTCGTAATGATGTACTTAGAGTTCTAGGATAGTGAAAGCTCAATGCTGGCAACATAAATAGAGCCGGTAAGAATTTCCCACCACCCGTAACATACAGTATTTTTTTAGATGTATAGCGTCTAATATGCGGCCTTTTTATCATGTGTATGTAGGAGAAGGCCCTGGTGATGTTCTATTTGTTGTTCCACAGTATGATTACCGGAAGAACTTGCATAACAGATATTAAAGACATGTTTTTAAGTGGGGTATACTAGTAATGTCATTTTCAAATAGTAGTAAAATGTTTCCAAACTCACAGTAACTACTAAAAAGCATAATGCGCAAGTGGGTTTACAACACTAACAAGACATGCTTCTCAAATTAATAGTAGGTATCATTTATGGAAACAATAACGTTCACTGGATCAGCAAAATGATGTCATTTTTCGTAGTAAAACCAGCATCCCAAATATTATAGTCCTCTCTTCCTCACCAAAACGACAGTAAATACCTTTTTATAATGACACGGGGTGATGCGTGATCATTTTACTGACAAGTTTTCACCGCCATTTGCATTTTGGAAGGTTTTACCATCAATTTAGAATGGCATAGAGCAATTTTTACGGCTATTTTGATGCGCGTGCAGGTTTTATTGCTGAACTTGAGCGGTAGGTGCGGGTACTGGCACACCACGCGTAGTGGGGGAGGAGCATGGGCTAACGAGCCATTTTTTCTGCCGTTTGATGTGTGCGTGAGGGTTTTATTGCCGATCTCGAGCGGGAGGCACGAGTGCTCGTATACCGCGCATAGCGCGAGGAAACGTGGCCTACCAGGCCGCACGCAACGCGGCCCAGGCTACGGCCCACATGTAGAATAAGCTATTCAGCGTGCGAGTGCTGAATAGCGCTACATATCTATATACATACATACATACATACATACATACATACATACATACATACATACATACATACATATATATATATATATATATATATATATATATATATATATATATATGTGTGACACACACACATAGGAAAATGGTATGGTACTCCTAGGAGTACATACTCCCACTTCTCATATATCACTTAAATCGTATGATGGTACCTCTTTATCTATTTGAGCTTACTCCAATAATGATTATAAGATAGCCCAAATTGAGTTCCATGAAAAATTTCATTACTGTTCACTTTTTAGACAAATTTTATGTATATACTTCGTTTATATATGAAAAATGGTATATAGAAAATAAAAGGGCAATGCAATTTTTCAATCAAGTCACCTTGGAGTAACTTATGATTGCTATTTACGTATATTGAAAGTGATAAACAAGTATAATATGTTAGTTTAAGTGATATATTGGAAGTGAGGGTGTGTACTCCATGGAGTACGGAAAAGGCTTCTATGGAAAAAAAATATTTATATGTCACTACAAATGTTCCGAATCCCTAATAAGCCATTGCAAAAAGATATCACCCTTCCATTCCATTACATTTCACAAACGTTGCCCTTTTTTGCCACTACCGTCAACTCCGTTAGATTTTTGAAGTCAATTTTTTCCAAAATGCCCAAATTACCCTCATCTTCTTCCTTCTCCCTCCCCTTTCTTTCTCTCCTTCCCCTGGCCACCTCCTTCCCCCAGCTGCCGTCATCCCCCATCACCAAAGCCGACGAGAGGACCGCCTGTGTTGAGCCCTACCGCCACCCTCCTCCCTGCCTCCATCGACCCTTCACCTCTGATGTCCCCTTGCCAAGCCGTCTGTGTCATGAGGTGAGCCTTGTCATGCTGAAGCCGATCCCCACCACCTTAGTTGTCCCCTCCACCGTGGACCACCACTACTATCCTCCTACTCGCCACCACGGCCACCACCGACGCAAGCCTCCCTAGCATCTTCTCTGCCACGCTCATCCACAAAAATGGAATCCCCTCATACAGGAACATTCCATGCTTGCACTATTCCCATTGATTCTGCCTGGAACCACTGCCGCCCTTTTTCTCTCTCTTCGCGTCGGCCGCCTTGTCTCTTTCTGTTCCAGTCGTCCTCGTCCACCTTCGCACTTCCAAACACCTCCCATGTGTTTGAGTCATCCAGGAACACGTGAGGCGCTCGGCGTTGTCTCCGTTCCACCGCCGCAGTCGTGCCTCCCATCTCTCTCTCTCTCTCTCTCTCTCTCTCTATTACTCTCCCTCCCCTCTATCCTGATTAAGAAGAAGGAAGAAGACGACAAGGGCAAAATGATATTTGCACAACCACTTTATGACTTGACTGGTCAACGATGGCATAAAAGGGTATGGTTTGGCATTTGTAGTGGCATAGAAGGGAGATGTTATTTTGTAATAGGAAATTGGGGATCTAAAACATTTGCAGTGGCATATAAATTTTTTGCCTTATATATGTTCATGGAATTTAAGTTGAACAGCCCCAGGCTCCCTTGATCTTTTTGTAGACAAACAGCATGTCAATTACTTACATGTTGCTCCTAGTACCCTAGATCTTATTGCCACAGATGTCAAGCTCTGATGCAGTCCATTCTTTGTAACACCCTCTTGGGTGCACAGTAAAAGGACAGCACATAAATAGGGATACAACTCAAGCAAGCATTAATCAGCACCACCCTGCCCTCAATTGAAAGTAATCTCCCTTCCCGCCAACTTATCCTTTCTATCCAACCTACCTTTTGTATCTTTCAAGCATGAACTTTTCATCCTTGCTACCTTGGCTGACAGGGAATCCCATGTAATAATTGAAAGGCACATTGCTTGCCTACAGCAGTATAGTAGTTCTACAATTGTACTCTTCCTTATTCTTAGCATCTCCAGTAAATATACTTGACCCTCATGAAGGTCAAGTTGTTAAAAGAGGCATACTAACAAAATCCTCGACAAACAAGATAGTATCATCGACATACTGAATGAACTATGGGCAAACCCCCTTCCAGCAAATGAGAATATACAAGTGAGGAAAATTTGAGAAATCAAATTCATATTTGTTGAACTGGCTTTTTGCTTCTTGTTTACTTAGCCACAATTCGGTAGATAGGTGTGAACCTATGAGCAGGAAGGAACCCTCTAGACCATCGCTTTTGTTTTCAGTTTAGTTGAAACTCGTGTTTCATTACCTAAGTTTGCCACTGTTTCTAGAAAGGGGCTTCCATATTTCTGGAGAGCACAAGTGAGGTGCAGAATGTGGCTGCGGCACCTTCATGTAATTATCTTTGTTTTAGCCTTTAGGTCCTAATTTTACCACCGTTTTGTTTTAGCTGTAACTCAAACTGAAGCGGGTCCATAATTGCGGAAGTTAATTTTGACATGACAAGGCACAAAACGAAGAACAGGGCGCAACATTATGAAGTGATATACCCCTAAAACATAAAAGTCAAGCATCTCCACATCTTAGAAAACAAACATGTGAGACATGCTTTAGTCGTGGCTGCGGCCGCCGCTCAGCTAGCCCCTGACCACTAGAACGGTTAAAATCTCTTGTTATTGTTCATTTAGAAGAAAAGGATGCACAGTTTCAAAGGAAATTGCCTCCGTATCATTATCATCTTTACAATTTTCCAATATACCGCTCGAATGTTAGGCTTACCAAAAAGACCACCAAATTCGTCGAAAACATTGAAGCAATACCATTTTGGACGACTTCACGCTTTGTCATCCTCTCCATCTCCGGTGTGCTTCTCCTCAAACTGGTTGATGTCAAGGGCACCAATGGCAAGATAACCATCGCAAATTTCGTCGTGTCGGAGATCGTAACATATCAATTTTTTGGACTTTTTGCAATTTTCAAAATTAAAGGAACCAGTTGAATTTTCTTGATTTGTTTAAAGCATAAATTGAAATTTCAGAAATTAAAACGATTTAACATGAATAAATCAAGCTTCAGTTAATTCAAAATTTGGTTTATTTGATTTTCTAGGTTTTCTTGGATTTCTCCAAGTTCTTTTGTTATTTCTTGGGAGTTAAGTTTGTTTTATTTATTTACTGTTTTTCCCAAAAATTTCTTTTCTTTGTTGTAAAATTTAACTTAATTAATTATTTCAAAGTGTTGGCTTTTAATTTGGAATTCTTGCTTATATGAATATTATTCAAATCAAATCCTGAATCTCATTTCAACTCCAATATCAAAATCCAAATTCCAAGTCTCAATTCAAATATTTGTCCTAAAATCCAATTCATTTTGCGACCAATTTTGAATTCATTATCCTTTTGAATTCATCTCAAATTCAAACATCAGCCGAAAATTTCAAATTTCAAATTTCTATTTGAATTTTCTCTAAAATGTAAATATCATAATTTCATTTCATTTTTATTCTTGGGCGAAAATGTTTTTATTTTCTTTTCCCTTTTTCTTTTCTTCTTTTTCTTCTCTGTTTTCTTTTCTTTTCCTAGCTCTGCTTGTGCCTCTACTTGCTCCCTCGTACTAGTACCCATGCGCCCTGCGCACCTAGCTACGCCACACCCGTGCCAGTTGTGTTTTGAGCCGTGCTTCTCGTGTCATTTGTGCCGCCCACGTTCCCCATCTCCTCTGCGTCAATCGCACCGCTAATCACGTCGACCGGTCGCGCTGCACCCGAGCCACGCCAGCGCTCTGCCCGTGCTCAGCCCACGCCGCACGCCTGCTAGCACCGCTTGTGCCACACTGTGCGCCACTCTTGCCACCCATGTCGTGCCCGTCATCAACTCTCGCCATCGCGTCTACCATCAATCGCGGCATGAAATCCCTCTTCACCGTGCCTTTGCTTAGGAGATTGCTCAATCGCTCTAGGATACTATGACCCGAGTTAAGCAGTACCAACGACAACATTCCAGAGATCACACTGGGACAACTCCATCAATCGCCAGCTAGTCACACAGCTCTCAGCGCAAGGTACTCCCTTGACCTAGTTTCTCCCTGGTCAATCTCCTCACTATGATGGTAGGAGGAGGAGGGACCAGCGTACACACCCCACGACTAGTGGTCGACAAACGCCTCAGAGAAGCAGACAACCACGACTACCTCGGAGAAATATGCATCAACAGATAGAACACGAGGAGGATTACCCTCGCAGGGCTGACATCTATGATAGATCAGGCCCTTTTACCACTTGGTATCGTCGAATACTATCACCTTGAGATGTTAACCCTTCTTTCCCACAAATAAAGCTTTATAACCCTATTACCAGTTGTCGAGCGCTTTCACCCAACCTCCGAGCTGTTCATTGGCTAGAAAGATTTCAACCAGCGAATATGGCGAAGTTCGATGGGAATCGAAACCCCCCTTGAATTTCTTCAAATCTTTGCCACTGCAGTCCGAGCCGCATGAGGAGGTGAGCATGTAATGGATAACTACCATCCAATTATACTCGAAGGCTCTGCTCGGTTGTGGCTACTCAATTAGCCACCCAATTCGATCTACTCGTGGCAGCATGTCTGTGATTTTCTACTAGCGAATTTTTAGGACACCTACAATCACCCTAGAAAGGAGGACGACATGCATCACATGTGACAGGACTCACATGAGACACTACGTCAATTCATACGACGTTGTAGCTAGGTTCAAAACACTATTCCTAAAGTCAAGCTTTTAGGCAGGGAGTCTGGAACCAGAGGTTCATAGAGGATATTGCCTTGATCCCTCCGACCACTATTGGTGAACTCTTTGAGATAGCCAACCGCTATGTGACTGCTGCTGAGGCAGTCGAATGGAACCAGAACATTGATTGTGATGACAAAGATTCTCGAGGGGTGAATGATAGTGGCAAAAAGAAAGAAAAACATGCGAAAAATCCAAGAGCAAATCTAAAGGCAAGAAGCCACATGCAAAAAGCTCGAAGGAGGTGCTAGTCATTAGCGACAAGGGGCCTCGTGGCTCCAGGTAGTACTCCGACCGTGGCAATGGCAAACGTCCCAAACGGAAATTAGACAAGCCGAGGTAGTGTCCTTTCAATAAAAATGAAGGGCATGACCTCTGCTAATACCAAGTTTTCCAAAGAAAGCTCGAGGATTACTACTCCAGCAAGGGTCCACTTTCATCCATCGAAAAGGTGGGACAAACAAGTGGCAGGAAGCAATCAAAAGAAGATGAGGAGATGTCATATCAAGACACCGAACACACAATTGACCACATCTATGGGGGCTCATCGGCATATGTCGAAATGACAGCTTAAGGTTATCGAACGTGAGGTAAACTCTATCGACCCTCCTATTGTCCATAAATTACTGAAGTGGTTGGAAGTCTCTATTTTCTTTGAAAAGGAAGAGTGTTTGTTCCCTTCTACTCGACCTAGTCGTGTTCCGATTGTGGTCGAGCCCACCATCAATAATTGCCGAGTTAATCGGGTTTTAGTTGATGGAGAAAGTTCTGTCAACATTTTATTTACGAGTGCCCTGAATGATATGCAAGTACCTAGGACAAAAATAAGACCAGTATGATACTCATTTCATGGTATCGTACCTGGATCTTCGGCCAAACCTCTTGGCCAAGTTTGATGATTTTGATACAGCATATAATGTTATTCTTGGTCAACCTACTTTAGCAAGGTTTCTAATGGCTGTCCATTATGGTTACTGTGGAGATCATGTGGATATAATCCTAATCTTAGTGTGTTAAACAATTGGAAATAGTGTTGAGGTGTTTGGTGAAACCCTCATTTTTGGTAAAGTCCTGCTGTTGTTAGGTCACAAGCGGTCAGACCGGCCACATTGGCGGTCAGACCGACCAGGCCTCAAGTCAGGCTCAGGCCAAGTGGCTGGCGGTCCAAGGTTTGGGTTCCCAAGTATTGGAGTGAAAACGTGTTGAATCCGATCTAAAAGAAAATTTGATTAAGCTCCTATTCAACCCCCCCCCCTCTAGTCACCTTTCCGGTCCAACAAGTGGTATCAGAGCAACGTTTGCTCTTTTGTGATCTTCACCGATCTTTGAGCATGGCGACTAGTATGTTGACTTGTGAGCGCTTCTTTTCATCTTATTGTGGCTCTTTTGTCGTTGATGTTTGTCGTGACAAGACGCTTGAACATATGATATTTATGTTGGCGGTGGAGGAGGAATTCTCCTGCAATATTTGTGGCGATCTCTTTGGTTTTGATTGTCCTAGTTTCAGGGATGAGATACGCATGGAGCCCGAGGAGAAGGAGCCCATTGGCATATGTTATGTAGCGATAGAGGATGAGCATGATGGAGAGCTTTTTGAGGATGATCGTGATGACTCTTCTGAGGACAATCCCCTACTCGAGCTAAGCAAGGTGAGAAAAAAAACTTATAAATGTCTTGTTGTCATATGATCTTAAACTGATTGCTCTTAGGAAGAAAGTGAAATTGCTAGAAAGAGAGAAGGGTGATTTGTCTCATGAGCTCTTCGAATTGAAAACATCCATGAATGCTTTTGATTCTTTGCTTGTAGACATGGATAACTTGAAAAATTCTCTTGCATGCCTAAAATCTGAAAATGAATTATTGAAATCAAATGCTTCTATGCCATGTGATTCTTGTGTTACCTTACATCATGAGCTTGATAATGCTAAGTAAGAAATAGGCAATTTTAGATCTATGGCTAGAAATGAGTGTGATTCTTGTGTAGGCATGCTTGCTGAAATTGAGAAATTAAAATTGACTAATTCCTTTCACCTTGAGCAATTAGAGAATGGTAGGGCTGAAATTATTGAAATTGAAGCTAGCCCTTGTAGCATGTGCTTAGAGTATGAAAAATTGCTTAAGTATGGTTTAGTCTCTCATAAGAATTGTGTTAGTTTAGAAATTGAAATTGATGTTTTGAATTGCATGCTTAATACAAAAGCATCATTGAATTCTTGCACATCTTGCATTGCCTTGAAGAGCGAGGTTGAGTCTTTGAAGAAATTGTGTGATGATATGAACACCAAGTCATGTGACTCTTGTATTTGCCTTCACTCCAAGATTGATGTTCTCAAGATTTCTCTTGCCTCTTTGCATTCGGAGTTAGAGTCTTCTTGAGCTAAACGTGAGTCATTTGATGTTGGTTTTTGTGCCATCGCTTTGGGTAGCTCTTCTTTGGCAAGTGTGATTCTTTCTGACTCTTCTTGTGTTGTCCAAGGGATTTCAAAAGACAAGAGTGCTTCTTCCTCAAATGATATTATATCTCCCAAAGATAAGTATCATTGTACTTTTTGTAAGAGAGATGGACACATTGTTGAGTTTTGCTTCCGCCATGTCAAACACCGGCGTAGAATGTGCCGTCGAGCTTTTAGGCATACACATTTCTCATCTCATGGCATGTGTGAGCCTAGTACCGACATGAGGGCAAGTTATGATGTTGGTTCTTCCAGCTTGTCCCAAGGAACTTCTCTTTTGATCGATAATGTTACTTCATCCTCTTAGATCGTGTCTCCTAGTAGACGTTTACACCATTGCTCATTCTGTGAGAAGGATGGACATCATGTAGATTTCTGTTTTCGGCATGCAAAACAGATGTGTCGAGCTCATGCTTCTAAGTCTCCTAGTAGGCATAGTCTTTCTCATGACATGCACACTAAAGAGCCTAGCACAAGGACTCGCTCTATTCATAGCTTATTTGACACCTTTTCTAGTGGTGTTGGACAGCATCGTGGACTCGGTTTCCGTGATTTTGGTTTTGGTCCACGAGCTGCCCCGAGACAGGTTTTTCGCCATTTCCCGAGAGGTGGACCTAATTTTGTTCATCGAGGTATACACCCACGGCGAGGATGTGTGAGTTCCTTTGGTGCTTTTGTTGGTTCTCATCATGGTGTTTTCAAGCAAGGCCATCGCCGCTTTTCTAGAGATGGACCTCGTTTTCCTCATCGAGTTGTCCACTCGCGGCGTGCCTCCAAGAATGATGTTGGATCTTCTTGCATTGACCATCATTTGCATCATGCTAACTCACATAATGGTTCAATTGCTTCTAGTGGCTATGTGTCCAAGGTTCAGGATCCAAGACTTAGACATCTTGCCTTTCTCATGTGTAGGTACTGGGAACGCGGGTTGGAGAACATGAACTTCAAAGGTTCTGGTCTTTTGCTTCATCACATGATCGGGACACTTGATGGTTCTCCACCCCAATGATGGCCTCCAAGAGGCTTGTGCTTTCATGATCAGTGTCTTCACATGTTTTGTGAGCTATCTTACACCTTCATGCATTTACCTCATGATATTCATTCTTGGCATGTTGTGCTTGTCTTTGTGCTCACTTGTATCATATTAGCATGTGTTACTTTTTTTATATCTTTCATCATACCTTTACGAGTACCTTGCTTATATATCCTTGTATTAAATTGTTGTTCATTATTTCTATAGTTATATGAGCTTGGTTTTGTCATCATGAGCTTGTGCTGTCTTGTACATTTATTATCTTACTCTTGTTGATTTTTGCTCTATGTATCCACATGCTTATTTGATATCCATGTTAGCATACATTATCCATAATTTGTTCTATAACATGCTTTATGCTCACATGGTATTGTGCCTTATTGTTAATTGTGGATACATGGGCTTTGCCATAACTTCACTAGCTTGCTTTACTCTTGTCTAGATGTATGTTGTGTGATATGCTATGTGCTTGCTTGCTTGCTCCTGCGCCTTATTGTGAATTAAGGTTATTTTGAGCTATATCATATCTTGGATAGCATGTGTTGCGATTGATATGTCTATCTTCATGCTTATGTCCTGAATTGTTGATTATATGCTTTTATGAGCTTTGGATCATCTACTGCTATCCTTGCTAGTCGTGTGTCTTGGTCTTGTTTCCCCAGATAATGTCTCACTAACCTAGTACCAAGGCTTATACTTCTTCTGTCTCTTTGGTGTAGTCTTTTCAGTTGAGAAGAAGAACATGTGATTCATGGCTCTAGCTGTTGGTTTTTCTTCTTCATATGTGCATTCGATGATGGCTATCACTTCTTGGAGACGAAGGAATTTGAGATGAGGATGATGGGTGAGCGTAACTAATTTCTGGAGCTTCAAATCAAGCAATACAAGGAATGGATCTTCATCCATCATGACTACATCTCACTGCCAAGCAGTGCGACTCAGGTTCGAGCTTCTATACCTTACATTTGTGTATGGTATCCCTAATCTACCTTGCATAGCATCTGGTTCGTGTCAGGCATTGGGCTTGTTGAGTTCAGGGTAGATAGGAGGCTCTGTTTTAACACGTGTCCTTTTTAGACATTCTTCTTATTCCATGGTTTTCTAGGATGCACCTCTCTCATAGCCTAGGTCAAGCTTGTCTCCCTGTCACTAGTCCTTAGCAGGTTTTGAGCAGCCTGTAGGCTTTTTATTGTTGGTGTTCCGCTCCTTAGCTAGTTGAGTCTTTTCCCTAGAGATCTTATGGAGTAGGAAGTCTTTGTGCTAGTGTGAAGTCCAAGGCCCAATTGGCAGGCATCCTCACCAAACCTTTAGACCCAACATGGTTTGCCACCTTGAGAAGAGTGTTAGGGGTTATTTACCCCTATGGATTGGTTTGAGGGGGAGTTGGTTCGTTTCTGAACTTTCCTTGTTCATCTGAACTTTTGTAGATCTTTTCTGATACCTTCTTCAAGTGGTATTTTCTTCGGATCCTCTTGATCTTTTTGATCTTTTTAGGCTTTTTGAGTCTTTTGTGCATCTCATTGTATCATATTGCATTCATATAAAAATCCAAAAAGATGCATTGTAATATAAGCTTTACCGCTTCTGCCTTTTATTTGATGAAGCTTTGCTTATTACCCTCTTGAGGTTTAGTATTTCAATTCTTGCTCAAGATTATGTCTAACCCTTTGACTTGCTAGAATTATCATGCTTTCACATATGTAGCAATGTCATTGCTAACTGACGTAGAACTTTAACACAACTTGAACTGGAAATTGCAATTTGTGGATCTTTTAGCTAGTTGCACAATTAGTGATCCTTTGTGACACTGGCCCTATCAAAATTGCTTTGTTAGCTCTGGAATCTAGAATTGAACATCTCTTAAGCTTTTTGTTCCTTTAAAGATTCTGAAATTGCTCTTGTGATAAATGAAAAATCAATTTCAAAAGTTCTCATGTGCTTAAATTATGCCAAACTATTCTCACGAGACTGCTTGTCAAAGATATGAACTTGGAGATAGTTTGATGATCCAGACGATCTCATAGGGACTACTTGTCAAATGACATGAACCTCAAGATTTGTCGCCCTAGTTGAAGCTTAGGAAGGGATTGTGGATGGCTCCTAGTCCAGGATCTCCTTTACTAAGATAGACCATGGTTGAAGCTTAGAAAGAGGTTGTGGATGGCTCCTAGTCCAGAACCTTCTTTACTAAGATAGACATTTAATCAACTTCAATATTCATTGCAAATGAAATCTGTTGATATAATTGGGCGTTTTGAGAAAACTTGAGCAAAATGATTCAATTCAGGACTTTTTGTCTCTAAGATGATCATTGCTAGCTTCTTGATCTCACAATGACATTCTGAAATAGCCATTATCACTTTAGGATACCTGTTGCTGAACTTGCTTCTTGTGAAGCTTTTGCTTAAATTGTTAAAATTCATCGCTTCATTTTGAACTCACTAGCTTAGCTTTGCTATATATGTCTTAACATAATCTTGCTAGCTCAATCAGGGTCGCTATGTATTGAGTAGTAATAGAAATGCTATTTTGCTCTTTTGGGTAATCTCTAAAGCTTCTTTTACTAAAAATAGAAAAACACAAGAACATGAAGCCACTCCATTGCACTTCATGCATGCTCTTTCTTATGCTTCTTTCTTATTTCTGCATTTGTCTTCTCTGGATGAGAGGAAGGCGTGATTCCTTGATGAATTCATTGTCAAAGGGGGAGAAATTTTGGCAAAAATGTTAAAAAAGAGCAAGCATTTTGGATGTAGCGGGAGAAGAAATAAAAAAATGAGACAAATGAAAATTTTCTGCAAAGTGATGATCATAGTGAGGGGGAGCTTTCAAAATGCATTCTTTTGATCTTATTGTCATTTCTGAACTTGAATTGCAATTCTTGGATCATCACAATGATCAAAGGTCAATTTGAACAATTGTTCTTTTATATGGATCTTAAGTGAGAATTTTGACTCTTTTCTAGAAATTGAAGCTTTCTTGCTTCCTTTTGCCTTATCTTACTTGTCTATGCTAATCTGAAGCCACATTGGTCATTTTTATAGCTTTTCTTACTTGTGGACCAAGATGTGCCTTTGCGCGAGAACAAGAGTATTTTCATTTTCAAACCTCCAATTTGCATTTTGAGAAGATTACCAATGTGTTCATCAAGGGGGAGATTGTGGAGATCATGTGGATATGATCCTAATTTTAGTGTGTTGAACAATTGGCAATAGCGTTGAGGTGTTTGGTGAAACCCTCGTTTTCGGTAAAGTCCTGCTGCTGTCAGGTCTCAAGCGGTCAGACCGGTCATTGTGTGGCGGTCAGACTGGCCAAGCCTCAAGTCAGGCTCAGGCCAAGTGGCCGGTGGTCAGACCGGCCAATGGGTGGCGGTATGACCGGCTAAAGTAGATTTTGGATTTTGAAGCTGGGCGAAAAATAGAGGGTGTAGGCAAGAGAGGAGATTCTTCTACACTTGGTCTCCTATTTTTTGGAGCTTCGAGTCAAAAGTTCTATTCGTTTGAAATTTCCAGAAGGTTTTTGTTTTCCAAGTTGGAATTTTGGCTAACTCCCAGCTGGGCGGTCAGACCGGCCAACAGGTGGCGGTCAAACCGGCCAAGGGGCGGTCAGACCGGCCATAGTGGCGGTCTGACCGATTTTGGCTTGTTCATCAGCCAACTCGGTGGCGATGATTGTTTGGTTAGGTCAAGTTCATGGGTTTCAGTGCATATGTATTGCATGATGCATGTTTTGAATAATGTGGGTCAAGTTGTGAAGAACTTGTTCCCGGAATCGATTTCTTTGTCTATTGTTGTGCAGGTTGCTTGGAGGTCAACGACGAGGATGATCGGGACTAAACTTGGAGAGCTGAGGTCCAGAACGATCGGGGATGCCGAGTGAAGTCAATGAAGACAAGCATGGCGCAAAAGGGACAAAGGTGACCGAACGGGCAGTTCGGTGCGACAGGTTGGATCAAGCGGTGCGGGGGTCGGTGCAAGTGCCATGGTGGTTTCAGTGGGAGCCGGATGGGAGAGACCTGCTGACATGATGAGAGCCGTTGATCAACCTACACGTGGCAAAGCATGGAGATGCTTCACGAAGATGGGACTTGGTCTTTGCAAAAAGATCAAGAAGGGGTATTTTGGTAATTTTACCTAAATACTGCCTTAGTGACCTTTTGCTAACCCGCGGCACAAGACGGTGCGTGGATAAGCAGATTAGATCAAGAGGAGATGAAGATGGCGCTTTAAAATACGTGCATGTGTGACCCATTTGTGTGTGGGCCTAACGGGGGCCGTTTAGGGTTTACTCTTCTAGAAGGTCTAAGCCTCCACTATAAATAGAGGAGGGAGGTGGCTGCACCTCTCTTAACCCTTCATTTGGAAACCCTAGCTTTTGTTGTTAGGGCTTGTAGAGATTAGTGGGAGGATAGGGTTCTAGACAGATGGATTGATTTGCGTGCTCAAGTGTTGAGCTTTGTCCTCCATGGTGGAGTGGCTGTAAACATACAATCTATCTAATCAATCCATGCAAGATTTGCCCCAAGTTGAGTTCGTTCTTATTCTTGCTCTCTCTTTGATGCCTTTGGGATTTTTGGTGTTCCCTAGGTTTTTATTTGGGACCTTGCTGTGATCTTGCTTGCTGGGATGTGTGGGGTATGATCTAAGGTCATCTTGATCATCATCCACCCATGAGCAAGCTTTTGGATCTAAGTTTTGATTTTGCCCGGTTTTTGTGAAAGAAAGGGTGATTTTAAGGGGTTTTGCTCTTGAGGGCTTTTGGCTTGATTCTTCTTGTGATTGAGGATGCTAGGACATATGGGAGACTATCCTTAGCCATCTTGGATTGATTCCTCTCACGAAATCATCTCAATCACCGTTTTCATATTTGGCTCGGTTTTGAAGCAACCTTCACTAAAACGGATAAAGGTCGGAACTTTGGCAATGATCTTCACGATCGTTGATTGGAATAGGTTCCTGACATCCTAAGAAAGGTATGTTTCAAGTTTCGTGAAGTTTGGAGTCACGAATCAAAAGTTAGACATTTTTGTGTTTTGGAAGTTCGGGCTGATTTCACTATTCATTAGGCTGGACGTCAGACCGCCCATTTGAGAGGTCAGACCGCTAGGCTGAGAGGTCTGACCGTCCAACTCATTGTGAATTGAGTTTTTGGTAATTTTGGTTGTTTTGCTTCGGGGTTTCGATTGGATTCAATACAAGTCTTCCGCTGTGCTTGTACTTTGACCTTCATACCTTACATAGCTATTGGAATGAAAATGTGTTGAATCCGATCTAAAATAAAAATTGATTAAGCTCCTATTCACCCCCCCCCCTCTAGTCACCTTTCCAGTCCAACAGTTACCAATGCTTAAAGATGTCAGGTCCTGATGAGGACATCACAACCTCAGCTACTTGTCCGACATCAACATCAGCAACTCCGGATAAAGCAACTCGAGTTCAAGATGCCGCTCCAACTCAAGGTCCGAAGACACGAGCTCGTGCACATTGCCTCGGGCAACATGTGAATGTGTTTCTTGGGCAAATTAATTATTTAATTATGGAAAAAATGATGTTGCCTAATAATTGTTTACTTGTTTCTACATATGAGGGAATTCATGAAGAAGCTTTGTCTGATGGGAAAGAGAAAGAACAGAAGTTTGTGCTATGTGAGACAAGGAGTATTAACACATTTGGATGCATGAAAGAAAACAGAGCCACGAAGGGTTGCTGCATGCAAGGCAGGGAAACAAATTCAGTCAACATGCATGCATGTAGCCATTAAGATAAAGAAGGCATTTAAAAGGAAAAATTCCTAAGGGAGACAATTTGTTGCTTCCGTGAGGAGTCAAGGCTGCATGGGATTTGCATGCACAGGCCATCGAATTAGGAGGAAAGCAAACCACATTAATTTAGTTTGCTGTACCCTATCTTTCCTTATTTTGGTGGCAACAAAAAAGGAGAATTCCCCATGCATTCATGGAAATTCCTAGCGCACAACAGACTATATATTTCTTTTGCTCATTCCTTCAGAGACAAACTTTGATTTTGGAATTAGCTATTGCTATTGTAAAGGCATTTTGCCGCAAACTTGAAGTCTCAATTCAATCATTCATCGTTGAGTGATTTCTTCCGCTGTTGCTCTTTCAATTCTTATTGAATTGTTCTGGTCATTCTTCGTGAACAGGTCAGTCATGTTTTGACATGGTTGACAACCAATTGAGGAGTGGTTTAGCGATTGCGAGGTTGCTGATCGTGTTCTTGGATCATGGTTAGCTTCCCCCTTTGTGAAAGTCACGACTCGCCGCCTTACGGATTTCTCCTACAACGGAAGATCGAGACCAACTTTATATGCACGCATCTTAAGTCGAGGCGTGTGCATATCAGGTCCCAAAAGAGTCATCATTGTCCGCGATAATAAGAAGGTGGCGCTCACATGCGACTACAAGTACCTCGAGTTAGTGTGTCAGATCCCTACTCAAGAAGCTCACAACGTGCAACACTCGGCAAAGCACTGGAAGCCAAAGGTTGCACCTAAGCTGAACGACTAGGTCAAGGATATTTCGCTTGATCTAGCGGAACCCTCCAAGACTTTTCGCATCGGAGTCTCCCTCGACTCCACATAGGAAGACGCGCTCATTGCCTTCCTCCAAGCAAACGTAAATGTTTCGCATGGCAAGCATCTGACATGTTCGGGGTCCCTAGGAAGGTGATTGAGCACAGACTAGCTTTACAGCCTAACAAGAAGCCCGTCAAACAAAAGTTGTGGCACTTCACACCAACCGACAAGAAGCTATCCGGTCGAAACTCGACAAGCTACTTAAAGTATGTTTCATAAAAGAGGTCAATCACCCCGAGTGGTTGGCCAATCTTATAATGGTTATGAAATATAATGGTAAGTGGAGGATGCGTGTAGATTTCACTGACTTGAACAACATTTGTGTGAAGGATGATTTTTCTCTTCCACATATTGATTAATTTGTTGATTCTACTGTTGGTTGTGAGATGTTTAGTTTACTAGATACATATTCTGGATATCATCATATTAGTATGTGTTTAAATGATGAAGAAAAGACTGTACTCATTACTGTATTTGGAGTTTTTTGCTATATCAAAATGTCAATATGATTAAAGAATATTGGTGCTTCCTTCCAACGCCTTATACAAAACATTTTTTATCTTCAGCTGGGCTAAAACTTGGAAGCCTGGTTGATAATCTGGTCATAGAAAATATAAAGAACACAAAGCGCCTAAACCACATCTCATTGGACTCTGGTAATCCGGACAATAGCAGCCGGCCGAAAGGAATTCTTAATTACTACCCGAATTGCTGCCTGATGAATTTTTTTTAAATAATCTATTTTTTATTCGAAATATCAAAAATATTCCGACGAATTTATTTTTTACAAAAATATACGTCTGTCGCCCAATGGTTGGGCGACTCGAGCATATTGCTTATGATTGGGCGTATCAGAAGACTGCCGCCCAACCGCTCGCTTTTAAAGCTATCTGAGGAGGCGGTTGGCGAAATTATTCTGATCGCCGACGGTTGGGCGATAGGTTCGATCGCCCAACCGCATAAATGATTGGATGTTCGATCCTAACGGTGCGATTTACTGGTTTGCCTATATAGGCACCGCATGGTCCCATGGGCGACTTCGTTCGTGGCATAAGAAATCGATCTGATGGGAAGAAAGAAAGAGAGGGAGAGGAGAGGAAAAAAGAGGAGGAGAGGAGTGGAAAAAGGGGAGGAAAATAGAGAAGGGGGAGGGATTGGGAGAAGAGAAGAGAAATTTGGATTGCGAGAAGGTAAGTTTGATTTATTTTGTACTGTATTTTTTTAAGTAGGTATTTAGTTAGTTAAAATAGTAGGTATAAGTAGCGCTCGTAGGAAACTGTAGTTAGAAAAAAAAAAGTAGAAAATCGAAATGTTGTTGATTTATACGTAAGTGCAGTGTCGTGTAATGTAGTTGATTTGTCGTAAGAAAATTTATTTTGTAGTATAATTTTTTGGGTACGTAAATAGTTTATTTAGTTAAATGAGTAGTATAATAGCACCCGTAGGAAATTGTAGTTAGAGAAAAAAAAATAGAAAATCGAAATGTTGTTGATTTGTACGTAAGTAGTAGCGATAAAAACTTTAGTTAGAGAAAAATTATGCGTGAGGGAGTATTATTTGTCTTTGTTTGTGAGATGTATTGTAGTAGTGTCGGTGTGTGCGTGCCCGACTATTCTTGGGTGAATAATGCGTGACCGAGCGCATAAGGAGGATGAATTATTTGTATAAACTAATTAGTAGAAGTAAATTAGTATGAACTAACTGACTTAGGTAATTGGTAGAAGACCGGAATGCCACTTGTAGCATTTCGGGTTGCAAGTTAGCGTCCGAATCGGATAATGCCTGCTATGGAATAGCTCGGTTTTTAGGTTGAATCTGAATATCGTACGACACGTTCATTGCGGCCTCTGCCTTAGGGAATGAATGATGTCTTGATCATGCTGTCGTGTAGTTGTCGACGATAGGCGAAGGGCCTTACAAATGTAAATTACAATGTAGCAGTACTTGCATGTCGTGCGTTGCGAGCTAACTAATTGCAATGTTGGAAATATTTGCAGCCATACAATAAGTCATGCCTGTACCCACTACATTGAAAGTGCATTACGGTGCTGGCACCGTTCGTGAAGGTCCGTGCGGTGTTGACTTGAGCGACGTACGAGCTTCTCCGCCCCTCCCTACTTGTAGAAGCTGCCTCTCGCAACCCACATAGAGTGTTCTCCAGTTGGGCGCCTCGGACGTGGCTGGCTGTCGTTGTAGTGGCACGCACATATGCAGCTAGGGTTGGCACAGCAGCATGCGGGATCATAGGAACTTCCTATGTTCACGACCTCCTCATTGCCCCTCTCGCGCTGCATCTGTTGGCGGAGGTCGTCATTTTGCTCGTTCAGATCGTCAATTTGTGCCTCCAAATGAAAGATTCGGTTCCACAATACATCCACGTACCGCACAACAGGTCGTTCATGGGGAGGATCGATCCAGCGGGTGAAGTTGCATTTCGCCATCTGCTATAAGGGACGGTTAGTATGGACGATGTATTACCAGTAACATAAACAAAACTATTTACCCCAGAGTATGGGCATCGGAAGAAACGCCGTCCACCATCGAAAGGGCCGTCTATCGCTTTGCGACGATAGCGTCCTCCCGATGTCGCATTTCGCCACTTAGGTTGAGCACGCTTGTTCGGCATCAACCGATGGTTAGGGCCGAAGTCCTCCATCCTTTCGGGGAGAAGGTCCGGCTTCGGTGAACCGGTTGGATGGTCCTGGCGTCGCCATCGTATATTCAGAAAGCGGAGAAGGTTCTTCCTTCTACGGTTTGAAGGGTCGAGTGGTCGTAATTCCGAACGTGGGGCGTGCATTTTATAGACCCGCGGGGGGAGACTATCAAAGCGGGTTTGCGCAGTGATAAGACCACACGGGGCACCTTTGTGCAGTGATAAGATGACACGGGCCAGCTTTGCGCAGCGACAAGACCACACGGGGCAGCTTTGTGCAGTGATAAGACAAAAGGAGACAGCTTTCTCCAGTGACAAGACCACACGGGGCAGCTTTGCAAACTCACAAGACCACACGGGGCAGCTTTACGCAGTGATAAGACCAAAGGAGACAGCTTTCTGCAGTGATAAGACCACACGGGGCAGCTTTGTGCGGTCGACAAGACCACACGGGCAGCTTTGCGCGATGATAAGACCGAAGGAGCGGACTTTTGCGCAAATGACAAGACTACGGCCCAGCTTTGCGCAAATGACAAGACCACGGTGCGCAGCTTGCGCGATGATAAGACCAAACGAGACAGCTTTGCGCAGTTTAGGGTTTAGGTTTAGGGTTAGGCTTTTCAGATCGACTTGACAACCCTGACCACGTCGCCAGCTTTTAAGACCGATAAGACAGCACTCCGCAAAGCAAGCCATGACTTGTCACTGTAAAGTAAGAGGTGACAACACTATGCCTCGCCAGCTTTTCAGACCGACTTGACAACACTCTACCTCCTCAGCTTTTCAGAATTAAAAAACAGGACTCTCTACTCTGCATGAAATTAACCACACCATGCCAACCATGGAGCTTATAAAAGAGGGTTGCACCAAACCCAACTCTACACAACACATACCCAGCTATGGACTCTTCGGCAAACTTCTACGCGAGGTTGTTGAAGAAGCAAAAGTGGCTTAAGCAGAAGAGGAATCAGTTACAATACCCAGATAACTCAATGAAAGATGCTCCAGTACCACCACGTCTTCCGATCCCGCAGTGTGTGTGTGGCGAACGGCGAGATCATTCACCCACACACCTGCACACGCGCGGGCGTACTACGGATGCGGGCATCACCTCGTAAGTGTTTCTTTTCAGCAGATCGATTTTCATCTCCCAACGTTCAATTCCTCAAATTTTAACCGTCCCCACGTAATGGCAGCCGAGATGCGCCGCCACTTCTTCCGATGGATCGGCGGCCGGAGATGTCTGACGGGGCATTCATCCGGCAGAAGTACATCTTGAACTACTCGGTGCGGGCGAGAACTTCGTCGCGGTGAAAACCTTACGCATCGGACCTCGCTCAGAGGCTTGAAGGAGCCCAAGACTCGCCGGGCATAATCCATATCGACGACGTCAGTTATCGATATTTTTACATCCTTATTACGTAAGATTTCCCTGTACGGTGTACTTACATCCATCATACAATCGCAGGAAATGGACAACTTCGACATACCAGCCCGACGTGCACAGTCCCGCAACAAAGGCAAGGGAAAGGCTCATGCGGTTGACCCCGGCCGCCACAGCGTATCCGCTCGCCCAGGCGTAATCCGTATAGACGACGTGAGTTACGAAGAATTTACATCATTCTTACGATTTTCACTATACGGTGCCCTTACATCACGGAATCGCAGGACATGGACGACTTCGACATACCGACCCGGCGTGGATAGTCCCGCGACAAGGGCAAGGAAAGGCTCATCTTGGTGAGCCCGGCCGCCACAGCAGATCTGGTCGCGGGCGCGAATCCGTGTCGACGACGTGAGTTATGAAGAATGTAAATCCTTTTCACAATTTCAAATATACGGTGCACTTACATCATGGAATCGCAGGATATGGACGATTTCGATATACCGACCGACGTGGACACTCCGCGACAAGGGAAGGGAAGGCGCCGAGGAGTTCAACGCCAAGTCGGCAAGGAAGGAAAATGGCCCCGATCCACTTGAGAGGTCGGTCATTACGTAGTAGTCCCCGTCCTACCACCCATGTTTTTACTATCCCCTAAAGGCATGTATACTTACATGGTCCGGATGCTTGTGTCACAATGTACCATAGTAGTAGCGAGGATGACTAAAGCAATTAGCGAACCATCATGCCATGTGACTACGTAACGATGCTTCTATCTGTGCGGACTCTAATGTAGTTCTGGTTCCGGAGACCCATCAAAGCAAGACTATATTGCAAGTATGCCTCTTCTAGTGGAATCCCAAAAAGAACCATTCGCACCGACATTGAATCCTCCATATTTTAGGCCATCTTCATAATCACAATGAGCGTTCTCAGCCCCTTCACTTATATTCTGTATAAGCTCCATAAAGTACGACATCGACTACGTGCCTACATACGCATATACGTTCAGACGACTTCATCGAGGAGAGACTCCCTCGCGCATCGTAATATCACTTACCTTTGTATTTACATATCATTACTGTCTCAATCGTCCTCACAAAATTCAACAGAAATTTACCGTACTACAACAATATACAACGATCACAAAATGTTATTGCGAGTCTGACAAATTTCGTACCCATGATATTGTACGAAAATAACAAACAGACCAACCAACATCGTGACAACACTATTATTTTCAAAATAAATAACATCATATAATCAGATTTGCTAAATTTAATTAACCTACCAAATGTAATATTCATTACAACTGAATTAAACAATAATTAAAAGGGAAAAAGCAAGTGGGGGCTCCTATCGCCATAGGGTTGGGCGATCGACTCGCCGCCATAGGGTTGGGCATTGGACTCCGCCGCCATAGGGTTGGGCGATGGACACCGCCGCCCGGTTAAGCGATCGAAAGCGGCAATGCCTGGGGAGCTGAACCAGTCGCCCAACTGTTGGGCGACATAAACCAGTCGCCCAACTGTTCGGCGACTGCATTGAAATCGCCCAAGCATTGGGCGACAGACGTATATTTTTGCAAAAAAAAAATTCGTCGGAATATTTTTGATATTTCGAATAAAAAATAGATTATTCAAAAAAAAAAATTCGCTGCCTGATCGGTTTGAACAATTCTGCATCGATTCTTAACAAAAAAAAAAAAAGACAAAACAAAGCTCAGCTCAAGTTTTGAAAAAATACAAAACTACCCGTGTTGATTATTTGTTCTAGTCATCCCTCAAGAATTAATCAGACCACAAGTTTTGAAAATTTCAATTCTCCTAATTATTCTTCTTCTTGTCCTACTAAAGTTGCCGCTGCCGTTTCTAGTTCACTACTGGTTCTATGTACGCGTGTATGACGCCGCTATTTTGCTGGTTCACACGACGCCGCTATTGCTGGTTCACTACTAGTTCTACAGATACGAGTACATATAAACGCACAAAGAAAAGAAAAAAGTAAACATCAAGTCCAGGTACAGCACCTCATTTTGGGCACGTATGATTGCATTTATTACGGCTTTCATTGACACATGCATTGCACTTCTAGCACTTCTATCCTGATTGTGACTAGGGTGAGAGATCAAATTGAGGCAGGAGAATAAAGTAGTCCTCTTTCACTCGTCATTCTAGAATTGGTGTGGTCAATATTTAAAAGCTTTGATAACAAATATATACACTCCCTTCTTGAAGACATATTTTGAGTAGGCACAAAAATTAAGAATATTATGAATGAAGAGAAAGATGCGAAAATGACGTGATATCCTTGTTATAAAAACCTTGGAAACGGGGAAGAATAGTTACTGAGTGTTACATATAAATGAATGAGAGAGGTGATATGATATATAAGGGCAGATAAGATGAAAAAAATCATGCAATTCACACGCATGCCTTATATGATGAAATATCATATTTTAAATAACTTTGGCTAACATAAGATCAAATGTGTGTATAACATGTCGATTTTCAAATGACATGAAAAAGAAAAATGGAGGAAGTGCTGCCTCTTGTAAAAAAAAATATGTGTCATTTTAGTAATTTTATTTTGAGTTGCAAATACTTACTCATCCTCAGTTAATGAAGCTATATATCTATAATATTTATTATGAATAATAGTATTCTAAATAGCAAACGAATATACCCCTGGTCAATGATACTTGCAACGACTAGGGAAGGTTACCACCAGTTCAGGTTACAATCATCCCCTAGTCGGAAGGTCTGTTACGACATGATCAAATCACGAACACCCTATGATCGATAAGTCTCACAGACATGTGGGTTCAATCTTATCGACTATGGACCATGTATACTACACTTTAGTATGTGTGGTAATTAATACAACATATGCACATACATATTTCTGACATAACTGCACGCACATCTGTTCGTCTTTGGCAATAACCGCTTGGCGAATGTGCAAGGAGAATGCCTCACTGACAACAACCATTATCAACGTACGTATTCAAGCAACCGTCAAGGCTCCTCCTGACGCACAAAAACTGCCACCTCTTCGATGCTTTATAAAGGGTGGTGCCGGTAGACAGAGGGAGGAGACTAACACACAAACAGAAGCCATTGACAATATTTCCTAGTTTCAGTGGCTTGTTGTATTTTGTAATCTCATTCAATACAAGAACATAAGAGTATGGTTGTTATTTTCTCTGGAGAAGGCTTGAACCTATCTAAAAAACCCCTATCTCTTCTTGTGTGATCTCGAGAGTCGTATCCCCAGCATTTGACTCACAAATATCGATAGTAATTCATCGACAATTGGCACCGTCCGTGGGAAATACGGTAATCTTCGTTGATTCTACTCAAATGCCTCCATGGCAAATGAGTGGAATTAGGAGAATTAGTTCGATCTCACAGATTATGTAGAAATCGACATGGATGCCCACTACGAGTACGAGTCGAGCATGTGTTCATTCGAGGGCAATGCCTACTCCAGGGATCCTTCACCAGGCCCAGGAGACCATGCCACGGACACGTTGTAGGAGGACGCACTATCTCTCACGCTCTCACCAGCACCATTATGCTCAGATGGGAAGTCAGAATCCTCATAGGTCAAGAGTCCACGCGGCCACCGCATGAGCCCGTTTGAGGATTGACAACTACCAACGAGAGGTCCTAGAATGCACAATTCCAGGGCTCAATCACCATCTGCTAATTGTCACTGTGCGTTTACCACTACCCGGAACACGGTCGAACACTTTGCAGTTGGAAGTCCGACCACCCACCCAGAGAATTTGCCTTCGACCGGAGATGGTTATAACTCACAATTCCCATTCTTGGTTGGGATTACTTCGAGTCATGATGTATTGCCTTTTGACAACACATCAAGTTAAGAGGGCTCGGCCACTAGCGGCGACAGCAGCACCTAGGAGATCTTTGTCCTCTCTACAGATCATGATCACTCTCCACACAATAGGACTGAGGACGCTGCTACCATACACACCCTTCAAGTGCTCATACAAATGGCGAGAACCCCTCTGAGAATGAGAGAAATCTCAACATTAATGAGCGTAACCGATATCCTCGAGTGATCGCACTCCACCAAGAGATTCACCGGCAGACTCGAATATAGATGACCCCTAGACTGCTAGGAGAAGAAGGATTGTGACCTAGGACATGTTGCCTATTTGAGTCCAGTACCAGTCGAAAACTACTCGAGAACTGCAAAGGATCAACAATCTCATAAAACATCCGAGCCAAGAGCTTGGAGAAACACTAGGCAACAACGCCTTTGCTTAGGAGATCGCTCAATGGCTCTAGGATACTATGACTCGAGTCAAGTAGTACCGATGACAACGTTCCAGAGATCACACTAGGACAACTCCATCAATCGCTAGCCAGTCGCACAGCTCTCAGTGCAGGGTACTCCCTCAACGTAGTTTCCCCCTAGTTGATCTCCCGACTATGATGGTAGGAGGAGGGACCAGCTTACATCCCCACGACTAGTGGTCAACAAACTTCTCGGAGAAGTGGACAACCGTGACTCCCTCGGAGAAATCTGCATCAATAGATGAAACGCGAGGAGGATTACCCTCGTAGGGCTGACATCTATGATAGATCATGTCCTTTTACCACTAGGTATCGTCAAATACTATCACCTTGAGATGTTAACCCTTCTTTTCTACAAAGAATGCGTTATAACCCTATTACCGGTTGCTGAGCATTTTCGCCCGACCTCCGAGTTGTTCATTGGCTAGAAAGATTTCGACCAGCGAATATGGAGAAGTTCGATGGGAATCAAAACCCCCTTGAATTTCTTCAAATCTATGCCAACGCAGTCCGAGCTGCATGAGGAGGTGAGCATGTAATGGCTAACTACCGTCCAATTGTGCTCGAAGGCTCTGCTCGGTTGTGGTTTCTCAATCAGCGGCCCGATTCGATCTCCTCATGGCAACATCTCTGTGATTTGCTACTAGCGAATTTTTAGGACACCGAAAATTGCTTTAGAAAGGAGGACGACCTGCATCTCATGTGACAGAACTCACATGAAACCCTACATCAATTCATACACGTTGTAGCCAGGTTCAAAACACTATTCCTAAAGTGTTAGACTCATATGTCATTTGAGCTTTTAAGCAGGGAGGTAGGAACCAAGAGTTCACAGAGGATATTGCCTTGAACCCTCCAACCACTATGGCTAAACACTTCGAGACGGTCGACCGCTATGCGACTGCTGGTGAGGAAGTCGAATGGAATCATACTATTGATCGTGATGACAAAGATTCTTGAGGGGTGAATGATAGTGGCAAAACGAAAGAAAAATAGGCTGAAAAATCCAAGAGCAAATCTAAAGCCAAGAAGCCACAAGCAAAAAGCTCGAAGGAGGTGCTAGTGTTGTTGAGGTTGTCGTCGGAGATCTTGTTGGTGGCGATGATAGTTTTGATGGTGGAGAAAAGCTTGTTGAGACCCCGGAAAATGGTCATCACGAGTTTGTCGTCGGAGATCTTGTTGTCAAGATCGCCAAGGGTGTCGGCAAAGGTCTTCAGCTTCTGACAATACACCATGACCGACATATCACCTTAGGAGGTGTTGGTGAACTTAGCCTCCATGGTGAGGGCACGCACCTTATTTTCGTGGAGGAGTCCCTTGATGCGTACCCACACCTCGTGTGCGGATGCGCCAGGAGACAAGACGATACCGAGGATTTCTTCTGAGATGGAGCTGTAAAGCCAAGAGAGAACAGAGAAATCATTGAGATTCCAATCAATGTCATCGGTGGGCATGTTAATGCCATCAATGTGGTTCTGGAGGAAGAAACGACTGACAAGAACTGTGAAAAGTTTGTGCCATTTGGTGTAGTTTGGAGGATTGAATTCAAGAGTGGAAGGAATGCAAGACTTGGTGTTTGCGATGGTAAATGCAAGGGCGGAAGCTTTGGCGTTGGCACTCATGGTGATGCGAGAAAGGAGGAAGAAGGGGTGGGCGAAAGGAGGATCAGGAGGTCACTGATACCATGAAAGCATGGAAAGAAAGCACGCAATACTTTCTCATTAAGAAATGATCGGTACATACAGCAATACAGGCAATCAACAAACAAGAAAAATCAATATCCCAATGATCTCTAACCAATTACATATGATAGCTATCAAAGATATCAAATATACATTCGGTTAGTATATGCACAAGATATACATTCCAACAATATCATCCCATCCAATGGCTCCTACCTCTCTTGCAGCAACCAAGACGTACTCCAAGAACCACGGCAAATCTCGATGACATTATCCAATAGGAGAAGCTTGGATATATGCCCAATGCCAATGCCACTTATTGTATAAGAGCCCAGTCGTCATGAAATGGATACCTTCGGAGAAACGAAGAAATTTGTAATACTCCGAAAGTGCGAGAGGCAAATAACCGGGAGAGAATAATTAATCGGGAGAGATTATTTAATCGGGAGAGTATTTATTTGAGAAAATCGGCGAATCAGGAAAAGAGGGGGGGTTCTCCGTGATTTTTGGCAACCTGGGCCACGGGCCACCGCCGGGAGACCCACCATGGGCTGGCCGCAAGGCCCATGAGGGTGGCCGGCCAAGGGAGGGGCGCCACTTCCCCTCCCCTAACCCTAGCCGCCACCCCCTCCCTCTTTTCCCCCTCCCCACTCCCTTTTGCCGCCTCCCCCAACACCTCCTCCCCTGCGCACGGCCCTCCTCCCCTATTGAAGCCCTCTCGCTGCCGGGGAAGAAGCCTCCTGTGGCTGCCAGCCAAGCGGAGGAAGGAGATCAATCGCCGGGAGGAAGTTTGGCCAAGAAGAAGAAGAAAAGGAAGGGGAAGAAAGGAGAAAGGAAGGGGAAGAGAGTTCACGTGGTGTTCTTCGTGCCCAGCAATCAGTTCTTCAAGGGTAATCTCAATTCCCCTTTCGATTAGATGCGTATTTATTTAGTTTAGCAATGTCGGTTATTAGATTCAATTCTGTCCAGATTCTTGGACGTAGGTTTTCATGTCTGTAGAGGCAGTATCTTGGGATGACTTCTCTTATAAAAAGTTGGGTCATGTCCTTAGCTTTCCGTGGCCGCCAAGAACGCCCAAATCCGTTTAACGATTAGCGAGTTATGAATTTTCTAATGTCGCTGTCCTGATAATCTGTCAATATTCTGACAGTCTGTAGAAATCTGAGTTAATATTTTAGTTAAAGATGAAATCAGAGGATCTTGTTATAATGAAAAAGATGGGTAATTTCCTCACCTTTCCAGAAAGCTAAAGAACGTAAGAATTGGACATTCATAGCAAAAGTTATGATAATTTTAGTGTTCTGTCCAGAGAACCCAACGTGAATATTGATGTTCTGTAGATTGGCTTGGTAGGGGTAGTAGATGGTAGAATCAGAAGGGCTCCCCAACTAAGTTTATTTAGGTAATTTAATTATCTTTCCAGAAAGTATTAGAACATCTTATTTAGACTCCTGAGCAGAAAGTTATGCATTTTAGAAATTGACTGTCCGCAGTGAACACCAAATCGATCGGTAGAAATTGGAAGATTGGAAACGCTTGGAAGTTTAGTGAGTTCTATTGTGTTCTTATTTATGCTTTTGGTCCAGTAAGTTTGTCTTAGTTGGGTTATCATTATGTTCAGGTGGGAGCGTGATCCCAGGGGCAGCACCCTCTTCGCGTCCACGGTCTCGCATTTGTTGAGGCAAGTATTCGGGTGTAGAATTATGATGTTTGTTTGCTGAGATCGATTGTGTTTTGTTCGTAATAGACATGCATGGATATTCATATGATGAGTTACAATATATCTAGGTAAATGCAATTTATGGTTAAAGCTTCTTGTGTATGATGTTAATGTTTACATGATATTATTTACATGTTGAGTTCATATATTTTGGAAGATGATGTCAATGTGCATATGCATGTCAAAGCATGTTTGAGTCTTGGTCACTAGTGACCAAGTATGAACTGTTGAGGTCCCCGTCATGTAAATGGCGGGCTTGAGGTCCTCACATTCGCAGAATGTGGGCAATGAGTAAAGAGGTCCCCATCATGATGGTGATGGGCATAGGTACCCTTATACTTGTAGGCAAGGGTATACATACGGATGGCGGTAAAATGCTAAAAGAGGCAAAGTTTAAAGGTGCATTGCATGGACGCATTACATAAGCATGAAGTTATGATCCGTGAATTGTTTTATTTGGAATATGGATGTGAGACCTCGACGTTTATTACGCTCATAATACTTAGTCATCCAATTGACCTAGTATTATCAACCAAATAAACCCGGTCTCGAGAGATGTATACTTCCGAATGCACGATATACATACCTCACAACAAAAGAATGTATCAATTCCGCACAACACATAGTACAAGCGACAAACCGAAGTTAACATTAATAAGGAATAGCTATTACAAAAGAGGGGCCTTCGGCCAAATAACAACAAAACTACAAAGATACACAATGAAGCAAAAAGTGCCATAAAGATGGCCCAAAATAAGAGCCAACCATTGTGCCTTTAGCCCACAAGGCAAGACCGCCAAGCTAGTCGCTCTCCCAACCACCGCACAACTCACAAAAGTAAAGCCCTTTGGGCTCTACCTCCTCTGCAACAAAGTTGTTAAGCAAAAGCAAATGAGTACAATAAATTGTTTATTGTACTCGCAAGATCGACGTAAGATAACAGAACTATAAATTAGCTATATGCAAGCTTTTTAAGTGGATGAGGCTTTGGACTCATTTTAGCACAAAGCAAGTTTTCATTTGCAATAATATAGTAGATTGAAAGCAATTTGACAAAGCATTTTTAATTGTTGAATTAACAACGAGATAAATAACAAGGTAACAACAACAAGAACAACTTTGGAAGTGACCAACCCAAGTCACCACAACAATAGCATGAACTCCCTGTTCATACCAACCATGTCAAGTTTTAATTAAAGGTTGTAGTCTAGTCTTGAACGACCTTACCAAGCATGTCCATAACCTAGGATGAGGCTATTCAATAGTTTTATCCTGCGCAGGTGTACCATCTGCACTCCACACGTCGATCGCCTTTCCTCCCACATCACACACACATTTTATCTTTAAAAACACACCAACCGAGCGACCCCAATTAACACCGCCCAAAGTACTTAGTCAAGAGGGTTCCATATGCCCTCGTGTGGTTAGTACATAAAATCGCTGGCTTAGTGACCCAAGTACGGTCCTTAGGGACCCGGGCATACCACCACATCCAAAACCACGCCATCCATCCAATATGCCCAAGTCTAAATCAATCTTTTATTTTCAGTTTTTGATTTTACAAATTAATCAAAGCACAAGTCTTTGGACATATAGGAGTAATAATCAGTTTTGAGTGATCAAGACCATCGACTAAGTCGATGATCGCCCATTTCTACTGAAAACTAAGTATGTCTAAGCAATTTAAATCGAAACTACTAAGTGATAGGAGCGAGCTGAAGTTATGATCCGTGCAACTATATTAGTTTTAGCATTTGGAATATATTAAGCTTTAAAGTAATGGGACAATGATGGAAATGATCAAACTGCTTGCCTTGCTGTTGCTGGTCAATTTGTTGCGGAGGGTCACTCTCGGGATCACCACAAATGTCGGCTTTAACGGAAAAGCGAGAAAGAACCGATAAGAACGACGAAACACAACAAGGATAGCACAACAAACGAACTCCAAATTCTCTGAATTTTCTACAGCAAGCAAGAGGGTGATTTTAGGAATTTTGCAACAAGAACCAATTGATTTGGATTCTCAATGCAAAAGTTATGAGCAAAACAATTCTGCTCAGCCCTAAAATACCAAACTGCACTATTCACTAATTTAATTATGAGGCAACATTTTCTAGAACAGAAGTGAAGCTAAAATTTTACTGTAAAACCAGCACCTCATGAGATGAATAACACAATTGAGTTCACCTCATTTGGAGCTATATTGCACTTTCTATAATCTTTCAAAACAAGAACTTGAACAAAATTATAATGCACAAGTCCTCATTTTCCTAACACAACATGCTCAAAACTAATTTTCACAGTGAGTTCATTAATAGAGGAAACCAACAAAGTTGGTCTCACCCAAAAATAATCTACAGAGCATTAGTTTTGTATTTTACAAGTTAAGCATTGATTTAAGTGTATATTTTAAAGTTGGTTTTAAAATCTAATGGCAAAGCTGGTGCTCTGGAGTTGAACTCAACTTACAATCATTTTTGGATTAAAGTCAAGTCCAAGACAGAGCCAACATACTTTGAATGACCTCAAATGGATTTAAAATGAGAAAGATATGAAATTCTAAAGTTTATACCTTATTTCAGTTCATAATTAAGAATGTACTGGAATTTCTAAAACCCATAAGGACATGGGAGGACGTGAGCCACAGATCATAGATCTAACGGCTCAGACCTCCCAGGTGAACAACGCACACGCGCTCAGGAGGTCCAGAGGTCCTGGACCTCCTAGCAACGCACATGCGCGAGGTGAGGGGAGGTCGGGGCCGTAGATGCGAAATCCAACGGACCACAACATGGAAAGGAGGTCCGGAACGGACCAGATCTAAAGGGGGAGGTCCTCAACGGTGAGATCTTCCAAAGGAAGATCTAAACTATCAAGATCTCCCCAAGGAAGATCTGCATCGTCAAGACCTCACAGGGGAGGTCCTGGACGGCCCAGATGTTCCAAGGGAGGTCTTCGATGGTTCAGATCGTCCGAGGAGGACCTTGACGGTCAAGATCTACCCGGAAGTCATGAATGGTGAGATAACCTAGGAGAGGTCCTAAGGGAGGTCTCTAACGTCGCTGAGACCTCCAGGAGGTGCTCGACGGCCACGACATGCAAGGGAGGTCTTGGACGCCCAGATCTCCTGAGGAGGTCGGATGTCAGACCCAGCTGCACGCCGCTGGACATGGAATAAATGCGCAAGGACAGCGAGGAGGTCCGGCACTGGAGGTCTTAAATGCACGCATTAAAGGGTGGATTTAAGGCGGTTAAGACGCCCATTGATTACAATGATGGGAGCAAATGATTAGCGATTAAAATGGTGAAGCTTTGTCCTAAAACGACAATGACACGCTCGGACGTCCGACAAAGATCCCGGCGTGAAGAAGTGGTCTCGCCGGCGATGTAGAGCTCGGTGAGGTCAATGGTACCACCGAGTGCACAATAACGTTGCACACCCGGTGGACCTCCTCTCTCAGCGGCGGCGGCTTTGAGCGCCAGTGAGCCGAGAGGGCAAATTGACCAAGACGGCCAAAACCGAAAAGCAAAATGAAGCTCGCGCAACATTCAAGCCGGTGCCAAAACTTAAGCTCGCGACATTCATTCATGCGGGTGCAAGAACTAAAGGACTACCGGGGGAGTTACTGGAGGTCCTTAAGATGCTTGGGGAGGTTGAGGATGGTGATGGCTCGAGTTGGAGAAGATGGGGTTGCTCCACGGCCAAAGCTCTGCTCCAAGCTCCTCTTTGTCCACCTCTGTAAATGCCCAAACCAAAGCGAGTTAGGTCTTGGTCCCAGAGAGGATGGTACAAATGGAGCTCAGAGAAAAGGAGGAAAACTCAGGACCCTTGTCCACCAAGGAGCTCCAAGCTCCAAAGAATGGCGCCAAGAATGGAGGTGAGTGAGGAGGAGCTCACCACGCACAAGATGCAAGGGTGAGATCGGTTGTGTGCAAAGGAAGCCAAGGAGGATTCGGGGTGACTTATAGGTGAGGTGAAGGTTATGAGCTGGAGCTAAGCTCCATGGTGAGCTTAGCCCACGGGTTGGTCCATGGGGTGGCAAGGACATGAGGTTGACAAAGAGGCGGTGCTGTCTTGGCCGACTGGAAGAAAAGTCGACTGCATTAAATCTGGTCAGGAGTCATTAAAGGTGCACAGAGGCTGGCGCGCATTAACTCCACTGCTTCGAGCACGATGCGTGACCAAGGTAGGAGAAGAACAGGGGAGGTCTTGATGACCGTTGGATAAGCCTTGGGAGAGGTCCTAGCCTCCGATGGCATTTTTGAAACGTTATAGCTCAAAGGACCGGGAGGAGGTCCCCGCCCACACGATTAAGGATGGAGAGGTCTTTGCGGTGTTAATCCGCGGAGGAGGTCGTGGCGGTTGGATGTAAATCCAACAGTGCGACTGATCAAGGTGGAGATGAGGTCTGCCGAGGTGCAGACATGGTTGGCCTGGACCACTTTGAATATGGCTAGCCCAAGGAGCAGTGTAGGCTTTTAAATTTAGTTTTTAACAATTTGAAGCTTAGCAGAATTATTTGAGATAGCAAAGGAACTCCAAATTTGATGAAATTTTAACTGGAGCTTGCTGACAATGAGATTAACCTTGCATAAAATTTCCAGAGGTTATTATGCAATGCATTTTTCTCAGGAAATTCGTTAAGGTTGTTTAAAGGATTGTTTTACCTCCAAAATTTATCAAACTAGTTTTACAACTTGTGATATTTTCAGAGGGGTCCCACATCGGTTTTAGGACCAAGAAAAATACTTTCCAATTGTTGGGCACAAGATTTAAGATAATTGGAAAAAGGAATTTGACTTTTGGTCAACAAGAGCTTTGTGTTTTTGGATTACACAACTCTTGGACAAGAATTACATGAGATTTTAGGGGTTTTCAAGTTGTGAGAAAAAGTTTTAATTTCTACACATATAATTATACTTGAATAACCCTAATTATACATTTGGGATGTTACAATGGATGCTATGACTGTGATTGTTTTTAGCTTTAACCTTGTTGATACTTGCTGAGTCTTTGGACTCACCCTTGCTTTGATATGTTTTAGGTACAACTGGCAAGAACAACATGCATGGGAGGGAGTAGTTGTTGGATGCACTCACTACTACTCATCCTTAAGGCGACTACTATTTAGTCTTCATTCTAATAATTAGCAAACTGCTTGAGATCCGCGCATGATTGGTTAATTGTTTCAATTTATTTGTAATAAGGAGAGTAGCAAGTTTTATTTATGATTATTGGATTATCATGCATGCCGGAATGAACCTGAATATTATGTTTAGTGTTAATTGCTATGATCAATTGATGGAACCTCGGTATAGCTAAATATACAAAGGAGGTTCTGCCGAAATCGGTAATTGATCTTAGATTAGTTTAGTTTTATTTAATTTTAATAGCATTCTAGGCTCAACGTTGAGCTGGGATGTTACAAAATTAATCCAATCGAGTCTGGTAATCCGGACAATAGCAGCCGGCCAAAAGGAATTCTTAATTACTATCGGGGCTGCTGCATGATCTGTTTGAACAATTCTGCATCAATTCTTAACCCCCAAAAAAATAAACAAACAAAACAAAGCTGAGTATTTAATTTGCCCCGTACGTGTTGACGATTTGTTCTCGTCATCCCTCGAGAATTAATCAGAGCTCAAGTTTTGAAATTTTTAATTCTCCTGATTATTCTTCTTCTTCTCCTCCCACGGTTGCCGCGCCGCCGTTACTAGTTCACCACTAGTTCTACATAGACGCGTACGCCGCCGCTATTGCTGGTTCACTACTAGTTCTACAGATACGAGTACATATAAACGCGCAAAGAAAAGAAAAAGGTAAACATCAAGTTCAGGTACAGCACCTCACCTTGGGCACTTATGATTGCATTTATTACGGCTTTCATTGACACATGCATTGCACTTCTGGCACTTCTATCCTGATTGTGATTAGGGTGAGAGATCAAATTGAGGCAGAGAATAAAGTAGTACTCTTTCACTCGTCATTCTATAGTTGGTGTGGTCGATATTTTAAAGCTTTGATAACAAATATATACACTCCCTTCTTCAAGACATATTTTGAGTAGGCACAAAAATTAAGAACATTATGAATGAAGAGAAAGATGAGCAAATGACCGTGCTATATCCTTGTTATAAAAACCTTGGAAATGGGAAAGAATAGTTACTGAGTGTTACATATAAACGCATGAGAGAGGAGATATGATATGTAAGGGCAAATAAGAACAAAAATCATTCAATTTACACGCATGCCTTATATGATGAAATATCGTGCGTATATGATGAAATATCATATTTTAAATAACTTTGGCTAACATAAACATAACGGATTTGCTAATTTTCAATTGCCTGAAATTTTCTTATCTATCAGTCACCTACAGTTGCACAGTACTAAGTCTAAAATTACAGTACCAAGTGATGTGCAATTTTAATACAACTCTACTGTAACATTTAGTTATGTTTATTTTTGTATTTGTAGGGTTGTAAGGTTCACTTAGATTTACTTTTGTCTAATTTAGATTTTTTTTTGTATTTTTTTTTGTTTTTTTGTAATACTTTTGTCTATTTTAGAAAGAGACAATCTGGGCCATAGAATGTTGATCCAGCGGTGAGAAAATGTGACTGATTGATAAAGAAATTTCAGTCACCTAAAACATAGACACTTCCTAAACATAATGATCAAATGTGTGCATAACATGTTGATTTTCAAAATGGCATGAAAAAGAAAAATGGACGAAGTGCTGCCTCTTGTTAAGGATATGTGTCATTGTAGTAATTTTATTATGATTTGCAAATACTTACTATTTTTTGTTTTTCGAGGTAACATTTTTATCATTTATTTCCACTAGTTCCTTCACAGTAGTGTTGTTAGAGACGTGAATCTACCGTTGATATGGGCAATATATGCCCAAAAAAATCTGTATTTATTCAAATCCTTACAATTAAAAGAGGTAACACAACATCTAAATAAAAACGGAGTTTACTAAAACATTATTCATTCCTTATGGTCCTTGAGGTAAAAAGTGAAAGAAAGGTTGCAAAACATTTTTAATGTCTATATTCATTTTGAGGTTTTATCAGATATCTATTTTGATGATTTTTTGGGTAAATTCCGGATATCCTATATCAAATATGAATAGGACCTAAAAAATTGTAACCCACATTCAAATATGATATCAGATCCTCGTTGCAAATATATATATATATATATATATATATATATATATATATATATATATATATATATATATATGTGTGTGTGTGTGTGTGTGTGTGTGAGATACAAGATCCAACGGATATTGCCCTGTTTTTACACATACTTCAAGGCGATACTTTAACCATTATATTGTATAACTATATATTAAAATAAATAAATAAAATTATAATACCATGAGAGCATTATCAATGAAAACACTAAAATTATAATTTTTATGTGGCGATCTAGATACTCATACTTGCTATTATAAAATGTTTGATCGTAGAAATTCTAAAGCAACATTTGAAAAGAAATAGAGCAAGCAACAATTTGAGAAAGATGCTACTCTCTCTGTTTCGAAATATAAGTCTATTTTATTCGGGAGTGTTGTTCCAAAATGTAAGTTTATTAAGGAAATCAAGAGTGATTTGTTGTAAAATTCTCGATATTTGCACCTATTTTATAATACAGTAAAAGAGGTTGATTAATTAGTTGCAGTATGCGATTTAATAGAGGTATATAATCCAATATTATTAACTTTTTCATATATTTCATACCTTCATGGTCTATTTGCATTGTAGGCTTGTATAGTTGGACTTGTATTACGAAACGGAGGGAGTTGTATACAGAACAAGGTGCATTTATATCACATTCATATCTAGACATAGTCTACGCTTCTTCTCGCGCGTGTTCCCTGCAGAACACGCTGATATAAGCGATGGCTGCAGCCGACAACGTTGAGGTCGATCGCTTCATGGACTCTCGTAGACTCGACGAACCCACGATGTTGATGCTATAGATAGCTAAGAGAGCATTAATGGAGGAAAAGGAAGGAATGAAGGGGTATGCAAGTGTGTTTTCGGTATTTCTATAAAATCCACTCAAATGGTTTTTTTTTCCTGGAATATTTTCAATACCAGTGACACAAAAAGCACTGAGCCATTTTCTATAAAAAAAAAATTGGAAATGGTACGACTTTTCCGATTGACATGCATGTACTGGATTTCCAATGAGTTCATATACTTTTTATAAGAATACGTCGCCAAGATTTTTAGAGCCGATCTCACAACACACATCCAATGTACTAGGTACATTTAAAGATATTCCTGTCTTATATCAGTTATCCAATTAAGCTAGACACAAGCACTCCAACCACCGTAATTGTGAATGTTCACTAGATCAAGGCGAGCTTGACCACCACCTGGTTTTAATCCCCGGATTAACCACCAGCATGGCACCCTTCCAAAATTCCCCAAGTTGTTGCGACATATAACAGCGCTGATTCCGGTGGCATACATAAAATTATGTAAAAGGGCCACGCCGGATCCAAAATATTGGTAACGTACGTTGAATGGTACATGTTGAGAAACCGTCACTGGCGAGTTCAGTCCGAACGATTATCTCGTAGACAACTATAGAATCGTAAGAATAATACAAGAACACAAGAACAGAATAGTAGATTGAACACAGAGATATATGGAGCTTCTTGCTTCTCTTTATTCCTTCATCAATCGTTTACAATGAATAGTACCCCCTATTTATAGGCTAGAGACTTTGCTAGGGTTTAGGATGAGGAGTCCACTTAGACCAGGACTCTCTGGCCTAGGCCCGGTTTCTTAACACTCCTCCTTAGACACTCATCCAACATGTTCATGTCTCGTCAAAACTCCATAAAACCTAGTTGGAAAATTTGGAGAAAGAGTACATGACACGCGTTCCGCTGCGTTGCACGAATTGCCTCGTTAAAAACCTTGGCCGAGAAACTTCAGGAAAACTCGTTAAGGGAAAAAGAGTACAATCCACCCTATTTCATTTAATCTCTAGGATTTATTCGTCAAGTACTCGATCTTTGTGATCAAGCTTTAATAATGAGTTCGTGATGGTTGTTCCCCTGAATTCTGCACTTCTCTAAGTCTCATCATTCCAATTCTACATATGTATCTTTCAAAGCTAGATGCTGAAAGTGACTTTTTGAATAAATCTGCTAGATTTTCACATGACTTATTATGCAGTACTTTAATTTCGTCCATCTTTTGTAATTCACGAGCATAGAAGAACTTGGGGTTGATATGCTTTGTGAGAGGACTCTTCACATAACCCATCTGCACTTGTGCAACACAAGCTGCATTATCTTCATAGATAATAGTGGGGGGTTTGTGCAGCATTCAATCCACACGACTACTAGATATGGTGAATCATCCGCCGAAGCCATACACATTCTCGTAAGGCCTCGTACAGTACTATGATTTCTGAGTGGTTCGTCGAAGTCAATATAAGACTCTACTTAGACAATTTCTATGGAATTGCAGTTCCACCACATAGGAATACATAGCCTGTTTGCGATTTGGCTGTATGCAGGTTTTACAGGTACTCGGCATTTGCATAGCCATTCATAGTTAGGTCTTGGTTCTTTCTGTAGAATAGACCAAGTTCTTTTCTTCCTTGGAGGTATCGGAAGATGTCCTTCATTCCCTGCCGATACCTTTGGTAGGTTCTGTACTATACATTGCTAGTATGTTTACGGCAAATGCAATGCCCAATCTAGTACAGTTTGCTAAATACATGAGTACTCCAACTACACTCAAGTATGGGAATTCCGATCCGAGGACTTCCCCCCCCTCTTCTTTAGGTCTGTACGGGTCTTTGTCTTGTTGCAAAGATTCCCGACCATCGACACTTTCGAAGGGTATGCCTTTTTCAAAGTCGGACCTTTCTAACAACTTCTAAGTGTAGGTTGACTAATGCACTAAAATCCCTTCAGGGGCATGCTCAAATTGCAAGTCTAGGCAATATTTGGTTCTATCCAAATCTTTCATTTTAAACTCTGACTTCAGGTAAGAGCTTGCTTTCTTAATACCTTATAGGGTTCCAATGATATTCAGATCATCTTCAACACTGAGATTATACAAAATCCATCCTAAGATCATCTTATAAATACACACGGATAATTCTCATTGTTCGTGTAGCCTTTCTTGCATAGAAAATTGCTTCAAGTGATTATACTACATCCTGTCTGATTGCTTAAGTCTGTACAGTGACTTTTTGAGTTACATGCTGTACATATTTCTATTTTCTCTGTCTTGGTTCGAGACAGGGATACATTTAGGTATCTTCATATAAATATCCGAATCCAAATTTTCATAAAGGTATGTTGTTACCACATCCATCAATTTCACTTTTAACTTTAAGTTTACTGCCATTAAGATTAAATATCTAAAGGGTGGTTCCGCCCACGACTGGGGAATAGGTTTCTTCATAAACAACTCCTAGATGTTAAGTGAAACCTTGTGCAACAAGCCTTGCTTTACTTCATTATTTTCATTTATCATTCGAACAAATACCTACTTATACCCTACGGGGTGCACATGGGGAGGCGAACGGCTTACAGGCCCAAATACCTTTCTTTTATTCAGAGATAATAATTCTACTTCTATTGCCTTCTTCCAATCTTCTAAATCTGATCTTTTCTTTTATCCAGTGACCGATACAAGCTCTAGATCAAGATCGATGATTGTGGCAATTTTCTTTACAAAATCAATATCAACATTGGCTATTGTCTTATTCGTAGATTCTCTTGTGGTCACAAAATTTATAGCTATTTCTTCAAGGGGTGTTTCTTCTAATGCATCTACTTGCTCACCGCTGCATCCAATTGCGGAGGTGAGTCCCTTTAGTTTTTCAGCTCCGACGTGTGCACACACATCCATGCGGATGTCTCCCTTCATGGAAATGTTCAATTCTAGTATGTCTTGTTCTGAAGGTTCTATACTGGTGCTAGGTCTCAACTGGCTCCCCTTCTGGTTCTGGGGAACTTTGGTGATCAGCTATGTCAAGTCCTTCTTATCCTTTTTCACTAGGCGTCCCCGGTTACTTCGGATTCGAGGGGCCGGAGTTATCGTCCTTTCAGAGGCCTTAGGACGGGATTAGGGATACCTTCATTGGTATTTCAACCCTCTCTAGTGCATTGCGTGTAAGCACATGCGACTTGGTCACGCTCTTCAAATCACTAAAGTGGTCAGGCAGATGATTTGCAAATGCTTGCAAATCAATTATCTTCTAGACTTCAATTGTCTTCTAGACTTCAATTATCTTCTGGACTTCTCTATTTGCTTTACTAGTGTGCGAGTCATGTGCATAAATTTCAATTATCTTCTGGACTTCAATTATCTTCTAGATTTCAATTATCTTCTAGATTTCTCTATTTCCCAACATTTTCATCAAGGGGTTGATTTCCTCCCTCTAATGACGGGAAACTAGCCTCATCTAATATACTTTCAGTGAATCAGGCAGTATACAAATCTCTCATCATGGGGTCCAAATACCTGATTATGGATGTTGTTTCATAAGCAGTGTATATCCCAGACTTTTAGAGAAGGCCCATTGCCGTTCGTTGTGATGATGGTATAGGTATATAAACCTTGCAATCAAATCTTCAAAGATGAGAAATTTTTGGTGCTGACCCTTGCACTAGTTGCATATGTGAATGGATGTTATATGTCGATGGTCTAAAATTGATGAGAGCTGTAGGATTGCGTGTCCTCAACATGTAGTTGGTAAATTACAATCCTTCAAAGGTGGTCAGGCAATAAATTTAATCCTTTTAATTAATGCTTCTTCTAGTCCATTATGGGTGTGGATTTGCGGTACATAATGCTCAACTTTAATTCCCATTGCCAAACAATAATCATCGAATGCCTTCGAAGTAAATTCTCTAGTGTTGTCTATTCTTCTGGACTTCACATGATGATCAAGGAAATTATTCTTAATTTTAATTATCTGCGAGATTAGCTTTGCAAAAGCGTGGTTTCTCGTAGACAATAAACATACATACGGCCATTTCGAGGAAGCATCGATGAACACCATAACATACCTAAATGGCCCCTACAGGGGCTGTATAGGACCGCAAAAGTTTCCCTAGATACGGTCTAGGAATGAAGGGACTTCATCCTTCGCTTTCAGAGTAGAAGGTTTAGTAATTAAATTCCCGGGGGCACATACGAGGTACATAAAATCTTCCTGATTCGGAAAATTATTTACATTGACATTATGTCTCTATGAATTGTTAATTATATTTCTCATCATCCTAAGACCTGGGTGGCATTCTCTATCATGCCAGAGATAGAAAAGGTTCAGAGTTTCTAAATACGGTTCTAGGGCAGTATAGGCTGCAGATGCCTTAATATTAATGTAGTATAGCCTAGTTTCAAATGAAGGAAGTCATTCTAATTCTCTTTTCCACATTCTTCACGCTTTGTAATGAGCAAGTATTCCTTACTATACTCTTCTTCAGTCTCTACGTGGAAACCGTTAGCACGAATATCCTTGAGAGTTCTAGTCGATTCTGGGTACAACAAGGCTTCTTTAATGACCAAAGTTGTGCCCACCAGGAGTATAATTGTGGTCCTTCTTGAGCCTATTATACAAATATCGTTGCCTATGATTATCGTAAGACTACCAGCATTCTTGTTGATCGACTGAAAGATTTTCGTCTCTCTCAAGATGGTATTTGTTGTGCCGCTACCTACTAAGCACACTTCCTCCATAGAGCGCCACACGTGTTCTAATATAATGTACTTTATTAATATGTAGCAGAAAGCAAGCAACACATAAATAAAATACTTCAGATATCATAACATAACTTGCTATTATAAATACGGAAATAAGTCTTGCAGGACTCATCATAAAAATTTAATGCTTTGCTCTCCTATAGCTTACAACCATTATTCAAAGAACAAAATAATTCAATGTTCTACTTCAATTACAAACTGCAAGTTACTATAAAAGATCCAAGTGCAATGCGTCCACTAGATCGAGTCAGCGAAGTATTCATAAAATTCTGCCTCAATCTGCTACATGGCGATCTTCTCCTCTTGGGCAACTATGACTGGGGCCGTTGTGATATCCAAAGGAGGGATGATAGGGGCTGCTACTAGGCTGTCCACATCCATGAGTGCAACTAATGGATGTGGTTCCTCTGTGCCTGCAATGGCGAGGTGTGCCTTATGCTGTCCTTTGCCCTTCTTCTTAGACTGGAAAGCATCAATAACATGCGACCCACGACCTTACCCTTCTGGCCCCTCTCCTTCATGAGAGGTTTTATCACCTAGTAACTGCTAGCATTGGCTTCATGGCCAACATTACTACTAGGTGGCTGTGATATATAGTTCTTCCGTAGAACATCATCTTGAGCTTCCACAACTTGCATGGTGTCAATTAATGTGGCATACTTCTTATAGCCATCTTGACGATAGTTGCGTGCAGATTGCACCGAATTTGCGTGAAAGGTAAAGAGAGTCTTCTCAATCTTCTGCTTATCCGTGATTACATTATCATAGAGTTGAAGACCTGTACAAATTCTGTACAAATTCTGGCCATGCTGGGTCAGTTCTTCGAACTCCTGGTTCGGAATGCTAGTCATCTTCATATTCATGCAAAGAGTTCATAAGATTACTGCCGGTAATTTACATAAAACGGTTGCAAAATTCTCATAATGTACTTCAAACTCCTGGTTCGTGATCTCGTATTTTTCTATGCATCTTTCATGATTTACTGCTATTTTCAGTGATTCAAAGCAATATAAACAATCATAGTTAATCAAAACAGAAAATATAATAAATAAATTGCATAGAAATGACAATAACAAAGTTAAACATGCTTCAAATGCAAAAATTGATTCAAAATTTGAATTCACGGGCACTTTTCTGCTGAAAAATAAATTTTCGACGAATTCTGCAATTTTTGGGTGTAAATCGTGAAATTTCAGTTCTAAGAAAAGTTTTCGCATAATTTTTAGAATTCCGAGGGCCCTATTTGCAAAACCAAGATTTTCTTTTCCCTTTTTTTTCTTTTTCCGCCAAGACCCATTTTTTTTTTTCTTTGGTAGTTGGGCGCCCATATGGGCTTCGGCTGTTGCCCTTTTTTCCAGCCTGCTTGGCCCATAAAAAAGGGGAGTGAGGGGTTTAGGTTTTCCTCACCCCTATTCTCAAAGGGGGCGGCCATCGGTGGCTCATGACAGGCGGGCCGGGCAGTGTGGGCGTGGCGTCAGACTGACCAGCAATGAGCCAGCGCAAGACGGCCGTTGCTATGGCGCTGGGCGGGCGGTCGGCGGCAAGGCATGCATGGCGCGAGATGCAGCGTCTTGCAGTGGTGGCAACCGTGTGGAGTGGCGGCCGTCTTGTATGGCGAGGCGGCGGATGAGGGTAGTGGTGCCGGGCAAGCTGGCGGGTGAGGCGGTCGGCGTTTCAAGGAGGTGCATTAGGCGACAGGGGGCGGCGAGTTGAGCGCCGTGCGATCATCGCGGCGGAGGGCTCATGGCGTATTCCGGTGGTCATGCGGGCGGAGGGCTCGTGGCGTCTTCCAGCGGCCATGCGGGCGGCGCACTTCGAGGCGGCCGGTGGTGGGCTCGCGACGTCTTCCGGCGGCCTTCGCTACTAATCCCCCTTTTCTTTGCTCTTGGCCGGTGCGGAATCGGCGTCGGCCGTGCGGGGCTGGTGCGTGGTGCCGCGGCACGGCGAAGCAGCGGGGTTGGTGCGAGGTGGCTCTTCAAGGTGGCCGGAAGCGGCGCCGTGCACATATGGCAGCGGCTTCAAGCCAGCGAGTGGTGGTGCACCGTGCGATTGTGGTGGCGTCGTGCAGGGCGGCTGGGGTGGTGCCATGTGCATGCGGCGGCGCCGTGGCCATGCGCGCGGTTCCAGGCCGACGCGGGTGTCTAGCGGCTTCGGGCCGATTGCTTCATGTGATTTTTTTTCTATGACTGTTCATGCGAAAACACTGTTCACGCGTAATTAGTTGTTCCCATGTGCTTACTATTCATGCAATGCAATTGACGTTCACGTAATTACCGATCGGCTTGGCCGACGACTTCAAGTCGGCTCGCGGTAAATTAGAACGAATTTGCAATTTTTAATCTACGGTACAATCAACGTCCAATCTTCCATGCAATCTACCGATCGACATTGTACCGGTGACTTCAAGTCAACTTGCGGTAGATTAGAACGGATTCTCGCTATAGAAAACCAATCTAGAAAGCTAATTTGCAGAATTGAAAGCGATCTAGAAAATACGATTCAATTTACGAATGTCGTTCTTCGACAGTTACCTTTTGATCCGAGGAGAGTCGATCGTGCCGATAACGTGTTGAGGAACCGTTGTTGGCGAGTCCAGTTCGAGCGATTATCTCGTAGACAAGTATAGAATCGTAAGAATAATTCAAGAACACAAGAACAAAATAGTAGATTGAACACAGAGATATAGGGGGCTTCTTGCTTCTCTTTATTCCTTCATCAATCGATCAATCGTTTACAATGAATATCACCCCTATTTATAGGCTAGAGAACCTGCTAGGGTTTAGGATGAGGAGTCCACCTGGGCCAGGACTCTCTGGCCTGGGCCCGGTTTCTTAACAGTACAAACATAAATTCTCCTTCTTTAGTTCAACATTTCCTCATTTATGCAGTTATTCCTCCAAACTATCCCATTAAAGTAAGAAAGAGCTACGGATTTGATCATTGTCAATAGTAATAATTAGGGTTAAGTACATTGGTCGTCCCTCAACTTTTGCTCTAGTTTAGTTTTTGTCCCTCAACTAAAATACCGGATATAACGACTCTCTAAGTATCAATACCGGATAAAAGAAGTCCCTTCGTGTGTTCGAGAGCGGTTTTAACTAGTATTTCTTGCCACGTGGAAAAAATATATTTTCTATTGCCACCGGGGCGTCCACGTCAAAATATATTCCTCAGCTCTTCCGTTCTCCCAATCTCCCCCTTCTTCCTCCATGGCGCCGCCTCCTCCTGGCGCCTTCTCCCTCCTGGCGCCTTCTCGCTCCTTCGGCCGACCCGGCGCCTCTCCGGCTCGGCGCCGCCTCCTCCTCTACTGCCGCCACTACCGCCAGCTGCGCCGCCCATGTGCAACCCTCGAACCCGGCGCCGCCTGCTACCGCAAGCTCTTCGCCTGCCTCGCCGTCCTCAGCTCCCCGACCAAGCGCTGCTCTGTCGCCACTGGGTTCCACCACTCTATTTCCCCTCCTAGCCATTTCCCTCTTCTCCTCTCCTCAATCGAACACAAACCGAAGAGAAGAAGCTTGAGCTCCTTTGCGGCCGAGACATCGCCATCCAATCCTCAATGCACCTGTGAAGCTTTTCCTTCGTTTCATGTGTCAGATTGTGTTCCAGCACCTAAGAAGCAAAACCCCTCTCCTAATTTTTGTTGTTCGATCACAGGAGCCGACGAGTTTGGTTTTCTTCCTCAGCACCGGCCAGTGAGCCAAAATCACCGAATCAACTACTCCGGTGAGCATCTTCTCAATTAGTTCCTCCCTAACCATCTCTATACCCCCTTGAAGCCATCCTAAGGATTAAGTGCTGCTAGTTTTCCACAGGCCTTGCTCTCCACATATAGCTCCCCCACATCACTGCCGGTCGTCGCCGCCAAGCCACCACCGACCACCTTCGGCTCCCTTCTTCCTCCTAGTGAGGTCTTGTTACCCTTTAGTTGCCCGTGCGCACTTTGATTTGTTGGAAGCATTGTCGGGTGACCGAAGTCATAATAGCCCGAGCTTCTCCGCCGCCAGAACGCGTCGCTCCACCGTCGTAGGTCGCCGGAGCTCCGCCGGCGGCGCCAGTAGGGTCCTAAGTACTCGGGGTTTCCATTTTAGGCACTAGCTCACGCCGCCATGGGCTGAGTCGCCGGCGTTGAGCCGGAGCAAATCAAGCTCTGGGCTGCTCTGCTTGTCGGGATGAAGACAACCCCTGTAGCATCGTATTTAACCTCCAAATCTCTATCCTAATGCATTAATTACTGTGTGGACCCGCTGCCTTGTGGACCCGCACGCAATAATCCATATGAGTTAATGCCTTTTGCGCCACGTGGCACGCCACATGCACAAAACACTGGTCAAAACCGCTCTCGAACACACGAAGGGACTTCTTTTGTCCGGTATTGATACTTAGAGGGTCGTTATATCCGGTATTTTAGTTTAGGGACGAAAACTAAACTAGGGCAAGAGTTGAAGGACAAACAATGTACTTAACCCTAATAATTACTACTAACAGTAAATATTTAATTGTTCACAATGCCAAGGTAATCTCTGCTATATTGTTGCCGCTATATAACGGCAACTTTGTGCTCCTCACAAAATTTTTGATACAACTTGGCTAATTTGCCCCACGTACGTGGCGAATTTGCCTCACTGGGTGAGGAAAAAATTCTTTAGGTCAGGGCCTAAAGCTCACTGTTGAAGGCCTCTATCCAGATCTTGCCACCTAAGTATCACCAATCACAAAGCACTAACTTAGAGTTCTTCTTCTTCCCTACTCTCTTCTCCTTCAACTGCCTCTAGGGCCTCATCGCCACCGCCATCAAGTCGCCCCCGCCTCTTCCTCTTCACCGCCTCATCGGACCACTCCTCCGTGGGCGCCTTCGGCCTCGTCCTCTTTGGCACCAACGACGCCTCCTCCGACCAGTGGTTCCTCGACACGCTCAATGCCCCCGCCCCCCACGCCCATCAAGCGCGGCCGACCTCTTCGGCCTCCACACCACCTCCGACGAGCTCAACCCCGGCCCTAGGGTCCACCACAAATCCGATACGGAAATGGCACACGGTGAGAACGACGCGTCGGCTCCTACGCTGGGCACGCCTCCAGTCTCATACATCGCGGAGGGTGCCGTGCCATGGTCGGCCCCACCGTCGCCGTACATGCTACAGCCAATGTACTATGTGCTCGTACGGCTGGTCCACTACCTCGACCCGGCTATGCAGGGCGGCGGCTACAAGCCCGAACCGGTCTACCACATTGTTGGTGGCAGAGGAAGCGAAGCATCAGGAGATCTCTACGCGGCTAGCGTCGGAAAGGACAGGGCCAAAGGCGCCCGCAGAGGAGTGGTCTGGTGAAGCGACAAAGAGGAAGAGGCGGAGGCGGGGCGGCGGTAAGTCCCTGGAGGCGGTCGAAGGATACGAGAAGTGGGGAAAAGAACTCTGAGTTAGGTGCTTTGAGATTGGTGATACTTAGGTGGCAAGATCTGAGACAAGGGCCTAAAATAGTGGAGCTTTAGGCCATGTCCTAGAGAATTGTTTTCCACTAGGTGACGGCCGGATCACTTGTTTCAAATTGAGGCAATGCAACTTTTTACTAGGTGGAAGTCCAATCAGATCATCGGATTCAAATCATGTGCTTAAATAGCGAGGGGAAGTGGGCAATTCATATACTTCAACACTCCCCCACACCTCTAGGTTGCACTCAACCTCGGACGTGGACTCAAAGTGGGCTGTATTTTTTTTTCTAATATTGTGCAAGCCCGATCTTTGGTGTTGATATTTGTGATCCGTATGTGATCCGAATTTCTAATTGTTATGAATAGCGCTTATATTCATTATGAGGCCAATAGGCCAATATATATACAAGTACAGGGTGACATATATGCAAGGAGCCCCTTATACAACGGGAAAAATACATATACTGCTAACACCTCCCTCAAACTTATGGTGGATCAACAACATTAAGTTTGGAGAGATAGAAGCTGTGCTGAGCTCTGGTCTACGCCTTTGTGAAGAAGTCTGCCACCTGAAGTTTTGAAGGCACATACTGAAGAGCAATAATCTGGTCTTGTACCTGTGTCCGCATGTAGGAAGCATCAACACCAATATGCTTTGTAAGCTCATGCTCCACCAGATTTGTAGCAATGCTAATAGCCCTTGTACTATCAGACGAAAGAGGAGTGGGTGCTGAAACAGAAACACCAAAATCCTCAAGTAACCACTGTAGCCAAGTAATATCCTTAGTCAACAAAGCCATAGCTCGCAACTCAGCCTTAGCACTCGAACGAGAAATGGTTCTCTGCTTCTTAGTCTTCCAAGCAATGAGAGAACCACCAAGAAAAACACAAAAAGCAGAGAAAGACCGGCGATCAGAGTGATCACTAGCCTTGGTGGCATCAAAATATACTTGGAGCTGTAAAGAGATGGAGCAAGGGAAAAATAGACGACGAGTGATGGTTCCATGAAGATATCGTAGAACACGAAGAAGATGATTATAGTGGAGCTGAGTGGGAGCAAAAACAAACTAACTCAAGATATGCACAGGATACGAAATATCAAGACGAGTGGCACCCAGATAAACAAGACTCCCAACAAGGTGACGATAGCGAGTAGAATCAATAAGAGGCTCACCATCAGTGGGCCAAAGATAAACATTAAGCTCCATAGGAGTCTAAGCGGTGTGCTGATCAGTAAGAGAAGCACGATCAAGAAGATCCTGAATATACTTTTCTTGGGACAAATAGAAGCCCTTAGGTGTAGAAATAACCTCAACCCCAAGAAAGTAGCGAAGAGGACCCAGATCAGACATGAGAAACTGCTCATTAAGACACTCATTCACAAAGGTGATGTATTGAGAATCATCTCCAGTAATGATCATATCATCAACATATAAAAGGAGAAGCGTTCGACCATGAGGCGATGTATGAATAAAGAGAGCAGGATCATGAGCACTGGCAGAGAAACCAGCTGAAGTGACAATAGAAGAGAAACGATCAAACCAGGCACAAGAAGCTTGCTTGAGGCCATAAAGAAATCGACGAAGGTGACAAACCATACCCTCAGGAACAAAATACCCCGGTGGTGGCTGCATATAAACCTCTTCACACAGCTCACCATTGAGAAAGACATTCTTGACATCAAGCTGAGAGATGGACCATGCCCGAACAGACGCCATAGCAAGAAGAGTGCGAACAGTGGTCATGTGAGCCATAGGAGCAAATGTCTTATCATAATCTTGACCATGCTCCTGCTGAAAACCATGTGCCACAAGATGAGTCTTGTAGTGCTCAAGAGAACCACTAGAGTGGGTCTTAATCTTGTAGACCCACTTGCACGAGATAGGAGTAACATACGCGGGAAGAGAGACAAGATCCCACGTACCAGTACGCTCAAGGGCAGTAATCTCCTCTGCCATCATATGTTGCCACTCCTGATGAACAGCAGGATCACGATAAGAAGTCGGTTCGGCAAGAGCCACTAAACAAAAGTGCGCAGGAGACCAAATAGACTGGCAATCATGAAGAGCATATCGAGGAGAGGCCAAAGAAGATGGCGCATCAGAAGAATCCTCAACTCGTGGACGATGAGTGTAATAGAGAGGATAAGAAGGACAAAGGCCGGGAGGAGCCTCTGGAGAGGGTGGCGGTGGCGAAGGAAACGGTGAAGGAGGAACTGAAGAGGCCAAAGGCTGTGATGGAGGTGTGGTGACTATGGGGGTGGTAGGAAAAGTTAGGAAATAAAGCGGCTCGACAAGAGATGCTGGAGTGGTGAAAGGAGAAGGACGAGGGTAGAAAGGACCATCAAAAGTGATGTCCCGAGAAACCCGCATCCGTTAGCCAACAAGATCCCAACAACGATATCCCTTATGCTCAACGCTATAGTCTAAAAAAACTCACTCCACAGACTAAGCGATCAGCTTGGTGCGCTCACGAGGGGCAAAAAGAACATAGCACACACACCCAAAAAGGCAAAGACTAGAATAGTCAGGAGTCTTGCCACAGAGACGCTCAACAGGGATCCTATCTCAAGAAGCGAAGAAGGTGAATATTAATCGGGAAAGTGGCGGAGAAAGCGACCTCGGCTTCGAAGTGTGGTGGGACAGCAGAAGCAAGCCTAAGAGCACGGGCTGTCTCAAGAAGATGACGATGCTTCCATTCAACCACACCATTCTAGGCATGAGCACTAGAGTAAGAAAACTAAGAGAGAGTGCCCTACTCAACAAGAAAACCACAAAGGACTCCTCACAAGTATTCCCCAGCAGAGTCAGCACGAAAGACACAAATAGGAGAATCAAACTGAGTACAGATCATGGTGGCAAAAATCTTGTAGATGGATAAAACCTCACTACGAGATGATATAAAGTATATCCATGTGTGGCGAGAAAAATTATCAATAAAAATTATATAATATCGATGACCTCCTTTCGAAACGAAAGGAGCCGGACCCCATACATCAAAATGAACAAGATCAAAAGGACGCTGTGACACTGACTCACTAGAAGGATAAGGAAATGAAGCTATTTACCAAGTTTACAACCCTGACAATTTAGAGAAACATCACCAGACACAAACCCTAAAGACCACGATGAAGTAAAGAAGATAGACACGACCCACAAAGATGTCCCAAATGATGATGCCACTGAGCAAAATACACAGTGAAGGATGTAGCAGAAGCGACAGCGACAGTGGAGGCGACAAGACTAACAGGGGCAGCGAAAGAAAGATGAAGCCAGTCAAGCTCTCAGAGACGCTATGAGTCATGGCGCGAGGGCCAATACCAACCAGAGTCCCTGTGCGTCGATCCTGAACACAACAAGAATCAGAATCGAGAATAACATGACAACCATGATCAGTGAGCTGACCGGCAGATATGAGTTGTATGGCTAGTTTGGGAACATGAGAAATAGCAGGAATATGAAAAGAAGAATTCGAAAGAGTGCCTCGTCCTGCGACAGAAAGAGAGGTACCATCTACTGTCTGAACAGTGATAGGAGCAGCTAAAGGATGAATGGAAGTGAGACTGGTGGATTTAGGTGTCATATGAAAGAAAGCACATGAGTCAAGAATCTAAGGTGATATACGTGAGGAAGAAGTGGAAGGTGGTCTCTCACTAGAAGACTGTGAAGCAGAACCAACAGAACCGGACGGTGCAAGAGCAGTCATGCGACGCAGCAGTGTGAGAAACTCCTGAGAATCAGAAGCACCAAAACTCCTCTGAGAGGAGGAACCACCAGTTCCCTGGAGGACGACCAGCACGACGTAAATCCTTCTTCTTGTAGCAGGTCTGTTGTACATGTCCATCCTTTTTGCAGTAAGTGCAGTGTAGTCTCCTACCAATAGCAGCTGTCACTAGTGAAGGAACCACTGATGAAGGAGTAGCTGGAAACGTAGAGGGTGTAGAAGCTACCAGAATCGAAGAAAACGGTGGTGAAGACAGCAGACCCACAACACGAAGGCGAATCTCCTTAGCACGAACAGATGCAAGGGCCTCTAACAGAGTCACACGAGGGTGGCGCGTCAGCAATTGAGCATGAGTCTGCTCATACTCAGCCCAGAGATGGGTCAAGAAATCGTAGATAAGATGAAGCTCCAGGTGAGACTGTTGACGTTGACAGCACTAACACGTGTGGCAAACATCGGGTCCCAAAGAGTCAATCTGACGTCATACCACAGACAATTAGGCATAGAACTCGTCCATAGTGGCATCTCTCTGCTGCAGCGACTGCTCCTGACACACAATAGAAAGATACAAGAAATCACCAGATAGCTCATAGCGTTGTGCATATGTGTCCAAATCAACTGTGCTAAAGCTAAACCAACCACATCCCCAGTGAATTGCACCTCCATGCTAGCAACCAGAATAGCAGAGGCACGAGCATCCTCATCAATCCATGTCTTATAGGCAGCATACTGAGTCTGAAAAGTCTCCATAGCATCCTCAAAAGCATTATATGCCTCTTTACGAACATCTTCAAAAGTAGTCTTTGGGAGCACAAGCTCAGCAGGTGGAGTAGGGCGAGGCGAGCAAGGCAACTCGCTGGTAAGAAACTCCGAAAGACGCTGACCACGCATGTGGAGACGCATGTGCTGAAACCAGTCCCAATAATTGAGACCATCGAAGATCATCGGGCAATGAGCGAAATAGTACCCATTGGTGGCGGTACCGACGCACACAAATGACCAAGACAATGGAGTCTAACAAGCGGTATTTGGACGGTAGTGATGGTAGAACAGCGTTTTTTCTCTTATTTTTCTTTTTCTTTTTTTGACTGGGCTGCTCGCTAAAAAGGCCGAGTGCCTCGGTCTGCTTGAAAACCAAACACGCAACACACATGAGGGAACCCTAGTGTTCCCCTAGCAGCGGTGGCAGTGAAGCGGGCAACAGTGGCATGAGTAGCGGCTGCAGCAACGGTGGCGGTGGCTCCTTGAGCGAGAGGTGAAGGCGTGCGTGGGAGCTTGAGGTGATAACGGGAGCCGAAGGCGCGCGCGGGAGCTTGAGGTGATAACGGGAGCCAAAGGCGCGCGCGGGGGCTCGAGGCGACGATGAGCGTTTGCGAAGGCTTGAGGCGACAACGGCGCACGGGCTCGAGGCAACGACGGCGAAAGCCGAGCAAGCGAAGAGGCGATGACGGTGCAAGGTGTCAAGCTCGGGTTCGACCGGGGCTCAACGAAGATGACGGTGGCACCGACTCGGGCTTCAAAGATCTGGCAACAATGGGTGACCAGACGGGAGAGTCGACGGTAGTCGCGGTGGAGAAGAACACCAGGCGATGGCGGCGGCCGGAGAAAAGAACCAGCGGCGGCTTGAAAAACCTATGTACGCTCTGATACCATGTTATACATAGCGCTCATATTCATTATGAGGCCAATGGGCCAATATATATACAAGTACAAGGTGGCATATATGCAATGAGCCCCTTATACAACGAGGAAAATACATATACATCTAACACTAATATGTTCGAATCCAATCATACCATATTAGCGGATTAGTTTCTTACTTGGACTCCAAGTCCTTTTAACCCTTTATGTACCACTTGTAAGTCGCACGGGGAGAATTGATGCCTCATTGTAATTCCCCTACGTTTTGTAAACACTCCTCATATAGTGATCATCGCCGGTTGGTGTCCGTGGTTTTTTCTCGCAAGGGTTTTCCACATAAAAATTCGTGTCTCCTTTATCTCTATTTTTCTAACAAGTGGTATCAAAGCACAAAAGATTAGAATTTTGAGAGATACGAGAAAAAAAATAGCAGATCCAATCTGGCTACCATCACGCGCAACGGCATGTCTTCGTCTCCCTTCTCGCGCCTTTGCCTCGATCGGTGTTGTCCCGAGGCCACGTCACGTAGCGTGTCTTCATCAGTTTGTGCGTCGCCATCAGCCAACCAGTGCCGAGCGAACGAAGGCAACAAGCGGCAGCGTGCCTTTCCTCGGGTTTCCTTGACGCTTCATCCAACGCGCAAACAAAGATTGACAGCATCGCAGCAAGTGAAGCCCTCCCAAGCCGCACGCATTAATCTCCAGTAGACCAATCAAAACCGATAGCAGGTCAGCAGCACAAGTCCTAAGGAAACTTTTTCTATTTCTTTATTAATTCACCGAGAAAACTCCCTGGTTGATTCTTGTGGAGATCCAATTTCCAGTAATTTTTGCTAAGTCAACATGAGAAGTGTACTAGGAGTTTCGAAGATCTTTGATTTGCGTACACAGAAGGTGTACCAAAGAGGTCGTGATTTTTGCTAGTTTACACAAATCAGTACCAGCAATTTTAGGATTTATTCCTCATGGCGACTTTGAAGTATGATCTTCCACTCCTAGGTCGAGACACAAGATTTTCGCTGTGACAAGTCAAGATGAGGGCTATGCTGGCACAGATGGATTTGGATGATGTGTTGGAAGGATTTGAGAAACAACCTGTCACATGGACCGTAGATAAGAAGCGTAAAGACCGTAAGGCTTTATCTCAGATTCACCTCCATCTATCAAATAATATTTTGCAAAAGGTTTTGAAAGAGAAGACAGTTGCTGCATTATGGCTGAAGCTGAAACAAATTTGCATGACAAAGGATCTCACCAGCAAGATACATCTTCAGCAGAAGTTGTACTCTCACAAATTGCAAGAAGGAGGATCTGTGCTTGATCATCTTTTAGTGTTTAAGGAGATCGTTGCTGACCTAGAGTCGACGGAGGTAAAATATGATGATAAGGATTTGAGTCTTATTCTTTTGTGTTCCCTATCTAGTTCTTTTTCAAATTTCAAAGATACCATATTATATAGTAGAGATACTCTCACTCTTAATGAAGTTTATGAAGCTTTGTATGCTAAGGAGAGAATGAAACAGACGGTACCTTCTGAAAATTCAAGTTCGCAAGGAGAAAGCTTGTTTGTTTGTGGCAAGCAAAAGGAGAAGAACTCAAACAATGGATCTCGAGGCAAAAGTTTGAACGGCTACAAGAACCGATCGAAATCTAGAGGCAAGTACAAGTCGTGCAAATATTGCAAGAAAAGTGGGCATGACATCTCTGAATGCTAGAAGTTGCAGAATAAAGAAAAGAAAACTAGCTATTATAAGCCAAAAGGTAAACCAGATGATAAAGGTAAAGCCTCCCTTGCTGCTGATGATAGTTCTAATAGATAAGTTCTTGTTGCCTTTGCTGGATGTGCTAAGACCAATGATGAATTGATTCTTGATTCTGCATGTACCTTTCATATGTGTCCTAATAGGGATTGGCTTGCCACCTATAAACCTATTGAAGGTGGTACTATGTTGATGGGTGATAACTCATTTTGTAAGGTTGTAGGAATTGGTTCAGTTTAGATTAAGATGTTTGATGACATTGTCAGAACTTTGACAGATGTGATGCACATTCCAGATTTGAAAAGGAACCTCATCTCTTTGAGTACTTTTGATGCTAAAGGGTACAAGTATTCTAGTGGTGGAGTTTTGAAGGCACCAAAGGCTCTCTTGTTGTAATGGAAGCTGATATTAAATCTGCCAATCTGTACCATCAACGAGGTACTACAATATTAGGTAATGTTGCTGTAATTTCAAGTTCATTATCTAATTACGATGCTACTAATCTTTCTCATATGCATCTTGGGCATATAAGTGAAATTGGTTTGGCAGAATTGAGAAAGAGAGGATTTCTTGATGGACATAGCATCGGCAAGCTAAAATTTTGTGAGGTTCAATACTTCGGTTTATACTATAGAAGGTATTTTAGATTATGTGCATTCTGATTTATGGGGACCATCTTGCAAGCCATCACTAGGATGTGCTCGTTATATGTTAACAATTATTGATGATTACTTTAGAAGAGTGTGGCCTTATTTCTTGAAGCATAAATCAGAAACATTTTCAACATTTAAAGAGTGGAAGACTATGGTTGAAAGGCAAACTGAAAAGAAAGTAAAGAAGCTTCGCACTGATAATGGGATGAAATTTTGTTATAATGAATTTGAATCATATTGCAAGAGTGAAGGCATTGTCAGGCACTACACCGTTCCCCATACTCCTCAACAAAATAGTGTAGCTGAGCGTATGAACATGACCATCATTTCTAAGACTTGTTGCATGTTGTTAAATGCAGGTTTGCATAGGCGTTTTTGGGCTGAAGCCGCTTCCACTACTTGCTATTTTATTAATCGGTCACCCTCTATTGCAATTGAAAAGAAGACTCCAATTGAAGTATGGTCTGGTTCCCCAGCAAATTATTCAGAATTGAGAGTTCAAGTGTTCAGGTGGATCACTTTGTTGGTTCAAATGACACATCAGATAAGGAAAATATTGTTGCTCATGATGCACCTATTGTTGATGATCCTCCTATTGTTGAGCAGCCACCACAACGGTTCATTGCAGTTGACAAGCCTAGGAGGGGGATTAATCCACTCAAGAGGTTGATTGAAAAAGCTAATATTGTTGCTTATGCTTTGAGTGCGGTAGAAGAAATTGAAGATAATACAGAACCTTCATCATACTCTGAGGCTATTAACTCCACTGATTGTAATAAGTGGATAAATGCTATGCATGATGAGATGGAGTCACTTGATAAGAATGGCACTTGGGAATTAGTGAAATTGCCAAAAGAGAAGAAGTTTGTTCATTGCAAGTGGATTTTCAAAAGAGAGGAAGGTATTTCTCCTACTAAACCAGCAAGGTATAAAGCAAGGTTGGTTGCTAAAGGTTATAGTCAGATTCTAGGTATTGATTTTAATGATGTCGCTTCCCTAGTTGTGAAGCATAGTTCTATTCGCTCTTTACTCAGTATTGTTGCTATGCATGATTATGAACTTGAGCAATTAGATGTTAAAACTGTATTCTTACATGGGGAGTTGGAAGAAGGCATTTATATGGACCAACCTGAGGGTTTTGTTATTCCTGAAAAAGAATACCTTGTTTGTAGACTAAAGAAATCTCCTTATGGTTTGAAGTAATCGCCTAACCAATGGTACAAGAGATTTGACTCCTTTATGCTCTCTCATGATTTTAAGCGGACTGATTATGATAGTTGTGTTTATTTGAAGAATGTTAATGGTTCAGCTATTTATTTACTCTTCTATGTTGATGATATGTTGATTGCTGCAAAAGATAAGTCAGAAATAGCAAAACTGAAAACACAATTGAGTAATGAATTTGAGATGAAGGATCTAGGTGCAGCAAAGAAATTTCTTGGCATAGAAATTATTAGAGAGAGGCAATCTGGCAAGTTATATCTTAATCAATAAGGTTATATTAAGAAGGTCCTTCATCATTTTAATATGCATGATGCAAAACTAGTGAGTACTCTATTAGCTTCGTATTTCAGATTATCTTCAGCCTTATGTCCTGAGTCAGATTATGATATCGAGTACATGTCTAGAGTTCCATATTCCAATGCAATTGGTTCTCTTATGTATGCTATGGTTTGTTCTTGTCTTGATTTATCCCATGCACTGAGTGTTTTAGTAGATATATGGCTAATCCTGAAAAAGAGCATTGGAAAGCAGTTCAGTGGATTTTCAGATATTTGCGTAGCAGTTCTAATGCTTGTTTGCAGTTTGGAAATTCTAGAGATGAACTTGTTGGTTATGTTGACTCTGATTATGCTGGTGATTTGGACAAGAGGAGGTCTCTCACAGGTTATATTTTCACCATTGGTGGTTGTGCTGTTAGTTGAAAGGCAAGTTTGTAAGTGACTGTTGTCTTATCTACCACTGAAGTAGAATATATGGCTATTTCTGAAGCTTGTAAAGAAGCTATTTGGTTGAGAGGTTTGTACACTCGGCTTTGTAGAGATAATTCTTGCACTGCTGTATTTTGTGATAGTCAGAGTGCTACATGCCTTACAAAGGATCAAATGTTTCATGAGAGAACAAAGCACATAGATGTGAGATATCACTTTATTCGAGGTGTTATTGATCAAGGTGATGTCAGAGTGTGCAAGATAAGTACTCATAATAATCCAGTTGATATAATAACAAAGTCAATTTTTGTTACTAAGTTTGAGCTTTGCTCAAGCTTAGTTGGTGTTACAGTTTAGTCCTAAAGACTAGTTGGCGTATGGTGATTATTATCTTGTTGGGGAATCATTTGGTGATTGATGATTCTTTATTATGCTACAAGAGGAAATTCGTCTCAAGATGGAGATTGTTGATATTTGTGATCCGTATGTGATCCGAATTTCTAATATAGTCGAATCCAATCATGCCATATTAGCGGATTACTTGCCATATTAGTGGATTATTTTCTTACTTGGACTCCAAGTCCTTTTACCCTTTTATATACCTCTTGTAAGTTATACGGGAAGAATTGACGCCTTATTGTAATCCCCCTACATTTTGTAAACACTCCTTATATAGTGATCATCACCGGTTGACGCACGTGGTTTTTTTCCCGTAAGAGTTTTCCACGTAAAAATTCATATCTATTTTTCTAACATTTGGCAGTGGCTTCATTTTTGGTCGTCGGACAGCTCGCCAACAGTAGCAGATATGTAGGTCATCACCATAGAAGAGGGAGAGAAAACCTAATATGGGTAAAGCTAACCTCTAATCTAAAAAACAAAGGGGCTAATTGGTGATCGGGATGGATCCCCTGCACTCACCGGCAGGAAGACGACGGAGGGGATCGAAGGGCTGATTAATTAGAGGATTTGTATTGGCTACAACAATAGAGAGAGGGGAGGAGGGACAAATTTGTGTGTCCGGGAGTAGTTTTCATCTTTGTGGGTAGAATTTCATTTGAAGAGTTAGATAAAAAATGCATACGCAGTGTTACATGAATTCCATGAACACCACCCAAAACTGGTTAGTGACCACAAAAATTTTGAAATTCTAACAATTTCAGCGTTGTTCACACTTCTCACACAAGGTAGATACTTCCTTTATGATATGGCAGATTTAACGTTTTGGAAGTTGCAAAAACCAGTGAAATTTTGGATACTGATGTATTTTTCTCTTTAGTTTGTACCTATCACTTTTACAACTGAAGTCAAGGTCAATGCTACAAGTCAAGAGTGAACACAAAACAGTGGATCACAATTGGACCGACCTTCGTGGATGAGATATGATATCGGATCCTGTGTACAATAATGAACCATGTGTAGATATGTAAAATTTGTGGCACCAAAACGTTTTAGCTTATAATTGTAGCTGTTCTTTTTCCAAAATTGGAATAATAGTTTTCGTTTCGACCATAATAAATGTAGCTAAGCCTGGCATTCTTTTACATCTTTCGAAGGTACATCCATAAAAAGTTTGATGCTCCAATTTGAGATTATTGACATAAAAATGTTAAAGTCGGAATTAATTTTTGCTGAGGGTTTCATTGATTGTTCAATGTAAGCTTGTGCAAATTTCAGGAACCCTTGTGTTACTGCATCTATCGTATTCTTAAATTCAGTAGCATATATTAAGCATTTGTTGTTTTCAAAATTAGTTGAATTTTGAAGAGTAAATTGCACCGACCCCTTAAAATGGTATCTCTTCTCCTTATACCTATACCAGATATGTAACTTTTCCCGACAGTTATTTGTGATTAGGGTGATGGCTATTATAGTCCTTTTGTACTTTTCTCATATATGACAATGTTTCTAGGGTAATTAACGGTTAGAATAAATCAGCGACAGAATGTTGCCAACAAAGTGATAGCCGACAGATGATATGCACTTACAAAAATTATTACCAAGCGACACCACCGTCAGTGATGTACTAATAACTGTTGGAAAATGTTGTAGCTACGGCCTATGAGCCTATATGAGCTCGCAAGTACTCCTAGCATGCATGTCCCTAAACTCTCAAACATTAATGACCATTTGTGTTACAGATTGATCCGTAGTCTACTTTTTGATTGATTTAGCATCCCGTGTGGTAAAAAAAAAAGCATTCAAATTAGAAAGGAAAATCTAGCGAATTCATAAAATTAAGAAAATCAAGTGAGATCACATAGAGATAATAAAATATCATAAAGTTTGTGATACTTTTCAAACTATTCTTCCGTACTATTTTTTTTACCAATTCTGGATATTTTTTTCTATTTTTATACCTTTTACGAGTTTCAAATTTTAACTCTTTCATGGTCTATGTTCATTTGTTCTATTCTTTATGATTTTGCGACATTGGTAGGTTGATGTGGCAGCAAATTAGCTTGCCACATCACATTTGTATGCTTATGTTTTTAGGGGCTTGTCTGGAAGATTCTTAAATTGTAAGACTAACTGCGGGGACCGTAGATGCGATTTATTCTATTGACAACATATGTCAAAAGGTTTCGATGGAGAAGAAAGCAGAAACTTTTGCAACTATTTACAAGTAGAGTCGAATTCCTTACTTATTTTACTGTCAGGAATTGTAAGCCATCGAGCGATGGCATCTTAACCCAGGGGAATCCACCAGCACCATACGTGTCAGATGAAAGCTAACTCCTTGGTTTCAAGAACATTCGAAGCACTTATCAAATTAAATGCCAATACATCTTGCCAAGGTTGCGGGCAGTCTATTTCCACCTCAATTTCTGAATGCCTCTAAAAAGATCCAAGATCACACTCACGGTTCAAGTTAAAATGATGTGAGGACATATACACAGGTGACAGTGACACACCGTATACGTCGCCATGTAAGAGAATTTGTTGCGAAAAGATGTTCATGCGCTCTCAATTTCACAACATATAGATATAAGTAATAAGACCTGATAGTCTGAGCATCAAGGAATAGCAGAAACAGGACGACGGAGACATGCCAAAAAAACCTGGTTTTCTTACTGAGCCAGAGTTTCATTCCTACTGACTACATGTATGTTGAGTTATTCGTGGAATTTCTGGGATTTAAACTCGTTTCCTCTTGCGATATTAGAGTATTAAAATAGCAAGTGTTATTTCTGTAAAAATTTGTCACAAAGGGGGAAATACACCTATCGACAGATCAAATCGTAGTCACCAGGAACGTAGATCGACCGGGTCGAGAAACAGGGTCAAGAGCCGATGAACATCATTTTTCCTTCTAAATTACATAGGAATGGTGTACCATATCTCACGAATCGTATTCGAATAGATGATTCCAGTACGTGGGACACGGCATCGACCCACTATCCCGGTGACTATGGATCAAACAGAAACGAGGTCTCCGTTTCATGTTGTCCAGATTTGCCAGCCAATGACTATTCCAAATTTTCCTGACTTTAAGGCTAGAATTGGAGCTCACCCTACGAGTTAGATTTTTATGTGTACGTGAGACTTCTCATCAAGCCGATGGTTCTGTTTCGTTACCCATCACATTTTCAGTAAATTAATGCTCCAACCAACTATATTACGGCAGTAACTTGGTTCAGTTAATGCTAACAAATTGATTCAGAATCTGGGGGCTATTAACTTGTATCTAGAACATTCAAGAAACTTGTGATTCACTAGCAAATCCTGTGAGTTTCCCTAGAACTGCGGGTTCCGTGTAAAAATACTCCCGAGTGGTGCCGCCAGCATCCCAGTTTCGAACTGTTTTCAGGCAATGTTTTCCCGAGTATTTTCAGGCCTTCCGTGTTTCCATCAGGGAAACAATTTTGTTTTGAAATTTATTTGGGAGGGTAATGAAATAAACGAAATTACCGAAATTTCAGAATTTCGGTTACAATTTCGGTGAGTTTTCAAACAGGCGCTTGAAATTTGGACTGAATTTTGTCCAAATTCAAATGTTGCCAAATTTAGGACGTAATTTGTCCAAATTCAAATGTTTCCCATTTTTTTTTGAACAAATCATATTTATTTCAGAGGGTAACTGTAACACCCTGGTTTTCTAAGTCTTTTTGAAAAATTTCAAAATAAAAAGAACCATTTTGTTTTGATGAGAATTCAAAACTTAACTTGAGATTTTCAGAATTTGGGTGTTTAAAATGACTAAACCGAACTTCAACTAACCCTAAAGTTTGGTTCTTTTGGTGTTACTTGAGCTCTCTGGAGCTATTTCTTCCTTTCTCTGTTAGTTCTACCCTCCTCTTCGCTCAGCCCTTTCTTTCCACACCTCCCTCTTGTTTAACCTCGCCGGACCTCCCCTCGTATTGTGTTCGGATTCTTTTATTTCAGACCATATCTTTGTTGACTTGAATCTCCTTGGTTTAGACCTCCTTAGGTTTAGACATGCTCTCTAGTTTCTTTTCGGTTTTGACCTCTCTTTTGGGTCACAATTACCTCTGAGATGTCCTAAGCTCAGGTTTGTGTTTCAAATATCTTTGATCTCTGAAATCTAAACTTTGGATTGAACTCCCCCTTTTGGACCTCTCTCTTGTTTGGGCATTCCTTTATGCCCAGATCTCCCTCTTGCTTGGCCATCTCTTGGAGCCCAGATCCCCCTGTGTCTAGAACTCTCTTGTTTGTTTAGACCTCTTGTGTGTCTAGACTACCCTTGACCACCTCTTTGTCGGTTTGAATCTCTTCAAGGTTTAGATCTTCTTGTTGTCTGGGCATTTCTTTTATGTCCAGACCCCTTCCTTGCTTGGACACTCCTTTGTACCCAGACCTCTCTCGTGTTCATTTGGACCTCCCTGTGTCCACTTGAACTTTCCTCTTGTTCATTTAGACCTCCTGTGTTCGCCTAAACTTTCTGTGTGTTCCTTTGGACCTTCTTGTATTTATTGGAATCTCTTCTGTATTCAGGTGAACCTCCCTTGTGTTCATTTGAATATCCCTGTATCCCTTTGCCCCCTTCTATGTTCTTTTGGACCTCCCCGGGTCCCTAAGGACCTCCTAGGTCCTTCATCCTAGCAGTCAGGACCTCCCCGGGTTCATCCTGACCACCAAGACCTCCCTATGGATTTATCTTGACCGTTGAGACCTCCCCTATGTTGGTCTTGACCATCGAGATCTCCTTGATCTTCTCTTGATCATCGAGATCATCTTTGAGTTTATCCTGATCGTCAAGACCTCCTTTGGACCACTTTCCGTGAATCTCCTCCGTTGGATCCCTCTCCCTTAGAAACCTCTCCGTCTAGACCTCCCTTTGTTTGGATCTAAGGGTCCAGACCTCCTTTGTGTTGCCTTCTTTGGTCCAGACCTTCTTAGCTCTAGACCTCCCAAGTGTTTGGACCTCTCTGTGTCCTTCAGGACCTCCCTGTGTCCTTTAAAACCTCCCCCTCATTTATTTGGACCTCCTCTATATTCACTTGGACTTCCCTCGCGTCCGTTCGAGCTTTCCACTTAATCCAGACCCCTGTCACTTATGTATCGTTCGATTTGCGTTGGACGGTTTGATCGTGTTGGCACGTTCGGCCGGTCCGAACGCCCCAATCAATTTGGACCACCCAATCCAGTTGGATGGCTGAGATCTAATGGTAGCTTCAGATTATTCGAACGGCCCAATAGTTTTTGTCCGTTTGATCCAAATCCAACCTCCCCCGCTCCTCCCGCTTCTTATCTCGCTATCGCCTGGACTTCCTTTGCTTGTTGATCTGACCGTTAGGACCTCCCTTCAGAGATCTTAGCCGTCAGGACATCCTTTCTTTAGATCTTGACCGTTAAGACCTCCCCTTTGAAGATCTTAGCCGTCAGGACCTCCTTTGTTTAGATCTTGACCGTTAGGACTAATTCATCTCAACCGTCAAGACCTCCTCTGAGTCATCTTGACCGTTCAGATTACCTTTGATATCATCTGAACCGTTCAGACCTCCCTTGTGTTGATCTAAACCACTCGGATCTCCTTATCTGGACTTCATCTCGTGGGTCTCCTCTATCCAGACCTCCTTCCCTTGGATCTTGACCATCAGGACCACCCCTTGTTGATCCTGACAGTCCAGATCTTCCCTTGAGTTTTATGTGCCCCTTGGACCTCTTTGTCCTTCGACCCTTTTGCCCTCTGGACCCTTGACCTCTAGGTCTCCTCGTTCTCTGGTCTTTTTGTGAAGACCACCCTCTATGGTCATTTTGCAAAGACCACCCCTTTTTGGGTCATGACCTCTCCTATGGTCTTCTCGCCAAGACCACCTCTATGGTCTTCCTGCAAAGACCACCTCTCCGTGGTCTTTTGTGAAGACGACCTCCCCTTGGTCTTTTGCCAAGACCACCCTTCTGTCGCAACCTCCTCTCTTTTGTTGTTTAGCCGCGACCTCCTCCTTTGGGTCATGTAACATCCCAAATATATAATTAGGGTTTGTTCAAATATAATTAAGGTGTAGAAATTAAAACTTTTTCTCACACCTTGAAAACCTCTAAACACTCATGTAATTCTTGTCCAAGAGTTGTGTAATCCAAAAACACAAGCTCTTGTTGACCAAAAGTCAAACTCCTTTTCCAATTATCTTAAATCTTGTGCCAAACATTTGAAATATGTTTTCCTTGGTCCCAAATCTGATGTGGGACCCCTCTGAAAAATATCATGAGTTATAACACTTGTTTGACAAATTTTGGAGGTTAAACAAATCCTTGAACAACCTTCATGAATTTCCTGAGAAAAATGCATTGCATAATAACCTCTGGAAATTTTATGCAAGGTTAATCTCATTGTCAGCAAGCTCCAGTTAAAATTTCGTGAATTTTGGAGTTCATTTGCTATCTCAAATAATTCTGCTAAGTTTCAGCTGTTAAAAACTAAACTTAAAAGCTTACACTGTTCCTTGGGCTAGCCACTTTGCAAAGCTGGTCCAGCCCAACCATGTCTGCACTTCAGCAGACCTCCTCTCCACCTTGAGCAGGTCGCAGCCGTTGGATTTACATCCAACCGCCACGACCTCCTCATGATCAACACCGCAAAGACCTCCTCGCCTCATCAGTCATAGCCGTTGGATCAAAATCCACGGTCATGACCTCCCATGTGTTAAATCTCAAAAACCTCCACGGCCGTCAAACCACTTGACATCCCACCTTGTTGAGGTCGTAGCCCTTGGATCCAAGATCCATGGCCATGACCTCCCTCACCGTTAAACTAAGCAAACCTCCCACCTAAGCGAGGTCGAGCGCTGGATTCAGATCCAAAGGCCACGACCTCCGCCCAATTCATCGCAGCCAGGACCTCCCTATCTCGTGTTGTGCACCGTTGGATTAAAATCCACGGTCACGACATCCTCCTTGTCTTATGCGCATCGATCTCTCACAAGACGTGAGGTCGTTGCCCTTAGATCTAAATCTAATGGCCATGACCTCCCTTGTGTGTTGTGCAAGCTCAAGACCTCCTTTGCACCACAGCGAGGCTCAGACCTCCCTGTCTTGATCACCACCGTTGGATCAAAATCCAAAGGTCTTGACCTCCCTCGCGCTTCACGCAAAGCCTTAGACCTCCCTTTGGTTGTGCGCCCTTGGATTTAAATCCAAAGGCCATGACCTCCCCCTCACGTTCTTAGCTCATGTGCGGTTAAGACCTCACAGGAGGTCCGCACCGTTGGATTGAGATCCAACGCCTTGGACCTCCTGTCTCATTTTCCCACGTGCGCATACACATTAAGGAAATCGGAGGGCCACGACCTCCCCATCCTTGATCGTGTGGCTGGGACCTCCTCCCAGTCATTTAGGCGTAACGGTTCAAAAACCACATCGGAGGGCCAGGACCTCCCCATGGGCTTATCCAACGGTCAACATGACCTCCCCTGTTCTTCTCCTTCCTTGGTCACGCATGCGTGTTCCTGAGCAGGGAGTTAATGCGAAGGCTGTCCACTGTGTACCTTTAACAACTCTTTGTCGACCGCATTAAATGCGGTCACTTTCCGCCTCCTCCGCTTAGCTTTGTCACCATGTCAACCTCGTGTCTTGTCCAACCCCATGAACCGAGCCATGGGCTAAGCTCACCATGAGCTTAACCTCACTCGTGTGCTGCTTCTCCCAAGTATAAAACCCCATTGGGTTCCTCCCTTAGCTTCTTTGGCACACTTCTAAGCTCTAAGCTTGCACCGTGTCATTTGAGCTTTCCTCTCCTCGGCTCTCTTGGCGCCATTGTTGAGAAGCTTGAAGCTCCTCGGTGGACAAGGGTCCTGGAGTTTTCCTCCTTTCCCCTTGCTTCCATTTGTGCCCTACCCTCGGGACCAAGTCCTAACTTGATTTGTTGGGCATTTGCAGAGGGGACAAAGTGGAGCTCAGAGTGAGCGTTGGCCGTGGAGCACCCTTCCTCCCAAGCACGGTCCTCCTTCCTCGACCTCCTCAAAGACCTTAGTACCTCCAGTACTCTCGATAGTCCTTTAGCTGGGCACCCGTGATGAATGAGGTCGCGGAGCTTTTATTTGGGCACACGCTTGAATGGATGTCGCGCGGAGCTTCCCTTTTGCATTTTGGATTTTGCCGTGTGGTGCCTTCGTTGTCCTCTCCGACTCGCCGGCGTTTAAAGCCGTCGCCGCCGTTGAGAGGAGGTCCATTGGGAGTGCGCATGGTTATTGCGGACCAACGGTACCATTGATGTCGCCGGCGAGGTGCAGATCGCCGGCGAGGACCATTTCTTCAAACCCGGGTCTTTGTCGGACAAATCGGCGGCGCTGTTGTCGTTTTAGGACAAAGATCCACCGCGTTAATGCACTAATCATGTGCCCAAATCATTGAAATCGTTGGTGTGTCTTAACTGCATTTAATCCTCCCCTTGCGCGCATTTAAGACCTCCCGCGCGCGGACCTCCTCGTTGTCCCGCGCGCATTTATCCCTTGTCCAAGCACGCGTGCGCGCGCAAGCACGCGTGGTCGCGAGCTCTGGGACGCCCATGACCTCCTCCGAGGAGATCCGGAGCGCCCAAGACCTCCCTTGCGCTTATCGTGGCCGCCTGGACCTCCCCGGAGGTCTGCGGACGTTAGACCTCCCTTAGGACCTCCCCGAGGCCATCTCAGCCGTTCATGACTTCCCCGGGTAGATCTTGACCGTCAAGGTCCTCCCTCGGACGATCTGGACCATCAAAGTCCTCCCTCGGACGATCTGGACCATCAAAGTCCTCCCTTGGAACATCTGGACCGTCCAGGACCTCCCCTGTGAGGTCCTGACGATGTAGATCTTCCTCGGGGAGATTTTGATAGTTTAGATCTTCCTTTGGAAGATCTCAACCGTTGAGGACCTCCCCCGTGTGATCTGAGCCGCTTATGACCTCCCATGTCTTTAGGGTTTTTAGGAATTCCAGTGAACTCTTAAGTATAAACTGAAATAAGGTATAAATTTTAGAATTCCATATCTTTTTTATTTTAAATCCAATTGAGGTCATTCAAATTGTGTTAGCTCTGTCTTGAACTTGACTTTAATCCAAAAATGATTGTAAGTTGAGTTCAGCTCCAGAGCACAGTTTTGCCATTAGATTTTAAAACTAACTTTAAATATACACTCAAAATAATGTCTAACTTGTAAAATACATAACTAATGCTCTGTAGATTATTTTTGGGTGAGACCAACTTTGTTGGTTTCCTCTATTAATGAACTCACTGTGAAAATTGGTTTTGAGCATGTTGCTGTTAGGAAAATGAGGACTTGTGCATTATAATTTTGTTCAAGTTCTTGTTTTTGAAAAATGGTAGGAAGTGCATAATAGCTCCAAATGAGGTGAACTCAATTGTGTTATTCATCTCATGAGGTGCTGGTCTTACAGTAAAAATCTCAGCATCACCTCTTTTCTAGAAAATGTTGCCTCATAATTAAATTAGTGAATAGTGCAGTTTGGTATTAATAGGCTGAGCAGAATTGATTTCATCATATCTTTTGCATTAAGAATCCAAATTAATTGGTTCTTGTTGCTAAATTCATGATAAATCATTGTCTTGTTGCTGTAAAATTTTTATAGCATTCGGAGAAGTTTCTCTGTTGCGTCTTTTGGTTTTTCGTCGTTCTTATCGGTTCTTTCTCGCTTTTCCGTTAGGTTTCGACATTTGTGGTGATCTCGAGAGTGACCCTCTGCCACAACTTGGCCAGCAACAACAAGGCAAGTAGTTTGATCATTTCCATCATTGTCCCATTACTTTAAAGCTTAATATATTGTTTTACTTGTATGTATGCATGCTACTTTGTGTTAAATGTCGCTAGCAAGCCTATAGTTGCATAATCTGTAGGAATTGTTTATCCTCTACTACCCTGAGCCTAGGTTATTTGCTGTGGTGGGAGCTCGTTGGATGAGCTCTTATCACTTAGTAGTTTCGATTTAAATGGCTTAGACATGCTTAGTTTTCGGTAGTTATGGGCGATCATCGACTATCGATGGTCTTGATCACTCAAAACTGATTATTACTCCTATATGTCCAGACTTGTGCTTTGATTAATTGTAAAATCAAAACTGAAAATAAAAGATTGATTTAGACTTGGGCATATTGGATGGATGGTGTGGTTTTTGGATGTGGTGGTATGCCTAAGTCAACAAGGACCTAATTCTTGTGCCATTGATCCAAGCATTTATGCGTGCTAACCACACGAGGGGATATGGGACCTCTCTTGACTAAGTACTTTGGGCGGTGCTAATTGGGGTCGCTTTCGGTTGGTGTGTTTTAAAGATAAAATGTGTGTGTGTGTGTGTGGGAATGGAAGCAGTGGCGGGCGGTTAGGGTCTGTCTATTGTGTCCTTATCCCGTGGGTTGTCTTGGTCAATTAGCATCGTCCATTGGAAATGTCTCGTAGGACTTAGCGTGCTTGGCACACCTAAGGTAGTGTGCTTAAAGGAAAGGCGATCCGCGTGTGAGTACATTGGTACACCCCGCAGGTTAAAACTATTGAATAGCCTCGCCCTAGGTTATGGACACGCTTGGTTATTTCCGTGAGAATTAGACTACAACCTTTAATTAAAACTTGACATGGTTGGTATGAACGGGGAGTTCATGCTATTGTTGTGGTGACTTGGGTTAGTCACTTCCAGGTTGATCTTGTTGTTGTTACTATGTTATTATCTCGTTGTTATTTCAACATTTAAAAATGCTTTGCCAAATTGCCTTCAATCTATTATGTTATTGCAGATGAAACTTGCTTTATGCTAAAATGAGTCCAAAGCCTCATCCACTTAAATAAAGCTTGCATGTAGCTATTTATAGTTCTGTTATCTCACACGTAAGCCTTGCGAAGTACTTTATGTACTCATCTGCCCGTGGTTGTGGCATTTTTGTGGCTTTTGTTGCAGAGGAAGAAGGGGAGCTCCTAGAGCCTCTCTTTTGTGCTACGTGTTGCAGCTTCTTCGACGACTAGCTTGGCGGTCCGGTCAGATGCCTAGGGGTTAAGGCACACTGATTGGCTTTGTGTTATAGCCATCTTTATGGCACTTTTGCTTCCGCTGTTATCTTAGTAGTTCTTGTTGTTATTTGGCCAGAAGGCCCCTCTTTTGTAATAGCCATTTCCTTATTAATACTAACTTCTGGTTTGTTGCTTATGTACTATGTGTTGTATGGAATTGATACACTCTTTTGTTGTGAGGTATGTATACTGCATTCTGGGGAGTATACATCTCTCGAGACTGGGTTTATTTGGTTGATAATACTAGGGTCAATTGGATGACTAAGTATTATGAGCTTAATAAATCCGGGTGCTCACAGGTCAAGACCTCTTCTGTGAATCACGACCACCTCTTTTGCAAGGACTACCCTTTGAGTCCTTCGCTGGTCCTTTTTGCAAAGACCACCCTGGTGGGTCGGACCTCCCTTGACCCTTTGGTCTAGACCTCCTCAGGACCCCTTGTCCTCAGGACCTCCGATCATTTTTGCAAAGACCTCCCTTGCGGGTCAAGACCACCTTTGACCGCTACGAGACCTCTTCCAGGTCTCCGTCGGACCTCCCCTCGAGCTTTGACTGGCCCCATTTGTCAATCACACCCATTTTCTTTATCCTTTGACCATGTCCTTTGCGCATGGGAGTCTCCCCACATTTAATGCCTGTTGTGTCGCATTAAATACTATCACCTTTTTGTAGCACCCGTGCTATTCTTTTTCAGTACCCGTACCCTCTTTTGTCATCTCAGCTTCCCTCTTTTTCTTCACTTGCTCTTGACCCCGTGTCAGCTCTGGCCATTTAAGCTTGGGCAAGCTCTCTTCCTCTACTTTTTCATCATTTTAGCTCTCTAGCTCCCACAGCTTGTTCTCTGGACCTCCCTCAAACCTCCAGACCTCCCTCGACCAGCTCTCGGGACCTCTTCTCCAATCCATCGGACCTCCTTCGGCCAACACCTTGGACCTCCTCCTAAGGGCCCTTCCTTAGTTCTCCTGCTCTGTTTGTTGCTATTTGGTTCATTTTTGGAGTTCTTTGGATCTTACTTGATTGCCTTTTTCTGCCTTGCTTTGTTCACGTGTAGACCTCGACATCACTGGAGGGCCCGAGCTTTGTAAGGATGTGATCCCGTAAAGCTTTCAAGCAGGAGGCAAGTTACACTCTTGATCATGTTGAGCCTAGTATCTCAAATTATTTAAGTTCTGTTTCAAAAATTACTGCATGCTTATTTATGCTAAGTATTTCAATACCTGTTTTAAATTCATAGCTATGCCGAATCCCTTGTATGGCCCATGTTGATTTTGCATCCACTCTATTGTCACCTTAGTTAAAATCTGGTTGATGCAATAGTGTGAACCAAGATCTCTTAAAAAAATGTATGTTTAGTCATGCTTAGACCAAAATCTTGTTTTGAGAGTTTTTACTGTCAAAAGACCAATGTTGTCTAAAGTTTTAATCCATGACATTGGGTTGTCGTGGTAGCTTGTAAATGCTTTCGAAAATTAAAGGGAAAGGAAAATGGATTTGGATTTGGGCAAATCTGGTTGTTGGGTTGGTGCATGTCTATGCATGAGGGTCGTGTTATCCGATGCCCCAGGGTTGAGGTTGTCGTCCAAGTCAGTTAAGGACCGGTCTGCAAGCGATCCTTTGCTATGCCTATAATGGGCTATGCCTCACCATGCAACCACATATCTCCAGAATGGGGCATGGGATCTGACCAACTAATTTGCAAAGTTCCATTGCGGTTGATTCTGTTTGTACGTGGACGGTCTTTCATGGCCATTTCTTTTGACAAAGTCTTTTATGACTGTTGTTCTCACCTGGCATAAGAGGGGGCACCCATTAACCCGGCGGGTTTCTATCCAAAGGGGGGATTTGCGAAACCTTAATGAGGGTGGACTGTGGTGAAACGATGCATTGTAAAGGCCTTGTGGTGATCCTTTAGTCGCACACCTTCGGAAGTGTGTGAGCAGACAGTATAAGTGGATCATCTCATGTGGGTAAAGTGTACAACATCTGCAGATTGTAAAACTATTCGAATAGCCGTGTCCACAGTCATGGACTTGACAATTGGTTTTGGATTTCTATCCAAATGGGGTTTTGGTGGGGAGCCTTGTGACAGGAGGGTATCCTTCACCACTTATGATGAATGTTATCCAACTGAAAACTGAGATTTAGAAAATGAATTTTAATTATTGTTATCTGCCTTGGAACTTAGTACTTGGATTTGAAATAAACTTGGCTTTATGCAAACTAACCATATTATGCATTCCTTTGAGATATCCATTATACATGTCATTCTGTTAATTGACAGGTGTAACTTGCGAGCACGGTTGTTGTGCTCATTCTTGCTTGAAATAATCTTTTGAGCAGGGAAGAAAGCTTTGAGGTGATCTTGCTGTGGACCTAGAGGTCCTGGACGACTAGGATGCGCCCTCCAGCCGATTACCTGTGGTATATTGGATGGCTTTTATGTTTATCTTCCGTTGTGTTCTGATTTGTTGGCTTGTATGCTTCCCCTTTGTAAACAACCTTGTTGATATTAATAAAGCTCTCATTGAAGTGTATGTTACCACTATTGTATGCTGTGAAGAGCTAGCTGTTGATCCTTGGGACTAGCTCGGTTCACACGGGAAAGCATGGGGTGATCCATGACCACCATGACCACCCTCGGGTCTGGTCGTGGGAGGTCTTTGGGGTGATCCCAGCCCTCCACGACCTCCCTCGGGACTGGTCATGGGAGGACTTGGGCCACCCCAGGTCTCACGACCTTCTCAGGATTGGTCCTTCGACCTCTCCTTAGTTGGCTCGTGGCTGTGGTGATCTTCCTGTGCTTACACTCCCTCTCAGTCGGGTCTCCCGACCTCCAGGAGATTCTGCTGGACCTCCTGGGCGGTCGTGGAGATGCTCCTGGGCGGTCCTACCGGATCTCCTGGGAGGTCCTACCGGATCTCCTGGGAGGTCCTGATGGACTTCCGAGGGGATCCTGGAGGACCGCTCAGGTGGCCTCTGACTGGGGCGTCACAGTAACGAAATTACCAAAATTTCGGCGAAATTGTGAACCCTGGTTTCCATCACATGGGAAGCCTATAGATTTGGGAAGAGATTTAGCTTGCCAAAAACTTAATTTGTTCTCTTTATATATCTCTCAAACCGGCATAGTTCAATATTATTGGGACTGGGCATCAGTTCTAAAAACCGGCATAGCTTGATGACCTATTTTTAAAAAACTTAAACAAGTGTGCTACACCGAAATCCACTACTAAAATAAGAAAATGTTAAACGGACTTAAAGTATGCAGTATAGGTCGATTTGCACCCATCAACTGCCACACAAAATATTGGTATGAACAATTTTATTTATCTCAAACCAAATTGTGGCAGTCACAATAGTCATACAAATAGGAGCATTCGGGAATCGTAAGACTGCCATATCGTGTTCCCACTTCTCATTCAATATGCGATCAAGTCCATTCAATCATCACATCACAATCAGGTAAAATTCCACATTCCGTGGTACATTAGTTTTTTTGCCTATCATGCAAAGGTGTTTATCGTGCTCGGTGAGCTTTCACACTTGAACAAATGGATCCGAGCTCCAAATAATGCAACCATTTTAATTTGAAAGGAAGTTTATCATCTAATTCTTATTAAGAACAATTTTTTTATCCAATACTCCTGCTCAAAAACAGCTGTAGAGCACGAGTGATGTGTAGGGGTGAAAACAGCTCCGGCTGATCTGAGTCGAATACGATAAGCAAAAAGAGTTGGATCGTACTAAGAATGATGGAAAAAAAATGGATATATATGAATATGAATACAGGAGAACACTATCCGTCGGATACGAAAACTAATTTGGATATTCGGAGGATAATAGCCTCGGATATACGCAGCCTTCTCCTCAACGCAGTTACCTAATCCAACAGGAACAAAAGCCCACTCCAATAATGAAATTGATCTCACTACAAATTAGATTGATTGATATACTATCTATATCGAAGCTTGAAGCTGCGGGTACCTGTTGGCTTGATTAACGATTTATATTGTTTGATTGCTCAAAATATGACAAATTGGTGATCATGTTTGATTAAATAAACCAATTATTTGTTTCAGTCGTCGCGAGGCATACAATTGAGGTGGTTTTTCATGATCTTAAGTCATGTTCATGATTGTTTTCGCATTTGATCTGTATTCATTCCGTATTCGCCTTCATATTTGTATCGAGGTATCCGAATTTGTGTGTAGTAAAAAAAGTGTGCAAACAAATATACCAAAACGACTGTCCATTCATATTCGATCTATTGTACCTATAGTTCTGTGCTACCAACCATATTTTAGGAGTTATTATGGGTTATTTCTATATTTATTAGGATTTGATCTACTCGGTGTAATACCTCGGCCAACTCATAGTACGGCACATGTGGCTCATATAGAATTGTGTGGTGGGATTATTCTTATATTACTTGTCTAAAGTGAGTTAGAGTAGTATATCATGTCTGTTGGGTCCAAATATAACATATCCGGGTTAACTCTTTTACACGAAGCAATGACGAAAGTGTAAGTATGGTGCAATGTGTATGCGGGCCCCCTCATGGTGGGATGGGTATTGAGCGGATTTTGATCGAGGTGTTACAGATGGTATCAAAGCATCAACCTTCGCTGCACCAGCGCTTGTGGGACAAGGGCGCGGGCATATGGCACATGACGCGTGTGGGCCAGCAGTGGACACGCGGTATGGCATATGTGCTGGCACTAGATGTCCGGACGTGTACCAATGGGTGGTTCTAAGCATTTTCCACGTATATGGTATATTGCTGAGGGCGTCAGCCCTTAAGGGGGTGAATATAATACCCCGATCTACTTGTAATGTGGCCCATGTAGAGTTTGTGTGGTGCAATTAGTCTCACATTGACTATCTAAAGTGAGTTGTAGTAGTATTTAATGTATGTTGGGTTAAAACGTAGCACCTCTAGGTTAATCTTTTACACGAAACTAGAATGGAAAGTGTAAGCGGAGTACTATATGTGCACGCATCTGTGTCTTAGTGGGCTGAACATTGACCGGATTTTGAACCATACTGTTAAACTCGGTACTTAAGAAAAAAAATCATGTATGAGAATGAGCATTACTTTGTCCTTGGTGGGACGGTACACGAAGGAAGCAAAGAGGATATGGATCCCATGCATCGAAGGTAAATATTCATCTGTTGCTACAACATTTACTGTGGTTCCACTGCCGATGTGAATACAGAGTATCCGGATCCAGCAAAGGAGCGTGCGAAGCAGGGTGAGCCGATGTGACTGGCAAGTAGGCGACAACGTGACGCCTTAACGCACACAAAAGTACATGCATCTCTTGGCACCTACGGCGTGACCCAATCCTGCAAAATCCAAAGGAAAATTCCGAGGTCAAGGGCCGGTTGCTCAGGCGCATCGACGGACGGCGACGGTCCACGGCGCTGGTGCCTGCCGAGTGACGAGGGTCGCATTCATGCGTGCGAGGCCGGCCGGTCCATGTTTGCCTGCCGATACACAGCATTCGACAACTTGCGACTAATGACAATTCACAATTAGTGAGCCGGCTAAGATAAGGTAAGACTGTCATGTGTGTTCTATTGCAGTGTTGCTTAGAAGAAGGTAGAAAGTTTTTAATTAGCAGCCTTGGTTTTTAATTAGCAGCCTTGGGTGATTAATCAGTTGCCAAGAACGACTAGTGCTTACTCCGTCTGTTCCGAAATAGAAGGCTTGTAAGTACGTACTTGGATCGAGCTCTGAATAGGTGGTTGTAGTTATGCAAAAATAGTGTCATTGCACTCTTACGCCCGTTTGGAACGCAAGAGATTTAACATAAAATAGTTTAATTCCCGTAGAATATCAGGAAAAATTCTCGCGTTTCAAAGGGAGCCTTTGATCCTGTTGCAACACAACACAGGAACCTCCTTGTACCTTTCCATTAGAATTCTTGCTGTACGTCCCAAACGCAGCCTTAACCATGAACGTCCAAAGAATAAAATAAAGCTTTTAACTGCAAACAGAAACCGAAATAATTGCCATGCCCTTCCAGCCTAACCATTTCTTCGTTTGCAAGGCACGATCTAACTTTCCTTTTTTTTGCCTCAACATTTCCTTTTGGAAAAGAAACTATATTATGCTCTGGAGAAGGAGAAAAAAAGGACGATCATGGCAAGAGATAAGGCTGAATAAGATGACCATAAGAGAGGATTTTTTTAAATAATATATTTTCAATTAGAATTGCAAAAATAAATACTCATTTAATAAAATTACAAAAATGGGCATATCCCTGCCGCCAGCAAAACAGTGTTAAATGTCTCTGTAGCCATTTGGAATGACGACAAAGATCAAATCGTCACTTGAAATGGCAGCAAGTTCCTGTCACCAATTCAAATGGCTACAAGAGTTGGTTTTTTATTTTTGTTGGCAGATAACGCAGCTTCAAAATTTTATGGGATTTGACTCAGTTTTTAGGTAATATCTTTAAGTATGTGCCCAACTGATTATTTTCAAAAAAAAAAGAGCGAAATATTACATAGGGAACAGTTTAGGAGTTAAATTTAGAAGATGATATTTCAATTGCGGCAATAGGAATTTATAATGTACTTGTGAATTACATATCATGCACAGTTCGATTACGTGCATTACAAACGGTAGCATGCACGAATCAGCAACCAGATCTACACTTAGGATACATGTGCGTCTTTTGGAATTGAAAAAACTAGTGGATGGGAACAAAGTCAGTCTTGATGGCCCTTCGGTGTCTTCCCCTTGTTTGCTGCAGACCCAGGAGTGCGGTCAGTCCCGATGGCAATCCTGTACTACGAGACGGGCTAGAAGATGGAATGATGTTAAGAGAACGTAAGGTGAAATTAATAAAAATGATGCAAATTGAATTATGCCCCCTTTTTGTCCTTTTATAACTTGTCCTCTATCGCCAATTGGAATAACAATGGGACCCGTAGCCCCCTTCACCATTCCAAATGACGATTTGGATGTCAATCGCTATTTGGAATGGCGATAGGGGCATTTACTCTGGGTTGGTTGGCGAGATGGCTTCCGTCGCCGGGCCATTTTGTCATTTGGAAAAATGACATGTATCTATTTTTGTATTTTATTTAATGGGCATTTTTTTGTAATTCTAATTTCAAAATATATTATTTAAAAAAATTCATAAGAGAGAGTGGGAGGGAGTGCGACTGTGATGGTGCCCGTGTGCGACCCACAAACCGCTACCATAGATACGAGACGGAGACGACCCCCTAACCGAAGACTTTTTGGCTAATATAGCACCTTTTCGATGCGTATTTACAGAAATAGTGGTGGTAGAATTTTTTTTGGCAAAAATAGCATCGCATCCCCATGACCGCCGTGCGGAGATGCCCCACGCCCGCCCCGTCGCCGCTACCGCACGGCTGCCGTGTGGCAATGCCTCCACCGCCCCCTCGTGGCTTCCCCAGCCAACCCCGCCGCCACGTCACCTGTTGCCTCCTGTGACCAGGTCGTCGAAACCTACTGACCAGTCGTGTAGTCGAACCTCCTTCAACTAGGTAGTTGAAACCTTCCGACCAGTATTGTTCATTGTTTCGACTATCTGGTCGAAAGGGGTTTCGAGTACCAAGTCGGAAACTGTTCATTTGTTTCGAGTATTGTTCATCGTTTCGACTACCTAGTTGGCGGGGTTTCAAGTAATGTTCATCGTTTCGCTACCTAGTCGGAAGGGGTTTTCCACCACCTGGTCGAAGGAGGCAACGGGTGACGTGGCGACAGGGCTGGCTGGGGAGGCCTTGTGGAGGCAGCGACGTGGCGGGCGTGGGGCGTCTCCGCACGGCAGCCACGCGGACGCGGCGCTATTTTTGCCAAAAAATTCCTTCCACCACTAAATATGATACAGAAAAGTGTTAATAATGTCATTCTTTCCCTAACCGAAGTCTGAGGGCGCCGGGGGCTTTCCTCGAGTGGCGGGGAAAAGGGCGGCTGCAAACCGAAGCAAGAAGAAACCTACACGAAAACACGGCTACCACTGCCTTTCTCCGCATCTTTTAATTAACTCCCTCCCCCCACGGAGTAACTGACTTACCCTGTCCAAGAACAAGAGTGAGGAAACAAAACCCACGAGAGGAAGAAGCTCATCCTTCCTTCCTTCCTCCCTCCCTCCCTCGATCGCTTCTCGCTTCTCCACTTGAGCAGCCGCCATGATTTAGTCCCTCCGAGTCGATCTCCTCCCTCTTTGTGCCCTCCTATCCTCTATCTCTGTGATCTTCTCGCTGCAACAACAAATTCCCTTTGAAAAGGAGGAAAGTCAGCAAGGATTATACTTTCTTTCTTTCTTTCCTGAGAGGTGGGCTTTTCAATCTTCTGTTCTTTTTTCTTTTTAGGGTTGTTCCTTGGTGCAAGCCATGATTTGGATTGGCGGGGTTTTGTTATTTCCCCTGTTTGATTGGTTCCTTGGTAATTGCAGGGGAAATAAAGGTTTCTTGATTTGCTCCTGAAATTAGAAGAAGAGTAGTTCAAATTAGAAGAAGAGGAGTTCTTCAGGTTGATTGTTTGAACTTTTTTGTTCTGTTAAGTTATATTGTCGCTCCACCCATGAATCATTCGATTTTAAGTCCTCATGTCTCTGTTTGTTCCAACAAGTACAGTTACCTTTTTGCTATTTTGCTGAAGAAACAAGGAGAGGAAGTCAGGAAGAGGTCAGTTGCTTCCTCAAGTTTCAGCTTCTCATGATTTGTTTTGTACCAAATGCTTCTGTTGGTGCTCGACTTCGAGCTCTCTACCAACAGTTCTATGTGTTTTTGTTACCATACACACAACAAAAATACAAGAATGAACCATTGCTGTTTGAATTAGTTGTTTGTTTTCTGCAATTCTGTGGGCCGACCTATTAATTGTACCTTTCTTCTATATTTTTTCCTTTATAGTTTTTGTGCTTTATTCATCTCCTTTCTTGGGGTTAGTACTCTGTTAAGTTCCACCGTTTCAAAGAATATATATTTTTCTGTCACTAGCTTTCTTTTTTCATGTATGAGTTGTCCATTAGGTCGGGCATTGGATCAGATGGTACATCCTAATTTCCTATATAAAAAGATGATACAGCATAATTATCCTGTTAAAATAAAAAGATGTACTTCTTGCTCCTCTGGGTTGTGTTATCTGGGGATGATACACAGTATCAAGATGACATAAACTAAATATGGGCGATAATATTTTTTGGAATATTTCAATTATTTTCTGTTGCCTTTTTTTCACTGTCTTCAGTTGCTTGTATGTTCCGGTACATATAAAGATCCCAAAGACTTTGCAGAAAATGAGGAATTGGAGGGATTGTTTGATTTGCACCAACCAATTGGCGCTGAGTAGTGACAGGTGCTTAACAGATTGTGCAAAAGATTTTTTTTTCTTTTGGAGTAGTGTAGAAGCGGTCTTCAATAAATAGTATTGAGACTACAAGATTATAAGAAGTTGCAGTTAAGTGCTATATGAAATGTCAAAGTTTTGTTTGTCCAATTATTTCTATTTTATTCATTCATTTTTTTGTCTGGCCACTTATGCAGTCATGCCGGGAAAACAGAACACTCCAATAGGCTATAGAAAATATGGATAGTTTTTGAAATAAAAAAAATGTTCAAAAGGTTATGTTCTATCTTCACACTAGAAGATATGCTTAAATTATTTGGCACGGGTTGAAACTTTATAGGGATATTGTATTCAATAAAGCTAGTGTATCTATACAAAAGTTAAATCTTGTTATCGTTTGCTGGGTTTATCTAATATTGGCAGCTGTAAAAGTTTTTTTTCTAAATAAACAAAGCAGTAGATTGACCAGTGAAATCAGCTTTCACCTATAGTTGGAGTTGATGTAGGAAGATCACTCTTCAACGGCTGCATATCAGGTGCAAAAGCCCATTTGATGCATATATGGAAAAACTTTTGTTTGGGTATCAAATTAGCATAAAAATTCTGAAAAAATTCTAGATGTAATTTATGGTGTTTTGTTCCACCTTTAAAATTTGAAGTTCAAACTCAAAGTATATTAGAAGATACAAAAGAGAAATTTTGACAGATGATAGATCAAATGGTGGAAAAAAAAGGCAAATGTTACTATTCACGTAAACTTCTTTTTTGTATCTTCTAACATACTTTGAGTTTGAACTTCAAATTTTAAAGGTGGAACAAAACACCATAAATTACATCTAGAATTTTTATGCTAATTTGATACCCAAACAAAAGTTTTTTCATATGTGCACCAAATGATGCTTGTGCACGTGATATGCTGCCCTCTTCAACTTGCACAGAAAAATATGTCTTGGTAGCATGGCAGTCATGCTATTGTTCTCCATTCTCAGTCATCTTAGGTCCAGATTTGACCCTATAGGACGAGTTTTGTTTAGTACTTGAGTATAGCACCTTCAAACTTCAAGTTCATAAAAGGTGTTAAACAGTCCCCAGAAGTATGTATGATACGATTATATCCCAAATACCAATGTGGGTTTTAAGGTTGTACTAAGCAAGGATACAAAACCCGGTACTGGAGGAATTCCTGGCCGGCGGGTGGTACTGGTAACCAGCCGGTTACCGGAAATCTCGGAAAAAAACCCAGATGGAATTTGTTTGAATTTGCTTAAAAATTGGCCAAAATTTAAAATTTAAAATTTGAATTTGCTAAACCGAAATAAAACCGGCCGGTTTTGTGATTCCCAGACCCCACCGGTAACCGGCCGGGTTTTTTCCCCTGGTACTAAGTGCCAAGGTTAAGAAATGTAACACCTTGGCCCAACACAGAGCCCAAAATGATACTAAACTACACTAACTATCAATTTTAACAACAATTATCAGTAAATTACAGCAAACATATCAATGATAAAATCCATCCATGAGTCACATTAACACAAGCATAACTATATAGCAATCATAAATAATCAATTCCTAGGAAGCATGGCAAGATAATAAATCAAGATCAAAGCAAAACCAATCGAACCAAGTCTATTGAATGAATAATTAACTCCAACTTATCAACTAAGGCTAAGCAATAATATCAAATTCTAATTATAAATCATCATGCTAATAAAGTGTCTCATGACCAATGTTTCAAGTATTTGAATGTATAACGTGATTCCAAGTGCGTTAGCCATTCCCATGTGCAACATCGTCAACCGTCACCTAAAAACAACAATAGAGCAAGAGTGAGCCTATGACTCAACAAGTACAATAATAAACAATGTACAATGATTAATCAACTGTAAATAATATCATGATCAACTGGTTTCTTTTTCTTTATTCTCATACTCAATCATCAAATTCTTTTTTCATTAAATGCAAAGTATCCTTACACTAAATGTCCACATGCAACTCTTTTTGCGTATATCGGTATAGCATTAGTGAACACTCACGACAATATTTACTCTCAAGCCTATCCTCCAAAATGATCGGGGACATCATCCACTCCTATGGAATCTCTACCAACAAGGTAGATATATGATCACCATGATCATAATCTCTTCATGTAATGATGCTTATGAATGCTCAATTTAACGTAAGTTCATCAATAATATCGTCATCCAACATTCTTGAATTCATCAATACAATTAATATCATGACCACTTATATTGTTTGCAATTAAATAAGATGAAAGCAAAAACAATATAACAGTAATGAGTGATAAAGAATACATCGATTCACCATCGATCACTGTCTACCATGCACTTGCTTCTTTATCCCCTTGGAGCTGGATAGCAAAGCGGCGGCACGACACTAGAGGCCACACTTCCTGGACAAACATGGCAAGACACAACTCAAAATTACATCACAGCACTTACACTTTACACTTATTGTCGTCCCGACCCAATTAACCTAAAACTATCGGACACACTACCCGCTGTCCTAGCAGTAAAACGGATCTAACTTATTCATCCAAACTCCAAATTTAACTAACTAAGACTTTATGGAATCCTCACAAAAAACCCTACAACTTTCTAGTTATGACGAATCTCTAATTCTACAGTTTTCTACACTGTTTCTTTCCCCGAAGACCGTCCAATATTCTATTAGGACAATCCGCTTCACAATTTTATATCTTTAATTCTAAAACTTGAAAATATATGAATGATACTAGTTCTGGAAATTACTCAAAATTTTCTAAATTATTCAAGTTATGACCATATTTTAATTTTGCCATCTACTAGATGAAACTAAATCATCTTTACAACATCTACCAGCTATATCCAAATTCTGGACAGCAACCTTCTCGAGGCCATAACCTTTCGCTCACTACTCCGATTCTAATGATCCATACCTTCCTGAAAATATAATGATACTATCTAACATTTTCTCTAATTGGACCAACCTATGAATTTGAGCCTAAATACCCCGAGTCGCCCCCGCAAGGTTTTGCATCTAACTTCGACGAACTAGGGCGTGCTGAAAATTAACATTCCTCTAAGTAAAACGATATACAAACTTAGCATCAACTAATCCATGACAAATTCTAGAGATTAACAGGGTTTACCCTTGATGAACACGACAGATGACGAGAACCCATGAAACCTCATCTTTTCCTTCCTTTTCTTCTTCTCCTTCTTTCCCTTCTCCTTGCTCACTTCCTCCTTACTGGCCTCGTTCCCTTCGGTCGGCAGTAGGTACCCGGCGGCAGGGTAGGGTGGCGCACTGGAGGGTAGGGGTGGTGTGGCGGCTTGGCAAACCCCCCCCCCGCGCGTAATCACAGGCTTCCATATTTAAAGCTCCTATTCCATCCTCAACTTCTCTCTTTTCCTGTAAATACTAAGCGTGGCTTTAGCATGAATCATGCTCGAAACAAAATAGAAAGTTTGTTGACCTCCCCTTGACTTTTAACACATGCCACTCGCATTAATATATCATATGGTTCATGTTTTTTCTATTGTCACCAAACATTGATTAATAGGTTGTCCTTAGATACAACCTTTTGTATTTGTCTACTAATACCATTATTTTGTTTGTTAACTCTTGGGCAGTTTGAAACTCTTGTGATCAATTACTCTTTTTTGTGGATGGAGAATAATAATGATGGAGCCGTTGGTACACCTAGTCGTAACTCTCATCCAAAGGTATGCATATTGGATTGCTAGCACTTCCATTTTTAAGTCATATTCCTGGTAACCTATAATGGTTTCGTGTTTTGTTGTGAGCTGAAGTTCATATGGATTTGTTTTATCCTTCACATTATTCGATTGGCTGGAACTGGAAATGGTCTTGTCTTGCTCTCTTAGGCCTGGGAATATCTATGGATAGAAAAGTGGTCATGAGTTATTTTTAGGCATTATTCCAATATATATTTCCCATCTTAAGAATGATTAAATGACAAAAGTCTGAAAATGTGGCACTAAAGAGTGGAATTTCTTTCATCAAGAACTGTATGTTTTTTTTAGATAATGGAACAAGAACTGTATGTACAAATATATTTTAGAAAGCTCAAGCACATATTGTCTTTTATCTTTCAGTAGAGAACGTGGTTTGGTATTTACTGTTATGTGGTATGATTTCTTTGTACACGTTGACAGGAATAGTTCAAAACTTCAATATTTCAATAGGAACGTTTAATTTTCAAATAATTATTTAATACATTCATGATATGATTTATTTTCTACATCATTTTTCACCAGCTTCTTGTGCGAATCTTGATTTTGTTCCCCATTTCATATTATTCTACCTTTCAAATTAATGTATTTTTCTTCAATGTTTTATTTCCTTAGGTTCACAGCTCAATGTGCGGTGAGTTGACATTAATGTTAGATAAAGTTTCCTCTATTCTTCCATCAATAGAAGCTGCTCAACCAGGGTGCAAAGCGGGTATAGAGGAACTATGCAATTTATACAACATAGTTGACAAAGGGAAACTTATAATCCAGAACTGCATTGAGTGTAGTAGTCTTTACTTGGTACGTTATTCTTTTGTCTTGATGAATAATCATGTTAAAAAAATTAGACTATTACCTTAGTTTTTATTTTCCTGAACCTTTTGTTCCAGATAAAATGATTTTCCTTTGTTGCTCAAGTATTGCTTCCTGATATTGAATATGCGCATTTCAGGCAATTACAGGAGAAGCAACTGCAATGCGGTGTGAAAGGATAAGAAACTCACTGAGGCGGAGCTTGTTCTTGATTCAGAATATGGTCCCGTCATTGTTGGCTAATCAGGCTAGTTCACTTAACTTGATAGATCACAGTGTTATGAATATTATGTGTATATTAAAGAGGTTTAATAAGCAATATATATAGGAGTACAAGAGGTGTATACAATATACAGATAAGGCAATACAAAAATATTCCTATCTCTATCTCTAACATATCTCTAACACTCCCTCTCAAATGCAAAGCATATGCAATAGCATTGCATTTGAAGATGATTGACACTAAAATATGAAAAATCTAAAGTCCGAGCCTTGATAATGTCGTCGTAGCATGCAGCTTTTGGAAAATATATCGAGTATTAAAAGATCTCCCATCCGGGGTCGTGTAACAGCCCATAAAGCACAAGGTGCAGGGGCTGAGAAAGTCGACCGCGGCAACATGATGAAGAAGATGATGAAACCGATATGAATAGAGAGAGTTGTCAAATCAAGTCGAATAGGAATAGGTGGAAGCATGGCAGCGCAGATCGAAACCCAAGACGGCGGTGGCGCGAAAGAAGCACGGCGACCTTAGAAGCTCGGGGCGGCAGCTAAGAAAGCGGCGGCATCATAACGACTTCTACAATCTGCACGCAGCTCAGAAAGAAGAGCGGGAGTGGCAGCTGCTACCATGCATAAGGCAATTCCTATGCTTTAATGACTGACAATTTGTGGAGGCTTAGACGAACTCAAAGATTGAGTGGTACGAACTTGGATGGACACAACAACACAAAGAAAAAAAAAAAATAACTCAAGTGGAACTAGCAGCAGATACTAGCAGTAACAGAAGATCTATGTCCTCATCCAATTAGCTTGTAGCAACACCATCATCATGAGCCCAAAACAAAGTGAGCCACCAAGAGGATCCCAACTGGCCAACAGCCGAAGCAAAGGCAAGAAAGGCCTCTTTCATCTTTTATCAATCTATCTCCTTCCATCGACATCAGCCAAAGCATATGAGAAAGGGCTCGAGCTCGGCCAGATCCAGAGGCGGCGACTCGGTGGTGGACCGGCAGAAGAGGTGGCCTCCTTCTCTCAGCTCCGAAGCAGAGCAGAAGAGCCTGCATCGCGCATGGTGGGAACAAGCCCAGGGCGGCTTGGCCAGCCGAATCCGGACGAGGCGACCTTGGCGACGGCAAGGCGGTCGGCGTCGGGCGCGCAGAGGCGCATGCAGTCCACCACCAGGGATGTCGCGGCCCCCTCCCGTCCTCGTCGTAAGGGAGCCAAGGCGATGCAGAGAGGCAGAGCATGGGGCGAGGTGTAGCGGCGGTGGCCCGTCAGTGCGTCGTCCCGTCAAAGGAGAACCCCAAGCAACGGTCGAAGGGGGCGGTTTCTTCTTCCTCCTCCTCCCTCCACTCTTCTTTTCTTCTTCTCGCTCGGGGCGAGCAGAGGAGCCGAGGGGTGGCTGGCGTCGGTGGAGATCGGGCGCCACGAGGTGGAGGACTGGGTGCGGCACGTGGGGCGGACCCGATGTGGAGGAAGCCCAGATCAGGTCCGGAGCACCAGTTGGGGGAAGCCCAGATCGGATCCGGAGCACCAGTCGACGTCGGGCAGAGCACGAGCTTGTCGCCTGGACGGAGCCGATCTGCGAGCACGATGGCACGAAGAAGATGAAGATGTTGCTGCTGCTTCTACTATGAAAACTTACGACTAATGTGGTCACCCTGGGAGCTAAGATTGCTTCTCTCGGGGGCAGCGGGCAGCGGAAGTGGTTAAAGGCTAGGTTAGAGGCTAGGGTTTAGAACATATGCCCTGATACTATGTTAAGAATATTGTGTGTATATTGAAGAGCCTTAATGAGCAATATATATAGAAGTACAAGAGGTGTATGTCATATACAGATAAGACAATACAAAATGATTCCTATCTAACATATCTCTAACACACAGAACAGTTGGCAAATTTATTCTACAATGCACACTACTGGCTGCATTTGCATGGTTTGCTAACTACATATATAGAAAAGAGTAGAACTGGAACATAAACATAGCAAAAGTCTGCCAAAAGTTCGAAGCTTGGTAACAGCACAGGTAGCACCAAACTTGCATCTGTAACACAGAGCAAGTTCTCCTTGAACAGCCCTTTGTTGGAGCATCAATCAAACTGTAATAGTCTAATGAGTATAGAATATGCTTCACAAACTTTTATAGACAAACAAGGTCTATAGAAATGGTTGTTTCACCACATAATTGCATTTAACACTGACAATATTCATAGTGCAGCTTTCAGCTCACATGTTTGCACTTGACTATTTGTCACAGGTGGCTGATGTCCACAATGATCTTGGGGATGTGAAATTCATTGTTGGTCCAGCGGAAGAGGAAGCTGGAAAAGCCATCTTGGAGATGCTTCGGCAGTCAGATGCATCCCAAGAACTTGAACTCCAGACATTCCTGCTGGCAGCTTCAAAGTTAAATCTGACATCACCGAAGGCCATCTTAATGGAAAGACGAGCAATCAAGAAATTACTTGATAAGATCAATGGTAGTGATCCCAAAAAGGAAGGAATCCTCAAATTTTTCCAATATCTAGTTAGGAAATATGGAAAGAACATCAAGCCTGAGACTGGTGTAAAGAATGAAACTGTGAATGCTGCAAATGGAACTTTAAGTACAGACTTAATTGCTAGTGGCAACAATGCTACTCAGAGATGCTTTTCACCTACAAACTCTGGGACTGGGAGATTTGAATATCAGAATAATTTATCGGGAGTTGCTACACCGCCTCCAGTGTTCTGCTGCCCAATATCTATGAAGCTGATGTCTGATCCTGTGATAATAGCGTCTGGACAAACTTATGAAAGAGAAAACATCCAGAGATGGTTCAACCAGGGATATGATACTTGTCCTAGGACACAGGTAAAGTTAGAGAACTTCACGATTACTCCAAATACTTGCATGAAGGCTGTTATTTGCAACTGGTGCAAAGATCACGAACTTGAATGCACTTATTTGCCCGAGCAATTCAATAGTTACTCCCTATCAAGTTTACACAATGTCTCAGCGCCACTAATTGCTGGAGAAAACAGAGATTACATGGTTGATCAAAGCAGTTCATCTTTTGCGTTATCTGGTGCTCGTTACATATCATCTCCAATGAGGGAAACAGAGGAGTCGAAAGCTAATTGTACTCAGATTTCTTCGAACGCTAATTACCAGTTGTATCTGTCCTTCTGCAACTTCGACAAGGAAATGTTTTTGAGTTTCTTTCATGAGCTGTCTGAGCTTCCAATGGAACTGCAAAGCAAGGCTGTCAAAGATTTGAGAAGTGTTCTGAATGGTGAAAATCAGATTTGGCATTCTATGATCTCCAATGGTTTTTTAGAAGCATTCCTTGAATTCCTTAAGAATGATAATGAACGATGCACGGTGCAAGCTCAGAAAACTGGAATGCAGTTTTTTCTTGCGTTTCTTTCTAATAGCAGGTATAAATACTGATATGTCCGTATTCTCAATATGCATATCTTACTGGAAGATGGAAAAAAAGAGATTTCCTGTATTTATTTTTCCAAGAGTTAAGCACTAAATTTGGATCACCTGCTATTCCCCTAATTTTTTTATTCTATTCTACCACTTTTTTTAGTTTCTTTTTTCTATTTTCTTAACAAAGAGGCTTAAAGTTTAGAATATGGTAATGTTGTGATCTCTGGTTTCTTATGGTCGGTTTCCTTTTCATCCAGGACTCGAATTCTATCCATTAGTGAAGATGCAGTACGTCTGATTGCGTCATTTCTTGATTCCGAGTTACGAACAGAAGCTTTGCTGATACTTCATGAACTGCTGCAGCAACCAAGTTTTCAGAAATCTCGTCTCATGGCCTCTGTTGTTGCTCCTTCAGTGATTGGAGCTGCTCTGGACACTGCAGATACCGAGTGCCTGGAACTCGCTTTGAAGATTATCTGCGAGCTTTCATCCGACAGTGATATAAAACCTTTCCTTATTTCTTCAGGCATAATCCCAATGCTGTCTGCAATTCTCAGCGAAGGAGGTTTGACCGAGTATTGCCTGAAGATTTTACGAGACGTAAGCAAAGTGAAAGAAGCCGCAGATCTTATTATTAGAACAGACCAATGTCTTGGCGCCATTTCAGATTGTCTAGACACAGGAGGCCGCAGTGAACGGGAGCATGCGTCGGTTATCCTTCTCACCGTATGTTCCCGCAGCATTGAGGATTGTGTTCTTGTCATGAAGGAAGGTGTCATCCCTGCCCTTGTTGACTTGTCAGTGAATGGAACTGAGGTAGCAAAAGCTTCTTCAATCAAGCTGCTTCAAGTTCTCAGGGACTCCAGGCGAGGTGACCAGTTTGGCAGTTCATGCTCAAGGGAGGTGTCTGCGGATGGTGTAGTAGAGACCTCACCCAATGGCTCGATTTGCAAACAGCCAATATCGAAATCAGCTCGTTATATTTCAAGAAAGCTCAACATATTCTCGAAACCTCGATCGCTGACCCTCATCTGAAAACCACAGGAGGTTGATTGGATTGGAGCCCTTGTACTAACCACCTGATGTACAGATGGTAGCATATAGTATTGTCCAGATGAAATGCTTGCTGGGATGCTTTTTCACCCACATGTATTTCAATAGAGTTTTGTATTTGCACATATTTTTTGCTTTTCTTTACTAGGTGTTAGAAACAGTAGACATAGTTCATAGGTTTTGTGCCAAAGAGGCTTGCAATATTTCCTATTGTATTAGGATTTAGTTTTGTGTCTCCTTTGTGCCATATATATATTGCACAATATTCATAACATAGTATCAGAGCAAAATGTTAGGGTTTATTGTAGCCGCCGCCACCTGCACGCCCGGTGCAACCGCCACCCTGGACCGGTCGGATCCGTTGCCGCCGCCGGGGCTCCCGAGCCGCCGCCTCTGGATCGCGTCGAACTCGGGCCCCATCGCGCCGGTGCAATTGCTACCCGGTCGGATCGGATCCGTCGCCGCCACTGGTGAGAGGATCCGAAGGTTCAAATCATCAGACTCTGAAAAAGATTGGAAATCGTCTCACGGGAAGTATGGGGAGAAAGTACTTCTAGGGTTCTAAACTAACAACTAAAGTAATTGGATATGCTGAAGATTGATTCCTTCTCATTCCCATCTCCGCCGGTTATAAAGCCGAAGTTAAAACGAACCAATATTACAGCACGGGTGAAAGTCTGGAAGTAAAAGTTACTTGGAGTTCAGATACAACGACAAAGATGACGCGCAAGAACGAAATCCACTCCTGATCGTCGGATTACCCGTCCGTGTGTTAGTACTCATCCTCGCCCTCCGTCCGTGGTAAGGTGTAGTCAACAAAGCGGTAGGAAGGATGCAGACTTCAGTTCTTCTCCCCTGGACGCTCGACTCAGCAGGATTCAGTTAGCTCTGAACATTTGGGTCCTGACAATTCCCCCATTCTTGAGCTCAACCTTGTCCTCAAGGAGTGAAGTGCGGGAAGGTCTTCCAGATGAAAGTCAATTCCTCCCAGGTAGCATCTTCAGGACCCATGTTAAGCCATCTGATAAGCCCTGCGCCACAGGTTCATTTTGGCGAGGGATTATCCTTCTGTCAAGCACAGCCGCTGGTTCCGTCTTCGCTTTCCCATCCTCCCCGACCAAAGGTAATCCTAGCAGTGGCACTGCATGAGACCCCAAATGCTTCTTTAGCTGGCTCACATGGAAGACTGGGTGGATAGTTGCATTATCAGGAAGTTGTAGACGGTAAGCCACTCTGCCAAGTTTTTCCAGTACATGGAATGGGCCATAAAACTTTGATCTGAGTTTGAGCGGTCCTCTTACACCAAACGCCGTTTGTCTGTACGGCTGCAACTTGAGATACACCATGTCACCTATTTGCAACTGTCTCTCAGTTCGGTTTTGATCTGCATAGTACTTCATTCTTTCCTGAGCAGTGTGCAGATTTTCCCTCCATTTCTCCACCATTTTCTCCTTTTGCTCCACAGTGGCTCTTGCCTCCTCTGATGCATTACAAGGAATGGAAAACTCTCCCACTTGAGGAGGTAGATACCCATAGAGAGCTTGCAATGGGGTGATTTTCAATGAGGTATGGTAAGAGGTGTTATACCACCACTCTGCAAGTGTTAACCAACTCATCCACTCTCTCGGTTCCTCCTTGCCTTGGGATTTAGGTAATCCCTCAATGAAGTCCATGCTTATGTGTGTCCAAGCCATGTCTGGTATGACCAAGGGATTTAACAATCCAGGAATATGAATGTGTTCTGATTTGGTAACCTGACAGACCGGACATTCAGCAACAAGTCTCTCCACATTTCCTTTTAACTTGGGCCAATAAAACAGTTTTTTTATTCTATGATATGTGGCTCTCCTTCCGAATGCCCTTCAATAGATGATGAGTGAAAAGAGTCTAGAATCTTGGTTCTGCTTTGTCATTTCCCAATCCCACATATATTCTCCCTTATATCTTATGAATCCGGACTCCATAATATATCCACCGTCAACTCCGACTTGAAGGCGGTTATCATGACCATTTTAACATATTGAGGGTCATTAACATATCTTCTTTTCACATCCTCCACCCACTCGGTAAGATGGTAACTATGGCATGACAATTTTCTTCACTTCCTTGAAAATCGACCTCTTTTTTGGAGGCGCCCTTTGGGCTCCTTGAAAATGTCTCGAGTATAGTTTCAGCAATTCACATACTGAGTTGGTAATTCTCTTGTCTCCAAGGATTCCTCTTCCGAACCCAATTGATTTGAATCATACACCCCAACACATCCTTCTTCGAATTTTCTCCACTTGGGTAGCTCCTAATGCACAATGTTTACAGGAGGTGTAATCCTTGAAACACACATTCTTGCCTTCTTTGAATATGGTTAGTTCTCTGGATTTAAAGTTTAAACCGATTGGTGTGTGCTCATACAACCAATCACCCCAAGAATAATGGTATAATTTTTGAGATTCAAAGAATCAAAAGAAGTATCAAAAGTGCATCCTTGTCTTGCATAAGAAATTTTTTAGTTCTAGCATCGTACATAATTTCCTCCACCGCTTTGTTACATTCTTAGTGGTTGGTATATGAGCTTGCATTCAGGTTTGACGGCGAATTCATAGTCCATGAAAGAGTGGGTCTTTGCCACTATCAACCAACATGATCATGGATTTTCCCCAATCATAGTTTTCAATGAAAAAGTGGTAGATCCTGTTACTCGCTTATAGCTTGACTAGATATGACCAATAATCTGCGCATTGTCTTGAGTCTCTCTGTTATTTGGGACTTCGGTATTTGTCATAAAACCGAATCCTTTCTTTGCATCAAGGTCTTGACATTCTCTCCACACTCATCTTCTCCTTGCATCAAAATGGTGTGTAACGCTTTCTTGACTTTGCATTTTAGGTTATGCCCAGAACCCGGGGTTCATTCAAAGGCCAACATGTCCTTTTATGTCCTTCTTGGGTGCGGATTCTCCTTTTCATTTTCTTCCATACCACCTCCTTTGTGAGCCCTTATCGATTTGAGTATTCTTGGCTTTACTCATTAACTCCTCCTGAGTATCCAGTCTTTCTCGCCTGGACCGCCTTCTCTTCTAATTTGGCATACCAATATGCCTCAAGTAGCCCCTTAGGTTGATGTATACTTACTGCAAACTTGATCTCATCCTTCAAACCACCAATGAAACAGCTCAGAAGAAATGCCTCCTGCAGGTACGGATGGTCCCTTCTCACCAATTCAACACTTTTTTCAAAATAGTCGATATACTTGCTAACACTTTCCATATGCTTCATCGTCTGAAGTCTTTCCACTGCTTCGTGTGAACTGGCCTCTGAGAACCTATCTGCAATCATAGCACAGAGTTGCTGCCAGTTAAGTACTTGCCATGCGATCCCAATCCCCTTGAACCAGGTATTAGCCCTTCCAACAAAATGACCAGTAGCAATGTTCACCCATTGTTCTCTTGGTGTCCCTGCCATCTCAAAAAACTTCTCACACTGTTCTAGCCAACCATTTGGTTCATCCCCTGAGAATAATGGCAATTCCAGTTTCGGGCCCCTGATGACAGCGTCCGCATACTGATGTTCTCTACTGCCCAAGTTCTGGTTCCTGTTTCCCACCGGACAGATCAAGTTTACTCCCGGGTTGTTCGAAGTATAATTCCAACCTGATTGTGGTAAGCTGACATCATTAAATGCATTGGTATTTAGGACTGGATGATAATAAGACTGCCTGGCTACTACCGGATCAGCAGATTGCCATGTCCAGGGCGGGGCCGCTGGCACTCCAGTACCGTGATTAAACCCTTGGTTAAACTGCACGGGCATGGCTACCGAAGGTTGAAACACCCTCCTGTAGTGTTCTCCTGACCCTTCCCCCATTTCTACTTGTGAAGTGGTTCGGATTGCAGTAGAAAAAATCGGAGAATGACTCGGTATTACCGTATTTGGCTCCACGAAGAAATTGGTAGGTGCTCCCGTCTGCTGGTTCCGCTCTACATTCCATGCCGATTCGGACTGTTATAGCTTGGCATTGGACCATCCTTCTAGCCTCGTGATAATCCCTCTATACCGTAAGTCGGAGACTTGGAAAACTTGGCAAATAATAGATCCTTGATCTCAGCCACATCAGACCTCAGAGCCTCTAGCTCCGAAAGCCTCTCATGTATCTTGATAATCTCGGCCCTATTCTCCATTTCGATTCCCTCTTCCTCGATTGATCCGTGGGATCTCGTCTTGGCCACCATCCACTTCCGAACTGCTTGAGCTAAGGAATTTTACGGTAGCTAATCCAGAGATTGCCCCAACCCTCGCTCGAGCACTTCACAGACCAGGACCTGTGTTTGCTCTGATACCAATTGAGAGGATCCAGAAGGTTCAAATCATCGACTCTGAAAAAGATTGGAAATCGTCTCACAGAAGTATGGGGAGAAAGTACTTCTAGGGTTCTAAACTAACAACTAAAGTAATTGGATATGCTGAAGATTGATTCCTTCTCATTCCCATCTCCGTGGTTATAAAATTTGGAGTTAAAGCGAACCAATATTACAAAGACGGGTGAAAGTGCGGAAGTAAAAGTTACTTGGAGTTCGGATACAACGACAAAGATGACGCCTGCGAGAACGAAATCCACTCTTGGGTCTCGACAATCGGGTCTCCCGAGCCGCCGCCTCTGGATCCGTGCTGAGCTCGGGGCCCTCCTCCTCGACGCACGCTCTCGCGCACCACGGTTGTTGCCACCGACCATCATCCTTGACGCCACCTCGTACTCTGTTTCGGCCGCCCACCTCAATGCCGCCACTACCTCAGCTCCCCGTGACGCCGCCTCCTGGGTTGCCGCCCCGTGGGCCACCGCTGCGCGACATCCTCTGCTAGGCGCCGCTTCCCTCCTTTGCTCCCCTCTCCGGCGTCGCCTCGACACGCCAAAGCTTCTGTGGCGAGGGAGGAAGGATATTCGAGATTGGATCGAGTGGCATCAGCATTTTGAAAGGCCATGATTTGCAGAGATCTAGATGTCTGAATACATTTGTTGCCATGTATGGCCATATGCCTCTGGTAGCCGCCACAGTCAAGGCTGTTGATAGCCGCACGAGCTAGTTCTGGTGATGTGTTTTTTGAGTTTGGTTGGCTCTGTTCTTTAGATCTGTGCTACTGCTGTCGGAGGAGCAAAGGAGTGAGGCGTGTGCCCAGCAGAGGACGTTGGGCGGCGGCCACAGGGCGGCAACCTAGGGGGCGGCATCGTGTGGAGCTGAGGCAGCGGCGGCGCTGAGGTGGGAGGCCGAAATAGAGCATAAGGCGGCATCCAGGACGACGGCCGGTGACAGCAACCATGGGTACGCGCGAGGCAGCGTCGGGGAGGAAGGGCCTCGAGCTCGGCGTGTGTAACATCCCAAATATGGGTGTGTGTTTCAAATGTAACCAAACCATGGTTTGTGTTTCAAATGTAACCTATTATAGGTGTGTGTTTCAAATGTAATTAAATGAGTATAAATTAAAACTTTTCTCACATCTTGAAACTTTTGAACTTTTCTATAATTCTTGTCAAGAGTTGTAGAATTCAAAACACAAACCTCCTGTTGACTAAAGTCAAACCCTTATTCAACTTTGTCACAAATCTTGTGCCAAACTTTGGAAATAATTTTCCTTGGTTCTAGAGATGCTTTGTGACCCCTTTGAAAAATTTCATAATTTTTAGAAATTATTTGATAATTTTTGGAGGCAAGTCAAACCAATTTTTCAATTGGTCAAACCCTAGAACATAACCTTGCAGGATTTTTGGAGAAAAATGCAGTACATAAAAATCTCTGGAAATTTTATGTAAGGTTGATCCTGGAGTGAGGAACCTCTAGTCAAAATTTCAGAATTTTTGGACTTAGTTTGCTACCTCTAAAAATTCTTCCAAACTCAGCTTCAAATTCCAATCCAAATCTGTTTGCACTGTTCCTCGGGTTCGAGCCAATTCCGACTTGACTCGACCCAACCACTTAGCCGTACCGGCGCGGTCGTTTTGGGCGCGAGCGTTGTGAGCCGTTGATCGAAATCCATCGGCCACGACCTCCCATCTCCGTTGTGCGCCATCGGATGCAAATCCATCGGCCACGACCTCCCATCTCTGTTGTGCGCCATCGGATGCAAATCCATTGGCCACGACCTCCCATCTCTGTTGTGCGCCATCGGATGCAAATCCATTGGCCACGACCTCCCATCTCTGTTGTGCGCCATCGGATGCAAATCCATCAGCCACAACCTCGCATCTCGTTTCGGCGCTATCAGATCAAATCTAACGGTTGCGACCTCCCCCTCAAATCAAACGGTTGCGACCTCCCCCTTTTTCCTGTTCGGACCCGTCCGATGCAAATCCTATGGTCCACGATCACCCCGATCAAATCCAGTGGTCCACGACCACCCTGATCAAGATCGAATGGTCCACAACCACCCCGATGCAGATCTAATGGTCCACGACCACTCCGATCAAGATCGAATGGTCCACGACCACCCCGACCTTGATCTAACGGTTGAAATCATCCCGCTCGTTTCCACATCGACTCAACGCGCTCCTTCCTGTTCCGACTCGAGACAGTTACGTTTTTGGTTGAGTCCAACCAACTAAATGTACCGAGCTCCCCACCGTTCATCTCTGATCGGGTGGCCAAGATTGATCCAAGCGTTGTGGAGCCTCCAAACTCCACGATCAATCCCAACCGTCCAAATCAAATCCAATCCGTGCGTGTGTTGGGCTCGTGCCTAACTGGTTGAGCTCAACCCCCTCGCCTGTTTAACCCAAGCCACTTTGGTTTCGCTGATTGGTGGGCCCTCGGCTACATGGTCTTCCCCTACCTCCGGTCGTTCCCGAGCCGTGCGGGTGCCAGGGCTCCATGGAGGGGGCATCAGTGCATTGTCACCTCCCTTGCGTCCTTGCAACGGCTCTTGAGCCTCCAATTAATGCGCGCCAGTGCTTTAGCCCCCAAAAGTCTCCATTGTCAGCTCCTCACCTGCTCCCCTCGTCCATGGTAGAGGCATGGACCGTGGACCACCATTGTTGCTGCCCTAGCTCCACCCGTGCCCCTTCGGCTATTTAAAGCCACTGAGCACCTCCTTGGCTCCCTTTAAACACCTCCTAAGCTTCACCTTGCTCCTCTGTGCTTGGGTGAGCTTAATTCACAAAATCACCCAAATCCTCCATTTTCAGCCTAGAGCAAGCTCTTGTCTTCACAGTGCTCCCGTGGCTCTTTTTCAAATCTTTTCACGTCATTTCGAGCCTCTCATCTCCTAGAGTAAATCCCCTAACTTAATTTTGTTTTGACATTTATAGAAAGTGTCAAATCTGGGGTTTGTTCAAATTCGGCCGAACTTGCCCCTTTTCTTCCTCAGCTCCAGTAAGTCCTCCATTTTCCAATTACTTGCTCATGGACCATCTATGGGCTATATTGAAGCTTTATCGATGACACGGTCTGGTTAATTTGGCTCACACCGTCACCTCCGCTTCTTCGGCGCCGGTAAGGCCTAGCGTCGCCGGAGCTCCCCCGTCCTTCTTTGGAGCTCTCTAGTGCTCAGGTAGCTTCTTATTAGTCCTTAGAAGCGTGGGCACCTACTTCTCAGAACAATGCGGAGCTTTATTTCGCTTTTCCGTTTTGGTCGTGTTGGTCACCGCCGCCTCTCACCGGCTAGCCGCCGGTGTAGTCCTCCTCCTGGTCGCCACCTACACCAGCGTGTGCGCGGGGCTATTGCCGACCTCAGACCGCTTTTGGTTTGTGCCGGCGTGGACCACGTCGCCGGCGGTTACCATTTCTTTGCGTCGGGCTTTTGCCGGACGGGCGCAGCGCACTGTAGCGTGTCGGATTAGGACAAAGATCCCTCATTAATGGCTAATCATCATTTAATCAGCAGTAATCATTGGATTAGTAATTAATGTGTCCTAAATCGACGCTCTCAGTCACTAACCAGTGGGCCCTGCACCATTTAAACCGCCGCTATGCGTGCGCAGCGCCGAGGTCAATCTGAGCCTTCCATTTCAGAATCAAAGGCTGAGATTCGCGGGGTCCGATGCATGTGAACCGTTGGATCCAAGATCAACGGTCCACGTTCATCTGGTTCGCGCGCGCGTTCGTCCAAGTGGCCCGTTCGTTTGGGTCGTTGGATCCAGGATCAATGTCCCAGGCATTTCCACATCATTATGATTTTAGGAATTTCCCGAGGGAATTAATTGTGAACTGAAAAATGTATTAAACTTCAAAATTTCGTAACTAATTCGTTTTAGCTCCATTTGAGTTGATTCAAATTTTGTTAGCTCTGGTTTGAACTAGGATTTAATCTAAAACTGGTTGTAAGCTTGGTTCGGCTCCAGAAAATGATTTGATAAATGGGTTTAGAAATAGGCTTTAATTGTTGTTCTAAAATTTGCATTTAACTTGTAAATTGCATAAGTAATTCTCTATAGGTCATTTTTGAGTGAATCCAATTGTGTTGGCTTCCTCTGTTAGTGTACTAAATGGTAGAATAGGTTTTAGGCATGTCACTGCTTTTAAAATCTTTGTGGGTGTATTTTAATTTGTGCTCTTATACATGTCTTTGAAAAATCATAAAACTTGCATCCTAGCTCCAAATGGGGTGAATCCAATTGTGTTATTCATCTCATGAGGTGCTATAATTACCATAAAAATCTCTGGTGTAACACCTCTTTGGAAAATTGTGCTAAAGAATTTAATTCGGATGAACAGTAACCGATTTGAATTTTCCAGCATTTTCCAGGCTGAGCAGAATTGTTTTAGCCATAAATTTTGCATTGAGAATCCAAATCAATTGGTTCTTATTGCTAAATTCCTTAAAAATCATGCTCTTGCTTCTGTAAAAATTTTAGAGCATTTGGAGAAGGTTGGCTGTTGAGTCTTTTCGGTTTTCTTCGTTCTTATCGGTTCTTTTTCGCTTTTTCGTTAGGTGCCGACGAGTGCGTTGATCCCGTGAGTGACCCTTTGCAGCATAGTGAGCATCTGCAGCAAGGCAAACAGTTTCATCATAATCTATCCCATCTTATTTTAAAGTCTAATACTTTGTTTACAAATTGTATGTATGCATGCTTTTGTGGCAAAGTAATTTTTTCGATTAGAGGTAGCTATTTCTATTGCATGGTTGCCCTTAAATTGTCATTCCCTGCCACAAAACATAAGTTATTAATATCGCTGGTGAATTAGAGCCCGGTGATTTATTTATTCTTTTTATTGTCTTTACGGTGTCATGCTTAGAATGCTTAGCTACTGGTAGAATTGGGCGGTTGTCGACTTATATCGATGACCTTGATCACACAAATCTAATTATTATTCCATTATGTCTAGCACTTGTGCTTTGTTAATTTGTAAAGTCAAAACAAAACTGAAAATGGAAACTATTTGGACTTGGGCACAATAGATGATGGTGTGATTTGTTGGTATATGGAATGGTGCCTAAGTCAACAAGGACCGAACATCTTGTTACACTAAACCAAGCAATTTTGCGTGCTAACCACATGAGGGGGATATGAGACCTCTCTTGACTTAGTACTTTAGCGTGTGTTAGCTCCGAGTTGCATGGTGGGCTATTGGGCGAGTAGTAGTGGGGTTTATCCACTGCAAGGAGCACCATCCGTATAAGGAGATGAGCATCTTTGATGACTCTGCATCAACGTATGGGGAGGTTGTATCCCCATATGGGTGACTCGTTGTTGACACACAATATTGGAAATGTCTCGTAGGACTTAGCCGTACCGGCATACCAAAGGAAGTGTGCTAATAGCTTGGCGAAAAGGCGGTCTGACATGTGGGTACATTGGTACACCCCTACAGGGTTAAATCTATTCGAATAGCCTTGTCCTAGGTTATGGACACGCTTGGGGAGGTCTTTCGAGAGTTAGACTATAACCTTTAATTAAAACTTGATGTGGGTGGTATGAATGGATATTCATGCTATTGTTGTGGTGGCTATTGGGTTAGTCACTTCTAGGTTGTTGTTGTCATTTATCTATTGTTATTATGTTGTTGCTCGCTGTTATTTAAATATTAAAAACAGATTGTAAAACTGCCTTCAATCTATTACATTATTGCAAATGAAAACTTGCTTTATGCTGAAAATGAGTCTAGAGCCTCCTCCACTTAAATAAGCTTGCATGTAGCATATGTATAGGCCTGTTACACTACACGTAAGTTTTGCGAGTATATTTTTGTACTCATTTGCTTTGCTTAATGAATTTGTTGCAGAGGAGGTTGATCCTCAAGGGATTAACTTTTGTGAGTGGACTTCGCTTTGACGACTAGATGGCGGCCCGGTCAGTTTGCCTTGTGGGGTAATGGCAAACCGGTTGGCTTTTGTTTATCGCCATCTTATGGCATATTTTCTTCCGCTGTTATTTAAGTTTTAGCTTGTATGGTCGGTCGGCCTTGTTGTAATAAAATCTCTATTTTGTCTGTCTTTTGTAAAGTTTGTGCTTCGTTTCAATGTTTGTATGGAATTGATGCATGATTTTGTAAAAGGGTGTGTATACAGCACTTCTGGGATGTATACATTTTCCCGAGGCACGGGATATTTGGTTTGTGATACTAGGGTTAAGTGGATGGCTAAGTATTAAAAGTTAAATACCCCGGGGTCTCACAGCGTGGATCCGAAGGCGGCGGCTTGGAAGGCCCGGTGGCAGCGGTGGATCTGGCCGGTCCAGGGTGGCGGCTGCACCGGGCGCGCGATGGAGCCCGAGCTAGGCGTGGATCCAGAGGCGGTGGCTTGGGAGGCCGACGATGGCGGTGGATCTAGAGGTGGCAGCTTGGGAGGCTCGACGGTGGCGGCGGATCCAGCCGGTCCGGGGTGGCAACTACACCGGGCGAGCTCGGAGATCTACCTCCAATTGCTCCTCCATCAAGGAGCACCAAATCGTGGAGTTGCTCGTGCCGGGGCTCAAGGACAAGGTGATGAAGATCACCCCCGTGCAGAAGTAGACCCGCGCTGGAGATGCTGCTGCTGTTGCACCAAGTAGAGGGGGGGCCCTGAGCTTCTAAGGCCACCGCGTTTCTCCCGCATTGCGCCTCCATTGCGCTTTTTGTGCATGCATCGCCACCGTCTTAAGCTTCGATCTGCGTCTCTTCGGCTTGGTTTGACAGCTTTCTCTATTTTTGTCAGTTTCATCATCTTCTTCGTCGTGTTGTCATGGTCGACTTTTCTCCCGCTTGTCTCTACTTCCTCAGCCCCTACCCTTGTTCTTTATGGGCTATCGCACGACCCCGGATGGAAGATCTTTTGATACTCGACATATTTTCCAATAGCTGCATGCTATGATGATATTATCAAGACTCAGACTTTGGATTTTTTTTCTATTATAGTGTCAACACTTTCCAAATACAATGCTATTACATACGCCTTACATTTGAGGATAGTGTTAAGGGTATTAGTGGTATTTCGTATTGTACTAGGGGTTAGTCTTGTGTCCCTTTTGTGTGTGTGTGTGTGTGTGTGTGTGTGTGTATATATATTGTGGATATCATGGGGATATGCTCACGATCTTAGGATGATGATACAATTGGTAATGGCGTTGAAGGTTTGTCGAAACACTCATTTTCAGTAAAGTTTAGTTGTTGTCAGGTTATAGGCGGTCAGACCGGCCACCTTTGGCGGTCAGACCAGCCAAGCCTCGTGTCTAGTGGCTGGCGGTCAGACCGACCAATGGGTGGCGGTTTGACCGACCATAAAGAGACTTTCGAGTTTGAAGCCGGGCCAAAAATAGAGGGTGTAGGCAAGAGAGGGGATTCTCCTACACTTGGTCTTATAATTTTTGGAGCTTCAAGTCAAAAGTTATATTCATTTGAAATTTCCAGAGAGGTTTCGGATTTCCAAATAGGAAATTTGGCTAAATCTCTTGCTAGGCGGTCAGACCGGCCATGGGTGGCAGTTTGACCTGTTTTGACTTGTTCGTCGGCCATCATGGCGGTGATGTTTGTTGGTTAGGTCAAGTTCATGGGTTTCAGTGCATATGTGTTGCATGATGCATGTTTTGACTAACGTGGGTCAAGTTGCGAAGAACCTGTTTTCGGAATCAATTTCTTTGTCTATTGTTGTGCAGGACGCTTGGAGGTCAACGGCGAGGATGATCGGGACTAGGCTTGGAGAGTTGAGGTTCAAAACGATCGAGGATGCCGGGTGAACTCAGTGGACTCAAGCATAGCTCAAAATGGACAAGGATAACCGAACGGGAAGTTCGGTGCGACGGGTTGCATCAAGCGGTGCGGGGGTCGGTGCTTGTGCTATGGTGGTTTCGGTGGGAGCCGGATGGAAGAGACTTGCCGACATGAAGAGAGCCATTGATTAACGTACATGTGGCGAAGCATGGGATTGCTTCATGCAGGTTGGACTCGATCTTTGGAAAAGATCGAGAAGGGGTATTTTGGTAACTTCACCTAAAAACCGCCTTGATGACCTTTTGCTAACCCGCGGCGCAAGACGGTGCAAGGAGAAGTGTTTTAGGTCAAAAGAAGATGAAGACGACGTCTTGAAATACGTGCGTAAGTGAAACCCGTTTGTGTGTGGACTTAACGGGTGCCCATTAGGCATATCCTTCTACAAGCTAGCCTCCACTAAAAATAGGGGAGAGTGCTGGTTGTGCACCTCCCAACCCTCATATCCAAAACCCTAGTTTGTGTTTTAGGGTTAAGAGAGAAAAGTGGAGAGGTTAGGGTTCTAGCGAGTTGGATTAATTGGGTGCTCAAGTATTGAGCCTTTGTCCTCCAGGATGGAGTGGCTGCAAACCAATATCAATCTCAAATCAATCCAAGTAAGATTCATCAAGATGAGTCTCTTCTTGTTCTTGCTCTCTATTTTGTTATTTTGGGGCTTTCTTCGATCCGTTGGTTTTCTTTTTGTTTTTGGCCTGGATCTTACTTGCTGTGACATGTGGGAATACATTTAGGATCATCTTGATCATCGTTTACCCACAAGCAAGTTTTTAGATCATATTTTGGTTTTGACTCGGTTTTGAAGCAACCTTTACTCAAACGGAAAAATGTCGGAACTTTGGCAATGATCTTCATGATCGTTGATTGGAATAGGTTCCTGACATCCTAAAGAAGTCATGTTTCAAGTTTTGTGAAGTTTAGAGTTGTGGATCAAAAGTTAGACCAATTTGTGATTTTGAGTTCGGGTTGATTTTGCTGTTCATTGGGCTGGAAGTCAGACCACCCCTTGGAGAGATCAGACCGCCCCATGGAGAGGTCAGAGCTCTAGGTTGAGAGGTCTGACCGCCCGACTCTTTATAAATTGAGTTTTTGGTCGTTTTGCTTCAGGGTCTTGATTGGATTCAATACAGGTCTTCCGCTATACTTGTACATTGATCTTCATAGCTCTCATAGCTATTGGAGTGAAAATCGTGTTGAATCCGGACAAGGTGAAAAAGAGACAGTGCCCCTTCTAGTCGCCTTTTTGTTCCAACAAGTGGTATTAGAGCCCGGTTAGTTCAATCTTGATCTTAACCGGTCACTGAACTTGGCGATGGAGAAGTACTCCACCAAGCTGCATATCTTCGATGGGCTCGACTATGCCTATTGGAAGAATCGCATGCGTGTTTTCCTTCAGAGCGAAGATCAAGCCATATGGGAGGTTGTTTGAACCCCGCTCATTTTGCCTGAGGTTGCTATGTTGGCTTCAACAACCCTCTTGACTAACAACCATAAGGCAAAGAATCTCCTATATGCCGGGCTTGGTAGATAGGAGTATGACAGGATTTGCAATCTTGAGACCGCGTACGAGATGTGGCACACTCTCGAAACCTACCATGAGGGTACTTCCCAAATTAAGCAAGTACGCGAGATGGTCTTCAAGCGAGAATACAACAAGTTCGAGATGCGTCTTGGAGAGAGCATCGATGATGTATTCACTCACTTTAGAAAGGTGATTAATCAATTAAAAGTAGTAGACATCGAGTATTTTCAGTCTGAGAATACCACCCATCTCTTGGCTGCCATCAACACCAACGAGTGGGAGATGAAGGCTACTGCTATTGAGGAAAATGTCAATCTCTCTAATCTCTCTTTGGAGTTGCTCTATAACAAGCTCAAGACTCATGATATCAAGAATGTTAGTTATCCTAAGAAGGAGAACATGGCTTTGGTGGCTAATCCTCTTAAAAGAACTTATGATTATTCTTCTGTGTCTTCCTTTGGATTTTCACTTGCTGTTTATTTGCAATCCATGAAGAGAAACTTGAGAGTATTCCTGAGACTGAGTTAGCCCTCCTAGCCAAAAAATTCACACGGGCCTATAACAATGTGAGAAACAAGAAGAGAGACAACCGTGTGACATGTTATGAGTGTGGAGAGCTCTACCATATCTGGGCAAACTACCCCAAGTTAAAAGGGAAGGGCAACTACAAGGAGTAGAAGGCAGCTTCGAGGAAGCCTCAAGAGAACAAGTCCAAGTTTGATACTGCCAAACTCATGAAGGCTGCTCACCGGGTCCTTGCCACTTTTGGAGACCAATCCATGAGGGATGTGGACTCTGGGAGCGAGGAGGACAAGGAGGAGGAGCTCCCTCAAGACAAGAAGAAGGGAAAGGCAAAAGACTTCACTAGCATGTGCTTCAAGCCCGACTCCATCAACATTGATGACATCAATGAGGATCACCGCGAAGGGGAAGAACACGTGGTTCGTCGACTCTGGCTGTTCACGCCACATGACCGGAGACTCAAGATGGTTCACCTCCTTCACGCGGTCGACGAGTGATGACTTCATCACCTTTGGAGATGACACACAAGGGCGGATTGAAGGAACGGGATCGATCAGGGTCAACGACAAATTCATCCTGAAGGACGTCACTCTTGTGGACAAGCTAAGGTATAACTTGCTTTCTGTCTCGCAGCTTCTTGATGATGGCTACGAGACTAAATTTAAGAAAAATACTTGTCGTGTGCTTGATTCAGCTAGTGAGCTTGTTTTTGGGATTTCTAGAGTTTGTATGATCTTTGGAGCTAACTTTTCTAAATCTCTTGCTGGATCTCTCAAGTATTTGATTGCATCTTCTTATGAGCTCTGGTTTTGGCACCGTCATTTAGGGCACATGGGTTTTTATCATCTAACGCGAGTTAGCAGCCTTGATCTCATGAGAGGTTTGCCCAAACTCAAAGCCGTCAAGGATGATGTATGTGCGCCCTGTAGGCATGGCAAGCAAGTTGTCGCCTCACACCCTTCATTGACTATGGTCATGACTAACGGACCAGGACAGTTGCTTCACATGGATACTATTGGTCCTACTAGGGTTTGGTCAGTCGGTGGCAAATGGTATATTCTTGTCATAGTCGATGATGTTTCAAGATACTCTTAGGTGTTCTTTCTTGCTTCGAAGGATGAAGCTTTTGATCATTTTCATGATCTTGTTCTTCGCTTGGCTTCTGGACTCCTTGGTGCCCTGAGAGCGATTCGCAGTGACAGTGGTATGGAGTTCAAGAATGCCTCATTTGCCTCCTTTTGTGTTGAGCGTGGTATTGAGCATTAGTTCTCTTCTCTACACGTCCCTCAACAAAATGGCGTGGTGGAAAGGAAGAACAGAACCTTAGTCGTGATGGCTAGGACGATGCTAGATGAGTATAGCTCTCCGAGGAGGTTCTGGGCCGAAGCTATTGCTACAGCTTGCCATATTGCCAATCATGTCTTCTTGAGACCGTCTTTGGGAAAGACATCATATGAGTTTCGGTTTGGTAGAAAACCCTCTGTTTCTCATTTTTGAGTTTTTGGAGCGAAGTGTTTCATTCTTAAGACAGGAAACCTAGATAAATTTAAGTCAAGAACTTTTGATGGTTTATTTCTAGGTTATCCTGCACATTCGAGGATTTTTGAGTTTTTAATGTTGAGACTAACATTGTCCAGGAGACATGCAATGTCACCTTTGATGAGACTAGCCTTGGAGCTAGATCAGACATTTCAGGTGATACACAGGAGACGGAGAGCATTTTTGTCGAGGAAGATAATGATGAAGTCGATATTGCTCTTCCACCTATTGCTGATGCTCCTATTCTAGCTCTAGAACCTATTTCGACTACTCCACCTTCAGTTGAGGCTCCTGCTGCATCTTCATCATCAGAAGTACTGCGGAGGTCGAAGATATGCTATCTCCCCCGGACGCTCCACTTCACATTTAGAGGCATCATCCTCCGGATCAGATCATTGGTCATCTTCATGAGCGAGTCACTCGCTCTAGGTATCACGATTCGAGTCTCTACTCCCATTCTGCATTTGTTGCTTCTTTCGAACCCCGCGATATATCACATGCTTTCTCTAATTCTAGCTAGGTTAATGCCATGCATGAGGAGTTAGAGAACTTTGAGAGGAACAAGGTTTGGAACCTAGTAGAGCCTCCTAGTGGCCATAATGTGATAGGAACCCATTGGGTGTTCAAAAACAAACAAAGTGAGGATGGTTCTGTTGTTAGAAATAAGGCTAGATTGATAGCTAGGGTTTTAGCCAAGTTGAGGGGTTAGACTTTGACGAAACTTTTACTCCTATTGCTAGATCAGAAGCCATTCGTATTCTGCTTGCATTTGCTGCATCTAAGGGCTTTAGGCTGCACCAGATGGATATCAAGAGTGCATTTCTGAATGGTTACATAGAGGAGGAAGTGTATGTTAGGCAACCCCCAGGCTTTGAGAATCCCAAGCATCTACATCATGTTTTCAAACTATCCAAAGCCTTTTATAGTCTTAAGCAAGCCCCTAGAGCCTGGTATGATAGACTTAAAACCTTCTTGTTTAAGAACAAATTTGAGATGGATAAGGTAGACAAGACTCTATTTGTTCTTAGGCATGGTAATGACTTCTTGCTTGTTCAGATTTACGTAGATGATATTATCTTCGGTGGTCTTCTCATGCTCTTGTTTCAGTTTTTTCTGAGACTATGTCTAGAGAATTTGAGATGAGTATCATGGAAGAACTCAACTGCTTTCTAGGGCTTCAAATCAAGCAATGTAAGGAAGGGATCTTCATCCATCAGACGAAGTACACTAAGGATCTGCTCAAGCGCTTCGAGATGGGTGACTGCAAGCCGATCGCCACTCCCATGGTGACTTCAATTGTTTTGGATCCAAACGAGGAAGGAGAAGCCGTGGATCAACGCGAACACCGCAGCATGATCGGCTCCCTTCTTTACCCGACGGCCTCAAGACCGGACATCCACTTCGCGATTTGCCTCTGTGTGAGGTTTCAGGCATCTCCGAGGACTTCCCATCGCCAAGTTGTCAAGCGCATTTTCAGGTACCTTCACTCTACCCTCCAGTATTGCATTTGGTATTCCTGTTCTTCTTCTTTGTCCATTTGAGGGTTTTCTGATTCTGATTTTGCAGGCTGTCGGCTAGATAGGAAGAGTACCTTAAACACTTGTCACTTCTTAGGCACTTCTCTCGTCTCTTGGTCCTCTAGGAAGTAGTCCTCTGTTGCTCAATCCACTGCAAAAGCTGAATATGTAGCTGCTGTTAGTTGCTGTAGTCAGATTTTGTGGATGGTGTCCACTCTTAAGGACTTTGGGTTAAATTTTGCTGGTGTTCCTCTTCTCTGTGATAACACTTTTGCCATTAATATTGTTAAAAACCCTGTGCAACATTTTAGAACCAAGCACATAGACATTCGCTATCACTTCCTTAGAGACCATGTAGAGAAGGGTGATATTGTGCTAGAATTTGTGAAGGGTGATATAGTTAGCTGATATCCTCACTAAGCCTTTGGACCTAACTAGGTTTGCCTCCTTGAGAAGTAAGTTAGAAGTAATTTATCCCTATGGGTTGGTTTGAGGGGGAGTTGGTTCTCTTCTGAGCTTTTCTTATTCATCTGATCATTCCTTCATCTTTTTCTGAACTTGCTCTCCTTTTGTATCTTTTTAGGCTTTTTAAGCTTTTCTTGCATCTCATTGTATCATATTGCATTCATATGAAAATCACAAAAAGATGCATTATAATATAAGCTTTACTGCTTGTCTTTTAAATTGATGAAGCTTTGCTTATTATCCTTTTGAGCTTTAGTATTTCAATTCTTACTCAATATTATGTCTAGTTCTTTGATGTCGGGACCGGATTTCTACATCTGAACCCTCTATGTACTTCTGCACCAGTCCCACGATCAGTAACTAGTGCACATAGTAAAAACATCATTGATAACAAGTTAGAATCACGAAATACATTAATAAATAACCAAGTACCGGCCTTATGGCCACTTATTACAAAAGAGGTCAAAAGACCTTGAGTCTTACAGCAGCAGAAACAATAAATGATGAACTCCGAGTGGTGGCCCATCAAATTGCCCACTAGCATTTGACTGAGGAGCGCAACCTAGTACTCTGGGTATCCTTCATCAAAGCCACAGGCGAAGTAGTCGTAGTCCTCCTCCGTGTCTTTGAAGACTTCTGAGATTTAATTATGAGTGTAGCATGTGAGTACATAAAGTACTCCGCGAGTCTTGGAAAACATGCATATGCATAGCTTTAACAATTGGCTTATAGGGTTCATTTGAACAAAGCAATATTTTAAGTTTAAACAATTTTCATAAAGCACATTTGACAAACGTAGATTCAAATAAGTAAATTAATTAACATCACTAGTAGAGGTTCTAGCTACCAACCACTAGTATCAAGGCTCTAGCCGCCAAGGTTTAAAGGATAGGACTCTAGCTTCCCAACTGGCTTTAGCTGCCAGAAACTACCAGAGAATCCCAACTACTCCTAGTTCCCAAAATTTATTCTTTTGAAAACAAAACCAAAATCTACCATGTGAAAACGCACCTTGCTCGCCCTTGACAGTGGGCACGGCTATTCGAATAGTTTTTAACACTTTGCAGAGGTTGTACAGCTTGACCCACATGAGATAATTAGTTTATAATGTCCATTTAACACACTTCCGAAGGTGTGCGACTAAACGATTATCACAAGGCTTTTACAATACTTTTATCCTAACATTAGCCCGCACGATGAGCTTAACCCCAAGTTTGGTAGTCATTTACCAGCGACCCAGAGCTCACCATTGTGGGGGATAATGTAATACCCCAAATATCAATTAGAGAGAATTTTATTCGGGAAAGGGAAATTTATTCAATATCGTTTGCAACAAAGTTTAGAGATGGAATTAAGTTCAAAATTCAGAATTTCCTAGAGCGTTTGGACCTTGGGCACTCAGCCCAATGCACAAAAGCCCAAGTGGGCTGGCCTTAATGGGCAAAAGGGGGGCACCCCTAAACCCTAGCCGCCCCCACTCTCCCCGTTTGGCCGAACCCCCCTCCACCCTCCATCCCTTTGGCCGCCACCTCCCTGCTCTCTTTCTGGCGCCTCCATCCCCATCTCCATCTCTCAAGACCAAGCCTTTGTTGCTGCCAATCCCTGGTGGTTCTCCTGCATTTGGCCGGCCACAAGGAATAGGAAGGACAGGGAAGAAGAGAGGAGAAGGGAGAGGGAGAAAAAGAAGGTGTTGGTGACATTCGTGAGGGGAATTCAGTGAAGTCCAGCGGGATTTCGTGGGTAATATCGCATTCTCCATTGGATTTAATAGATATTTCATATACGATTCGTTATCATTAGCTGTTTGGAGCATGCTGCAGTAGATCGATGTAATATGTGATCTGTTGACGCGTGAGTTTGAGGTAGTTCTAGGCAGATTATGCATTTAGGGTGTCCTGGAGATAGATGGGGAATTTCATTAGCTTTCCGGAAAGTGTTAATTCATAATTTTTGGCTGCACGGTTAATTAGCTACGAATTTTGCAAGTCCAGATGCATAATCAGTTTCTAGTTTTGGGCAGCGAACGTAATTCTGCGAATTAGGGGTTCCAGATGGACGATTTTGGTCATTTGATCTGCCTAAGATGTGTAGAAATATTTATGATGATTCTAGGAAGATAAAGTTCATAAATTTTGGACGGATAGAACAAAAGTTATGAATTTTTAAAGTTATTACAGTAATATGTCCTTCTGTTGTGGACAGAGGTGAAAGATTTGGCTGTTTGCAACCATTGTTGCACAGTGGGAATTTTTGTGATAATTTTATTGAGATAGCTGGTTTCCTGTAGTTTCCAGAGAGTCTTAGAACAATGTGTTTGGTTGTGCCAAACAAAAGTTATGAATTTCCCAAGTCAGAAATACCGAACATGACAGAACAGTCTTCGGGATTAAAATCAAAGGATTAGAATTGATAATTTGATCTTTCGGTCACCTGAGGAATCGTAGATAAGCTTATATAGATCCCAGGAAAATTTGGTTCATGACTTTTGGAGTTTTTACTCAAAAGTTATGGATTTTCTTTTAATAGCTATCTGTTTGGAAAGATTTAGATTTTGGGATTATATTGGTTAATTTTCGAGTTTCGTTTAGAAACGATCAATTTCGTCTTGTTCCATTGCAATGTTATGAACGTTTGATTGATGTCTAGTATAATTCACGATTGCCAGGTGGTGGTGAACCCGGGGCTAGAGCTTTCCGTCATTGTCTTCCGTCTCACGGTTGAGGCAAGTGCAAGCAGTGATAATGAACTACGATATTTCATTCTTGTTAATTGCCATGATTTAATTATGAGCATTATATCTTCATGATGGATTGATAATGTGAGTTCAATTTGCATCATGGCATTCATTTCTGTACCTTGGACTACGTGGTAGCCAAGGATTGTTCGATTGAGATCCCCGTCATGCATTGAACGGGCATTGGATCCCCATCATGCATTGGACTGGCTTGGGTCCCCACACTCGTGGATTGTAGGCATGAGGTCTCTGTGCTTGAGGGCACAGGCTTGAGTATGCATCGACGAATGCACTACTCGGCATTACCGATAATTGCAAAGAAGTTGAAGAAAGAACATTCTTGGCATGTGCATTGCATTCACGCACAATAGATGGGATTGTGATTCATTGTTGATGTTCATAATGAGATTTAGTATCCTCATTGGCTGGTTATGACGTTATGATTATTTATTACTGTTGCACTTTGCTGAGTCGTGGACTCGCTCTTGCTATGTTGTGCTTTCTAGGTACCTCTCGAGGCAACGACATGCATGGGAAGGGGTAGACTTGTTGCACATCATGATTAAACAATTCACGACAAATAAACTAGATCGTTTATCTAAACTTCGAATTTATGATAATTCTTTAGATTCAGACTATGACCACCCTTCGTGGTGGATGTTCTATTTGTGTTCGTGGATGTTCTATTTATGCTCTTAAACCCCGTTATTTGAGTTCATTTAATTCTATTTGATAGATTAAAATGATTTATAGGATTATTCCATCATCCTCGTAGTTTTGCTGATCATTAATGCTTTAGATGTATCTATTTGAATATTGGCTGCCTTAGTGTAGCAATGTTGGTTTGTCTTAGAATAGTTTGATAAAGAGGAGGCGTCATGATTGATTTATATTCAATTGATAGATGATATTCTTATTATTGATTAATGTTAGATTGTGCTAGTTCTTGATTATTAGCATTATGTCATTCATTCATGAATGTTTGGTTGATTGTTTATTAAGATGTTGAAATTAATTGGTTCAGTAGAGTAGTTTGGTAGTGTCGTAGCTAAAAGGGCTAGACAGATGGGTACGGGGACCCTCCGTCATGGAGACCCCTGCACTTTGTCTCGGGTGAGGGAACGGATGGAGAGAGAGGCCAAAGACATGTATGAATGTGTGTATTGCTTGTATGTAAATGAGAAAGATCCCCTTATTACATGCCCATGGGGCTTTATTTATAGGAGGCAAGAAGGGACATTTACCTTCTTGCCCCCAGAGGCGAGAGAGAGAGAAAGGGCATTTTAGGTACATTTGCCTTAACATACGCTTATCTGATGGATTTACATGAACAAAGATCCCCACGACGTCACGGTATTATTCGATTTAAACGAGGGTGCGGGGCACCTTGGTGCCTCACTTCGACGAGTAGCATCCTAGGCCCTATGTTGAGCTGGAGTGTTACAGTTGGTATTAGAATGGGCTTTAGGTCCGTAGTAATTGAAATATTACATTGACACACTATGCACAGTAGGTGGGATTTGGGTAACCCATTGCATCTGCGATTTTGATAGTGTGTTTCATTTTGTTGAACTACTATTGATTTGATTCTATATTATTGTTATTGTTGTTCTTGAGCTGAATGGTTAGCTATATCTTTGGTATTCAGAAATAGCGAGAGGTAGAGGTCGTGGTCGTGAAGCGGGTCGTGGCCATGGTCGTGGACGCGGTCCGGCTGCGTCTTCATCCCCGGCTGAGGAGGTCATTGGTGAGGCGGTTGAGGAGGTTTCCTTAGCTGCTCACCCGGCTACTGATGCTTAGGCCACGTCGGCCGCTTTGCTTCAGGACCTTCGGAGAGAGGTTCAGCAGCTTTGTGAGCAAGTGCAAGCAGCCCCTCCAGCTGCAGCTACACTTGTTGTTGTTCGGATGCTGCACCAGCTCCACGTGAGGCCAGAATGAGCCTTCGAGAGTGGATGTCTCTCCGCCTCGACACTTTTGATGGGGCAGGCACTCCAGTACAGGCAGCTGACTGGCTTCGGTATATGGAGAGACAGTTCGGGGTGTTGGAGATGACTTCGGCGCAGAAGGCGCGCTTCGTGGCCTTCCAACTGAAGGGCCAATCAGATATTTGGTGGGAAGGGGTTCTATCAGCTAGAACCCAAGTGCAGGGACCAGTCACTTGGGAGGTTTTCTTGGAGCAGTTCAGAGCTAAGTTCTATCCTGACTCCTTCTTCGAGAGGATGAAAAATTCCTTGATGACCTTTGTTCAGGGGAAGCTGTCTGTAGTAGACTATGAAGCAGGGTCCAACAACTTGGTCCGTTTTGTGCCAGCTGTGGCTGGTAATGACCGAGAGACGGCAAAGAGGTTCCGTAGGGGACTTAACCATGAGTATCGCCATGTCTTAGGGGCGACCAGCTTACTTGACTTCAACTCTGTGGTCGATCAGGCCAAGGGTATGGAGTTGGAGAGAAAGTTCACTAGGGAGAGGCGGTCTTTTAGTGGCTTCACACCTTATGGTGGATCTGGCAGTGGACAGAAGAGGAGTTTCAGTGGTGGGAGTGGGTTTTCTCAGCGACTTGCTTCCAAGAAGTTTCAGGGAGGCCATCGTCCTCAGTCTTGGCTGATGTCAGTCACAGAGGCAGATCGCTCCTTCAAAGACTGCAGCTTCTTCGACCTCACAAGCATTTCGTCCTGTTCCAGGGCAGGGTATGATTTGATTCAAGTGCGGTGATGTTCATCGTGCTTCTGAGTGCTCTTTTACTGGAGCTTGTCGACATTGTGGCCTGTTAGGCCATAAGACATCAGTGTGCAAGCAGAACCCGGCAAGCATCATCAAGTGGGAGCCAATCCTGCTAGCATCTTTGTCCTTTGCTCCACAAGGTTCAGTTCAAACTCCGGCAGCTGTCCCTGAGCCTCAGCACCCTTTAGGGTGGGTTCCTCTTGTAGCGTTCGCTCTTGCACCTCCTGCAGGGTTCAACTGGAACCCTGTACCATCTGCACCGCCTTCGTTCATGTCTCCTGCGGCAGTCCCTGCTCATCCTTCACCGAGTGTCGGTGCGTCCTCTGCTCCGGCACCACTTGGAGTTTACGCCATGCCTACACTTGAGACTATGGGCCATCCCACTGTTGGGACCCAAAAATACAATTCTGAACCCTCTGTGTATAATGCACTAGTCTAGGATCACGCTAGTGCACATAGTGTCAACACAGGTGAATATCGATCCACACGAGCGATTAATAACATAAACGTGTAATTTGATTAACAAATAAGGGTTTTGACCTTATGGTCGAGTTTACAATTATTAAGCCACGCAGGGCTGACAAAGACAATAAATAGCGGTGGAAATAGAAACGGTAGTGGTATCCCATCAATTCACCACAGGCAACTGACTGGGATCAAGACCCTACAATTAGGCACCTTCGATGAACTCCTCCTCGAAAGTAGGCGATGACTCCTCTTCTATTGCATGTTTTACAACAAGCATGAGTACACAACCGTACTCGCAAGTCATACCACAGAAATGCAATTATAGATGCAGGCTTATTCCAAAGGAATGACTTCTGTGGTTCTTTTGTAGAAATGCGACATTTGCAGTTTGAAAACAAATAATTTAACAGTTTTATTTCACAAAGACACATAGCCTAATCAAGTTATTCACATAGCCATATGACTTAAGTCACACAGCTCCCTTCCCAAGGTTTTTATGAAAACCTACCACTCGTGTGAAATCCCCGAGCATGTCCATGACTGTCAGACGCGGCTATTTGAATAGATTGATTTAACACTCCGCAGAGGTTGTACACTTTATCCACAAGATGCAATCAACTTGTACGGAGCTGATCACAACAAAACTTTTCAGAAACTTCATCTCAAGCATTGACACTCCTAGTGTGCTTTATGCTATACCGACCCTTCCACAGTGCTTGGCATAACACACACTGTTGGACAGGGACACGGCGAACCGCCCCGTGATGTGCACCCAACCACAGCGGTAACACACCTCCACCCATGCAACACAGCCTAACCTACTACCTGAGTAGTCAATATCAAGAATCCATAACTTACTAAGTTAGGTCCATCCCATCAGGCATGTGGTTGTACGAGAGGCTCAATTCAATGGCGCACAAAGTTAAGTACTTAATTGACCAAGGCAAGACTTTCAATGTACTACGAATCCCTACGCACACAGGTTATTAAGCCGATGCACACAGATCCACCAAAAAATAGCACACAGTATTTACCACTTGCCCCAGTCTAAAACCTTTTTCCACCTTGTTGGTTAAGTGCAACACATGCCATCAATGAGTAATAGCACATAGTACACACAATTTTATCAAATGGTTCTATAGTCACTTAGTCAAGTTTATAATTGCGACTTATATGAAATGATGACTCGTAGCATGGCTAAGCAAACTAATTGTATCCAACCAACCCACGTTGGTAATACAATAGCACCAACTAAATGAACCAAACTAGGGTGACAAAAGATTATGGCATACAATTAGACAAGGAGGTCATAACAAATTGGATATTAACTAATCCCAAAAACATTGAAATAAATAATTAAAGTAAATGTAACACTTTGAATCAATATAACTTTTGAAAACTGGGTTCAATATGATCAAAGGTATAACTTGCCTTAGAAAAGGTCTTGGTATTGATCTTGGTCTTGAGGTGCTCCTTCTTCTTCAAATCTTCCCGAGGTATCAACGTCTACTCGCAAACGAAATAAACAAACAAAACAAATAAAAACAGAGGCAAAACAAACTCTAAAAATTAAATAAAAAACTTAGATAAATAGATCTCAAATTTAGATGAATTTAGAAATTTGAATAAGCTCAATGGGAGTTCGGATGCAAAAGATATGAGCTTGGGAAGTTGGAAATCTAAAGAAAACCCTAAAACTGGATTATCCGAATTATTTCTCTGAAGAAAAATCGGATTATTGCGCATGATGACGTCAGCGCTTGGAATAAAAGAATTAAAAAGGATTTCCGACACGTGGGACCCACGCGTTAGACTCATGGCTCACGGCAGACTAGGTCTACCGAGCCACGGAATCCGGAGCTGCCTTGGGCTGCCACACACGCACACACGTGGCACACACGCGGGCGCCACCTGGGCAGACACGCACGCAAAGGAGCTGGTGAGGCTGGCTAATCGGGACACCACGTCACTCGACGGCAGCATGGGTCGGATTCAACGGCAACGGTGAAAGGCGGTGACTCACCGGGCGGATGGTACCAAGAGGTAGCTGGGACTATTGTGATCCCGATGAGCCAACTCCGGGTAGTCGGGGACGACGGCGGCGACCGGTGGCGAGGTTGAAGCGGTGGAGAAGACTCGGCTATTGTCGGACAAGACGTCCGATGATGCTCCAGCGATGAGGAAGGGCTCTGGAGGTAGATTTGGTGACGCTGATCACGACAATATGCTCAACAATGACGCGGCGGCAACGGCGGCGGCGCAATTGAAGAAGAAGGCCGGCGGCGAAGAAACCCTAAAAACTAGATTGCGGTAGCGCTGAAGCTCACGAGGGGTGGTGGCTTGAGGGTTTGAGGTGCGGGCGCGATTGCGAACCCATGGGTCCTATTTATAGGGCCGAGGAAGCACGAATTAGGAATATCTCAAATAGAGTCCGTGAAGAACACGAAAAAGAAGCTCGGATTCTAGGAGATAGAAACCGATTGGAGATAAGATATCAACCGAGATGGGTACGGGATATCTAGGGATAGAATTTTGTAACCAAATCCGGGGCGAATTAGTTAAGATAACGCATTGTTGGATGAAGCTTCAAAGAGTTTCAATGGCGACGCGGGCACTGCTTCGCGCGAGGAAGAGATCGGCTCAGGGACGACGACGCATCGGCGGTCCCCCAGTCAGAGAGACGGAAACGCGGCCCACGCATCAGCGAATGCAACGCACGCTGCTGCTTGGTGACGACGGAAATGAATTTGTCAAGGCCAAGGAATGGGAGGGAGGTGGGCCACACAGGGAGAGAGGGGCTGGGCCGGAATGGATAGGAATGGGCCGGATCGAAGGAAGATTCGGCCCAAAAGATGATCTGAGATTTTGAATACCTTTTCTTTTTAATAAAATACCAGAAATTCAAATAAGCAATAGAAAATAGCAAATGAACTTGGAAAAATTCTAGAAAAATCTAGAAAATATATCCAAGCACATAGAACCAAAATAAAATAGTTTTGGATACTGTTCATGTTGACTTTAGTCATATTAAATGGTTTTGATGTACAAAGTCCATATTAAGCTTTTGATTTAAATTCAAATAAAATCCAAATGGTGAATTTTCTCCTACTAACTATTTAAAAGATTTTTAAAGCTCAGAAAATTGGGATGTTACAAACCTCCCCCCCTTAAAAGAATCTCGTCCCCGAGATTCAGGCTAGCTAGGGAAAAGGCTAGGGAACTCGGCTTTCAGCTCATCTTCACGCTCTCACATTGCTTCTCCTTCCGAGTGGTTGCTCCACTGAACCTTGCAAAAATGAACGGTCTTGCTTCTGGTATAGTGCTCCACGACATCCAAAATCTTGATTGGTTGCTCTTTATAGGTGAGATCTTCTTTCAACTCAATTGATTCCAACGGGGTTTGTTCTTCTGGCATACGAAGACACTTCTTCAACTGAGAGACATGAAAGACATCATGTACTCCTGCTAACGACTGCGGTAGCTCTAACTGATAGGCTACTTCTCCACGACGAGCCAAAATCTTGAATGGACCAACATATCTAGGGGCAAGCTTCCCTTTGGCATGAAATCTTTTTACACCTATGAGAGGAGTAACTTGAAGATAGACAAAATCATCTGGCCCAAAGTTGAGATCACGATGACGATTATTAGCATAGCTCTTCTGCCTCGATTGTGCTATCTTTAGCCTTTCTCGGATCATAGCCACTTGTTCTTCTGCTTCTCGAATAATGTCCGCCTAAAACTAAACGCTCAAATTGTTTGACCAATTCAAAGGGGTTCTGTAGGCACGACCATACAAAGCTTCAAATAGTGACGTTTGCAGACTAGCTTGATAACTGTTGTTGTATGAAAATTCTGCATATGGCAAACTCTTATCCCAATGGGTAGCATTGGCTAGGGCACAAGCTCTCAATATATCTTCCAATATCTGATTAACCCTTTCAGTCTGCCCATCTCTCTGAGGATGATACGTAGTATTGAAATTCAGATGAGTCTCTAAGGCTTCATGCAAACTCTGCCAAAAACGAGAGGTGAACTGAGATCCTCGATCTGACACTATCTTCTTAGGCACACCATGTAGACTGACTATCCTTGACATATACAGCTCTGTAAGACGATCTCCCAAATATGTGATTTTGACTGACAAAAAATGGGCAATTTTAGTCAAACGATCCACTATTACCCAAATCGAATTGTAACCCGATTGAGTCTTGGGTAAACCGGGAATGAAATCCATTTCGATCTCTTCCCACTTCCACTCTGGAATCTTCAAAGGTTGTAGCAGACCTGCTAGTCTTTGATGCTCTGCTTTTACCTTCTGACACACGTTGCACAAGGCAACGAACTCTGCAACTTCTCGCTTCAAGTTTGGCCACCAAAATTTATTCTTAACATCCTGATACATCTTAGTACTACTAGGGTGAATCGAATACTTGGAGTCATGGGCCTCCTTCAGAATTAGCTGTCTTAACCCATCGACATCTGGTACGCAAATACGTCCATTGATCCACAGTACACCTTGATCATCTAAGGTGAAGTCTTTATATTTTCCTTCTGCCATTTTAAGCTTGATGTCTAAGAATACGAGATCCTTTGGTTGAGCTTCTTGAATCTGCTTTTCCAAGGTAGACTGCACCTCTAGACTGGCTACAAATCCTTCAGACACAATCTCTAGCTTCAGCTTCTGAAATTCCTCTTGAAGTTCTGAACAAACCTCTTTTACTTCCGCGGCATTGCAATAGCTCTTACGGCTCAAAGCATTTGCAACTACATTAGCTTTACCAGGGTGGTAATGGATTCCAAGATTATAATCCTTTATCAACTCTAACCATCTTCTCTGTCTCATGTTCAAATCGGTCGAGTGAAATTATACTTGTGCTCTTATGATGCAGATATACCTCACAATGATTCCGATAAGGTAATGGCGCCAAATCTTTAAAGCATGCACTACGGTAGCTAATTCTAGATCATGGGTAGGGTAATTCTCTTCATGAGGCCTTAATTGCCTTGATGCATAAGCGACAACTCTTCCTTCTTGCATCAGGACACATCCTAATCCTTGACGCAAAGCATCACAGTAGATATCAAAATCTTTACGGATATCTGGCAAAATCAGCACTAGGGCCAAAGTCAAACGCTTATTCAATTCTTGAAAGCTTTCTTCACAAGCTGGGGTCCATGTGAACTTTCTCTCTTTCTTCAACAATTGCGTAAGAGGTTTAGCAATCGTTGAGAATCCTTCAATGAAACGGCGATAATATCTTGCCATTCCCAAGAAACTACAAATCTGGGTAACAGTCTTGGGCTGTTCCCAATGTAATATTGCCTTAACTTTACCGGGGTCAACTGCTATCCTCTCGGCTGTCATCACATGCCCAAGAAAATCCACTTCTTTCTTCCAAAAATCACACTTGCTAAACTTGGCATACAACCTATGCCCTCTGAGCTTCTCTAGAATTAATCTCAAATGTTCAGCATGCTCTTCTTCTGACTTGGAGTAAACCAAAATGTCATCGATGAACACAACTACAAACTTATCCAAATATTCCATGAATACCTTATTCATCATGTTCATGAAATAGGCAGGGGCATTAGTCAGACCAAAGGACATGACCAAGAACTCATAATGTCTGTACCGCATTGAGAAAGCGGTCTTAGGTATATCCTAAGGGCAAATCTTCAACTGATGGTAACCAGATCGTAGATTGATCTTTGAGAACACTCTGGCTCCCTTCATCTGATCGAACAGATCATCAATCCGAGGTAATGGGTACTTGTTCTTGATGGTGACTTCATTGAGAGATCGATAATCGATGCACATTCTCATGCTTCCATCTTTCTTCCTGACGAACAAAACTGGTGCTCCCCATGGCGACGAACTAGGTCTCACAAAACCTTTCTCTAGAAGTTCTTCTATTTGCTTCTTCATTTCCACTAACTCATCGGCTGGCATCCGATAGGGTCTCTTAGAAATAGGTGCTGTCCCGGGCACTAGATCGATGACAAACTCAATGTCACGGTGTGGTGGCATTCCGGGTAATTCCTTTGGAAACACATCTGGATAATCTCTGACAATAGGCACATCTTCCAAAGCAACTGCCTTCAAACTATTGACTACTAGATGTCCGTCACGCACTGAGGTAGCTTGAAACTCTACCTTGTTTCCCTTAGTATCCTCGATTATAACGGCTCTTCGGCCACAATCTAGCACAGCTTTGTGCTTGGTTAACCAATCCATGCCAAGAATGACATCTAAGGTTTGGGTGTCTAGCACAATGAGGTTGGCTAGAAACTCAACTCCAGCTATGAGTAACTTAGCTCCTAAACATCCCACTTTAGAACTTAGCTCTGCTCCAGGCGACTAGACTAACAGAGTATGCTTAAGGCGCATAACTTCGAAGTTATTCTTAGTTACAAAAACTCCAAAAACAAACGAATGCGAAGATCGAGAATCAAGCAGAATCAGTAGGATCGTAATGGCAATCGAGAAGGGGGTTGAATGATTGCAGCAAATTGAGCCCCTAATTCCAACTTCTTCTTATGTGCAAGAATTTCACCAACTTCTCTGTTGACACATGAAGAGCTTCTGGCAAGAGACCACCTCAACAAGACAGGGAAGAACACCAAATCAAGAATCAAAGTAGAACGAATCTGAACTTTATATATCAAACTTGATTTGTGTCTACAAAGTGCTCATCAAACACCTCTCAAAGCCCCAATTCAAAGGACATCTAAATCGCAGCAACAGCAGCAAGCTACGATATCAAAAACATCTAAAACTCACGTCTAAAAACCCCTCGCAAGGCGCACCCACTCTGCCTCTTTTATAGGCAAAGTTCAAACCGTATCAATCACGAATACGAAACCTATCTCTCCGAAAATCAAGGGACCCGAAACCCTTTCCAACACAGGTTTTACCAAAACAACTCAAAACTTTCCAAAACAAACTCTTCCACGTCGTAAGCCTCCAGGACACCTTCCTATAGCTCCAACGTGATCCACCTTTGTCTTCCACGTGCTCCAGCGTGATCCAAACCACCTCTTGACATCCGTGACCTCCAAGACCTCAGATTTCCTATCCTAGTCCGAGTCAATCTTGTCACCGAACGTAGTTCGCCCTCACGCCTCAACCTGCATATGCAAAGATCAGAGAAACCAATTCTTAGCACAAGTTCTCCAACTTGACCATCCATTAGCACACACACACCAATGAACACTATCATGCATCATGCAACAAGATAAAACTTATGAAAATAACAAATCCGCAGCCAATTCCTCAAAGCGACAACTTTCCAGAATACAATAGGTACTACCGCCATTGTACGTCCGGTACTACCGCTCAAGCGGTCGTACCGCTAAATACACTGCGGTACTACTGCTCTTCAAGAACTCATAAAATCTTCCAAAAACACACTCTCTGGAATTTCCATATCGTTTCACCGGTGATCACCGACTAACGGTATTACCGCCATTAAGCGTCTTGATATTGCAAACCAGCGGTTGAACCGTTTCAAGAAATCGGTTCATCCGATTTTGACTTAACAAATACTGTTAGAACCTTTCTCTCTCTCAAGAACAAGCGATTACTACTAGTTGTTTTCACCACGGTACTACGGAGGACTGTGTACTACCGCATTCACAAACGGTATGAATATATGGTAAAAACATGTTACGAACCTTAAAGCACGCGAACGGCCCGAGATGCGATGTTGATCGAACCGTGCTTCACACGGTGGATTTCTTGTTCAAAGTCCGAACGTTCACAACAATATCGGCCGTTGGATTTTAAATCAAGGGCTCTGGCGCTTTCATCTCGGACGGTCCGAGCGTTACAACAATAACAAGCGATCGATTTCAGATCAAGGGCTCACATTCCTTGAGGCGTTCGGACGGTCGAACGCTCATCTCAATATCGCCGTTAGATCAAGATCTAACGAACCGAGCAAAACGCACTGAGAAAATGACTTGCGGTACTCATCAGAACTACTCATGTACTACCGCAGCGGTAGTTCCGTGAAAACAACGCCGAGATATTACCGTAACACAAAAACTCAAAACTTCAGAACAAAGCCCTTTTTTCCACGGACGCTCCAGATCGGGATCTAATGATTGAGCTAAAACACGTTCAAAACAAGACAAGCATTACTCTGCTGCACACCGGCGGTTATACCACACTTTGGTAGTTACGCATGTACAAAGCGGTACTACCGATAATCCCGACAAGCCGATTTTCAATGAACCGATGTAACTCAAATGCGGGTCGGTTGAAGAGCACAAACAAGTTCCGAGACAATGTATTCATCATTAAGTACTGAGACTAAGTCTAGCTTATTGTCAATGTGTTCATCATCAAATATCATGACCAAACATCGGACTGCTGAACAAGGGTTTCTCCAAGGTCTTGGCGCTGATCGGAAATGGCTTGGTGCTTCTCAGGATAAAAAGCTACATAATGACCCAGATTGCCGCAAGTGAAACAAGTAACTTTCTTGTTTGGATGGCGACGGATTCGACACTTATTTCCAGGCTGCCCTTGTTGGATTTCTTGCTGAGGTGGGTTGGAGGCTTGCAAGGGAGATACCGGAGGTGTCGGATCTTGAAATCCAGGAGGAGTGGGCTGCCAAGCATAAGGTTCTTGAAAATTGCAGCTTGCTGAAATTTGTGCAACCCTCTTGCGTTTTCGTGATTCTACAACTGCTTGCATCTTATTCTCCACCACAATAGCCTTATCAACCAATTGTTGGAAGTTGTGGAAGTCATGTACAGCAAGTGCCAACTGCCATACTTCCGAAAGTCCATTCAAGAACTGGTCTTGCTTCCTTGCATCAGTGGAGACATCGTCCGGAGCGTAACGAGCTAAGTGATTGAACTCGTTGAGGTACTCCAATACGGACTTATCTTCTTGCTTCAGCTCGAGGAATTCACGTTTCTTGATACTCACAATACTTGAAGGAACATGTGCCTCATGGAAAGCTGTCCGGAACTCGTCCCATGATGGAACGTGATTGACGGGCTGCATGGCGCAAAAATTATCTCACCATGCACAAGCGGCCCCTTCAAGTTGGTTGGAGGCATAGAAAACCTTCTCGTTGTCTGCACATTGAGTGAGGATCAACTTTCGCTCAATGGTACGAAGCCAATCATCAGCCTTGAGAGGATCTTCTGAACAAGAGAACACGGGAGGCTTTGTGCTAAGAAAATCAGCAAATCAGGAGCCATAAAGATCGGTTCCTCTCGCTGCCATTTGAGCACCTTGGACACTGGCGGTGTTCTTAGCAATTTGCTGCAAGATCAGAGTCTGGTCTTGCTGACTCTGTTCCATCTGGGCCAGCACTTCGGTCACGGATGGATGAGGTGGAGTCACTTCTTCTTGCTGACCCACATGCTGAAATTGCGGGTCGGGGTGCTTCGAATTGCGCCGTTGAGGGTTCGGGGGCTGATCATCGGTGGTTTGAGAACCCATGGCTTGTGAGTCCTCCATTACTTCCGGTGTCAATCGAGTTTTAAGACCCGACATCCTGTTGCCAAACAACTTGTTAGCAACCGGCAAAAAGGAATGAGGAAAAAAAGCATAAGGTAAGCAATTGATAGCAGGGGGTAACTTAACCTAGCATGAATGCACAATAAGAACACAATTATGCAACAACAAATGGGGTGCAATGGTCCATGTGGACATCACAAGATACAATTGAAAACACAATTAGTTTTTCCAACATAGTTGCGATACAACCTGCCCGTAGGCGATACACAACTACATGGAACAAAAGAGAGCAAATAGTCTTCACAAAAATCCAGTGTCTACAAACTAAGGAATATAATTAGGGTGTATAATATCTAAGGATAATCCCTACTTAATCTTAAAATTGCAGCAAGGCGTCGTTCTCTCTTTCTTCCATCAATTCTCTTTACCAACGACTATTTAACGTTTCTAGTGTTGGAAAAGAGAGACGAACAATAGAGAAAATGATTTTTCTCAAATCAAATGAATAGGGAGATAAGAAAATAGATACTAGGATGGGTAAGAAAGAAAGGAACCTATATTACTTGCATTCTTGCCAAACCTTTTATAGTTTGAAAATATTCTTTGTAAACCAAAATCCTAGTAACGTCCATTGCTATAGCTTTAACCTACAGTCAGTATGGCTCTGATACCAACGCTGTGGGGACCCCGAGATCGGGTCCGTTTCAAGCTAAGTAATTACGCTGAAAGAGCATAATACTTAACATGAAACGAAAACGATTCCGAGTACCCGGATAGGTGTCTCATGTTAGCTCCCAAGGATCAGCGACTAACATGCACATATCCAAACACAACATTGTATTCACATCCATACACAATGTACAAGAATAAAGGAAATGTAAATACAACATCATTGAAAAGAAACATAATATACAAGTTTGCATAAGAGGGCCAATCGGCCAAAAGTAATTAACAAATAATAAATCGCAGCGAAGATAAACTTAAAAATAAAAAGGGAATAACCAAGTTGGCATGCCCACAATCCCACAAGCAACCAACTGGAGTTAAAGTCGTAGCGTCTGTAGTACTTTACCCAATTCAATGACTTCTCACTGTAATAGCAAATTTTTAAGTACAAAGTTGTACTTTCATGAGACTTTTGAAGAAAAATAAGGATGCATGTAAGTATCAAAGGAAGGCTACTACACTAGTCAATTTTCAGCATAAAGCAAGTTTTGCAATTAGATAAACAATATAGATTCAAATTGCCATTTTAAAACATTTAGAAAACATTGTAATAGCAAGTAATGATCAACAATAGTACAATCTCCAAATATAATCGACCCACAAATATACCATTTGTGACACAATCCATTTCATAACCAATTGACACGCGAACATCGCGTTCAAGATATCATTTCAGATTTGAACAAACTAACATAATGACACATATTTTTAACCATAACCCCAAACTTAACTTCCCATAAGCTAACTGTGCATGCTTTCCCACGAGTGATGTCCATAATCGGGGACACGGCTATTCAAATAGATTTATTTGACTCTGCAGAGTTGGACAGCTTTACCCACACGATATGCATTCCTCGTAAAGTCGGCCAATGCACTCTTCCTTTGGAGTGTGAGTGAGGTAGCATAACGAGGCCGTTACAATGTCATGTCCTAACTATCAACCCACCCGAGGATCGGGATCTCATGAAAGGCATTAAAGTCGCTTAGCACCACAGTGAACCTGTTGTGTAAGTAAGTCCCTATCAACTAGAGACCCTTAGGGCAAGATAAGAAAAGTGTAACATGCCCCCACCAGATTGACAAGAGAGCCATTAAAACCAAACAACAACAATTACCAATCTGATTGTGTTTTGATAGCTAACACACAACAAATTATTAAGCCAAGCCATCGCCCATAAACCCGACGTGTGGTTGTACATAAGACTTGGTTCATCACACCACAGACCGGTCCTCAAATACCCAGACGGGGCTACATGAATCCGGGACCACCCCTTCATCACCCTATCACCCGTCCAAGTCCAACACATAACAACCCATCAACAAATCTATAATACTCAGATACAAAGATCAGGACATTCTCCTCAAAATTAATATAATCAAATCCATATAATCCTCAAATTTCATTTAAGATTCAATTCGATCCATCGGCCGATGGACTAGCTCCATCAACCGTTATCGACTACAACTACTAGCATAGCTAAGCATCGTTCTACAAATTAGCAAACAAACCTATATAACATATATCCTTAATCATACAAGGTAAAAAAGGGTAATCAATATTCAAAGGAGGGCCAATGCAGCAAGTAGGGGATTAACTACTTCTACCCATGAATATACTTTTCAACATAGCATGCAATTGAGATATTAAAACCATTCAAAACATTTTAAAATCAGTAGGAGCAATATGTTCAAGAAGAGGGTGCTCGCACCTTTGCTGAACCACTTGTTCATTCTCAAATTACACTCATTTAGGTCTCACGAATATATCGGTATCGTCGAAAAACCTAATGATAGACGATATTGCAATAAATACCAAATAATGCGGAAAATACAAAATACTCAAAAATGCATGAAATTTATACAGTAGGTAGATTATGATTTTATATGAATTTAGGTGAAAGATTCATTCCATTTGGATTTACTATGTGAAAGTTATGATGGTTTGAATTTCAGTTTCCAATACGTCTTAATTTATGTAATTTAAGTATTTGGCCAAAATTTGTAGAGTAGTGGTGAGGCAAAGTATCACATAGATAATTAGAGAATAATATTATAAGACCAAATTAGTTGAGTTTACCTCATTTGGAGTTTTATGAATTAGTTATATATTTACAAAGTTATCACCTTTTTCTATAGTAAAAGTAATAGAGTTAATAGATCATTTTTCTAAAACTACCTCTCTCATTACATGATTGTGGATATCATGGGGATATGCCTGAGATCTTAGGATGATGTTACAATTGGCAATGTCGTTTTTGGTTTGTTGAAGCAAATGCGTTTTTCGCAAGTGTCGGGATTTTCGGTCATCTGGCGTGTAACGCAGACAATCAAGATCACTTGCATTTACCGCAAGATACTTGGCGGTATGACCGGAGTCCGGTCGTTCCAGGTTTTAGGTGGCGGTTTGATATTTCCAGAACGAGTGTAATTTGAGTTTTGGTTTCTTCGGTAGCGATGCGGACGATGATTATGGAGTCTTGATACTACTGCATTATCTAGCGATAATAGTAGTACCGCCATAACATGGCAGTAATACCGATTTTGTGCTGATTGTCATTTCTATTGGAGAATTGCTTTTGGGTTAGGTCAAGTTCATGGGTTTCATGGCATATGTGTTGCATGATGCATGTTTTGACTAACGTGGGTCAAGTTGTGAAGAACTTGTTCCCGGATTCGATTTCTTTGTCTATTGATGTGCAGGTTGCTTGGAGGCCAATGACGTCAACGGCGAGGATGATCGGGACTAAGCTTGGAGAGCTGAGGTCCAGAACGATCGGGGATGCCGGGTGAGGTCAATGGAGTCAAGCATGGCGCCAAGAGGATAAAGGTGACCGAATCAGGCGATTCATGCGACGGTTCGATCAAGCGGCGGGGTGGTGCAAGTGCCATGGTGGTTTCGGTGGGAGCGGATGGGAGAGACTTGCCGACATGAAGAGAGCCGTTGGATCAACCTACACGTGGCGAAGCATGGAGGTGCTTCACGAAGATGGGACTCGGTCTTTGCAAAAGATCGAGAAGGGTATTTTGTAATTTCACCAATATCGCCTTTGGTGACCTAATGCCAACCCGCGGCGCAAAGATGGCGCAAGGTGAAGTGGATTAGGTCAAAAAGTGAAGACGGCGCTTTGAGATGCGTGCGTGTGTGACCTGTTTGTTTTGGGCCTTAACGGGAGCCCATTAGGGTTACTCTTCTAGAAGGTCTAAGCCTCCACTATAAATAGGGGTGTCTTGGACAGCCACCTCAACCCTTTTATTGCATTGTAAACCCTAGTTTTGCTTTTGTGCTTAGGGAGAGGATTAGTGGAGGTTAGGGTTCTAGAGAGTTGGATTTGATTTCGTGCTCATGTATTGAGTCTTTGTCCTCCATTGATGGAGTGGTCTGTAAACCAATACCATATCAAATCAATCCAAAGAAAGTTCTCTCCAAGATGAGTTTATTTGCTTTCTTTTCTCTATTTGATGATTTGAGGTGTTTCTTTGATCCATGAGTTTTTGTTTGGTTTCTTGCGTGATCTAACTTGCTTGTGACGTGTGGGAACCCATCTAGGATCATCTTGATCATCCATCACCCACGAGCAAGGTTTAGATCATGTTTAGGTTCAAACTTCGGTTTTGAAACCTCCTTCGCTCAATTCAAGAAAGGTAGGAACTTTGACGTGGATCTAGTCATTCTTTGCTTGGAATAGGTTCCTAACCTCTTTGGGAAGGTGTGTTTCAAATCTCGTAGCGTTTGGCCAAGTGGATCAAAAGTTGTGCCAATTTTGGTTTTTCGCTGCATTTGTTCGGGACCAGACACCCAGATGACCGCCTCGCTTGCCCTACGGTCATATCAAGACATCAGACGACCGCTCGTTTACTCACGGTCATACCGACATTGTCGATACGACCACCGCTTACTCGCGGTTGTTCCGATTTCCACGATTTTTCAGACTTCTTCGATTTTGTTCTTTGAGCTTTGGGGTTAGGAGTGGATTCAACACAAGACTTCCTCGTGCTTAATCATTGATCTTCATAGCTCTCATAGCTATTGAAGTGATTTACAAGTTGAATCCATTCAAGTGAAAAAGATTTTGAGCTCCTATTCACCCCCTCTAGTCGCCTTTCGGTCCAACAAGTGGTATCGAGCAGGTTAGTTCAATCTTGATCTTAACGGTCCTTGAACTTGGCGATGGATAAGTACTCACCAAGCCGCATGTCTTTGATGGGCTCGACTATGCCTATTGGAAGAATCGCATGCGAGTTTTCCTTGAGAGCGAAGGACAAGCTATATGGGAGGTTGTTCGAGCCCGCTCGTTTTGCCCGGTTGCTACACGGCCAAGCCCCCTTTGGCTAACAACAACAAGGAAAAGAACCTTCTATATCTTTGGGCTTGGTAGGCAAGAGTACGATAGGATTTGCAATCTTGCATCAAGACATGAGATTTGGCACACCTCGAAAACTTACCATGAGGAGATCGTCCCAGATCAAGCAAGTGCGTCAGAATGTCTACAAGCGAGAGTACAACAAATTCGAGATGCGTCCTGGTGAGAGCATCGATGACGTCTTTACTCGCTTTAACAAGGTGATCAATCAGATGAAAGTCATTGACATTGAGTACTCTCAATCTGAGAATGCCACCCACCTCTTAGGTGCAATCAACACCAAGGAGTGGGAGATGAAGGCAACTGCCATAGAGGAGAACGTCGATCTCTCTAATCTCACTTTGGAGCTGCTTTATAGCAAGCTAAAAACTCATGAGATCAAGAGAGGCGGTAATCCTAAGAAGGATAACATGGCTTTGGTGGTGATCCTCTCAAAGGACTCTGATGGTTTTTCCGAGTCTTCTTCGGTTTTTCTCTTGCGTGTTTATCTCGCTATTCAAGAAGAAGAGTTTGAGAGTCTTCGAGGTGATTTAGCTCTTTTAGCCAAGAAAGTCACACGGGCATATAACAATGTCGAAAGCGAAGAGAGGTGGCCTGTGACATGCTATGAGTGTGGAGAGCTATATCACATCCGAGCCAACCGCCCAAATTTGAAAGGTAAGGGAAATCATGAGAAGGTTGCGGGGAAGAAGCCTCAAGGGGCAAGCCCAAGTATGATCTTGCCAAGCTCATGAAGGTCGCTCACCGAAGTTCTTGCCGCTTTTGGAGATCAATCCATGAGCGATGTGGACTCGGAGCGAGGAGGACAAGGAGGAGGAGTTCCTCAAGACAAGAAGGGAAGGCCAAGGATTTCACCCAAGATGTGCTTCATGGCCGACTCCGTCGACGCCGATAACGATGATGAGGTACCTCTCTCCTATGATGTTCTTTCTACTAGATGCGATAACATGTATGAGCAATTGCTTAGTCAAGATAAAGCTTTAAAGTTCACCATGGCTAGGAACAAGGATCTAGAGTCACAAGTCGAGAGTTTGAAATTAGAGCTTGTGAATGCTAAAAGTCTAGATGTTGATGAATGTTCATCCTGCCATGCTTTGCACTCCGAACTGTCTAAACTGCAATCTGCTCATGATATTGCTTTGCATCAACTTGAAAATGCTAGAACTGAGCTAATTGATGTTAAATCCGCTCCATGTGAAAAATGCTTAGAGTCTAGCAAGTTGGATGCTTCTGGTAATGTGAAATCTAGCTTTTGCTCTTTCTGCTTAGAACGCGAACATGAAGTTAAGGATATTCTAGAAGCAGTTAGAGCTAAATTTGCCAAGCTTAAGGACACAATTGATTCTACATCTTGTGCCTCTTGTGCCGCCTATAAGCTTGAAGTTGCGCATCTTAAGGAGAAACATGCTAGAGCCATTAAGGGCAAGACTTGTGAATCATGTGTTAATATTGGAAAAGAGAATGCATATCTCAAGGATACTTTAGAAAGATTCTCTAATGGTGAAAAACAATTGAACATGATTCTAGATAAATCTAAAACTCCTTTTAAGAAGCAAGGCTTAGGATACAACTCGCTCAGACATGTCCAAGCCTAATGTCATTCGTGTCTTGGAAAATGGCTTAGTTGAATTTAAAACCCAACCCGCAAAAAGCTGTCTTTTAAATCTGCAGGTTTGTCCAACCTTCTTTTGAGGCAAAAGGTGCTTCTCCCAAGTGGTACAAAATACCATTGCACCTATTGCAAGAAGAGTGGACATTTGGTTGAGTTCATTGGCGTGGTTGAAGAACGCTAAGAGAAATATTGCTAGAATGTCATCTAATCAACCTAGAGCTTTTATGAGACATGGTCACGTCCAAAAGAAGAAACCCAGTCTAGGATTTGTTGCACATGCTCATCACCATGTTCCTAGACAGGATGCATCTCATGTTCTTGTTACCATTGCTCATAATAGAACTACTAATAAAGTCAAGGATAGCACATCTGTTTTGCATACTACTCGCAGACGAGTGTCTCAGTACTGGATTCCCAAGTCGCTTTTAACTAACCCTAGTATTGAGACACATCGCTCTTCTGTTCCTTGATTTTCAGGATTGGCGCGGAAGGGGGAAGAACACATGGTTCGTCGACTCCGGGTGTTCACGCCACATGACCGGAGACTCAAGATGGTTCACCTCCTTCACGCGATCAACGGTGATGACTTCATCACCTTTGGAGATGATACACAAGGCGCATTGAAGGCTGGAATGATTAGGGTGAGCGACAAGTTCATTCTCAAGGATGTCGGCTTGTGTCTAAGCTAAGGTACAATCTCCTTTCTGCTTCCTGACTTCTCGATGATGGCTATGAGACTGCTTTTAAGAAGAATGCCCGTGTGCTTGATTCTTTTGGTGAGCTCGTTTTGGGATTTCTAGAGTTGGTAGAATTTTTGGAGCTGATTTTTCGAATCTCTTGCCGGATCCTTAAGTGCTTAATTGCTTCTTCTTCGATATCCGGCTTTGGCACCGCGGTTGGAGCACATTGGTTTTGATCATCGACACGAGTTAGCGGCCTTGATCTCATGAGAGGTTTGCCTAAACTCAAAGTCATCAAGGATGTTTGTATGCGTATACAGAGGCATGGCAAACAAGTTGCCGCCTCACACCCGTCATTGACTATGGTTATGGTGACGGACCGTGACGGTTGCTTCATATGGATCTTGTTGGTCCTGCTAGAGTTGATCGGTCGGTGGCAATTGGTACATTCTTGTCATAGTCGATGATTTTTCGAGATACTCTTGGGTGTTCTTTCTTGCTTCGAAGGATGAGGCTTTTGATCATTTTCATGACCTTGTTCTTCGTTTGGCTTCTGAACTTCCTGGTGCCTTGAAAGCGATCCGCGATGATAATGGCACGGAGTTCAAGAATGCTTTTTTGCCTCTTTTGTCTTTGGCGCGGTATTGAGCATCGATTCTCTTCTCCACGTCCCTCAACAAAATGGCGTTGTGGAAAGGAAGAACAGGACTCTAGTCGAGATGGCTAGGGCGATCTTTGGATGAGTATAGCACACCGAGGAGATTTTGGGCTGAAGCTATTGCTACAGCTTGCCATATTTCAAACCGTGTCTTTTTGAGACCGTCTTTGGGCAAGACTTCATATGAGCTTCGTTTTGGTAGAAAACCCTCTGTCTCTCACTTTCGAGTCTTTGGATCGAAGTGTTTTATTCTCAAGACAGGGAACCTAGATAAATTTGAATCAAGGACTTGTGATGGTTTATTTCAGGTTATCTGCTCATTCGAGGGTTTTCGGGTTTTAATGTTGAAACTAACATTGTTCAGAGACATGCAATGTCACTTTTGATGAGACTAGCCCCGAGCTAGATCCGATGTTTGGTGACTTACGGTGTGAGAGAGCATTTTTATTGAAGAAGATGAGGATGAACTTGATTTTGCTCCTTCACTGCTTCGATGTTCTGCAAGCTGCCCAAGCTCCGAACACGCTTCGATCGCTTCACCTCCAATTGAGGCTCTGCTGCGACTTCTTCATCGAAGATACTGCGGAGGTCGAGGAGACGCTATCTCCCCAGCGCCTTTGCACATTGAAGCAACATCCTCCGGATCGATGATTGGTAATCTCCATGAGCGAAGTCACTCGCTCCTGTATCATGATCCGTGTCTTTTCTCTCACTCTGCATTTGTAGCTTCTTTTGAACCCAAAGATATATCACATGCTTTATCTGATGCTAGTTGGGTCAATGCCATGCATGAGGAGTTAGAGAATTTTGAAAGAAATAAAGTTTGGAACCTTGTAGATCCTCCTAGTGGTCATAATGTAATTGGCACCCGTTGGGTGTTCAAAAATAAACAAAATGAGGATGGTTCTGTGGTTAGAAACAAGGCTAGGTTGGTAGCTCAGGGTTTTAGCCAGGTTGAGGGGTTAGACTTTGATGAGACCTTCGCTCCTGTTGCTAGATTAGAAGCCATTCAAGATCTTGCTTGCATTTGCTGCATCTAAAGGTTTTAGGTTGCATCAAATGGATGTTAAGAGTGCCTTCTGAATGGTTTTATAGAGGAGGAAGTGTATGTTAGGCAACCCCCTGGCTTTGAGGATCCCAAGCACCCTGATCGTGTCTTTAAGCTATCCAAAGCCTTGTATGGTCTTAAGCAAGCCCCTAGAGCCTGGTATGATAGACTTAATACCTTCTTGCTTAAGAATGATTTTGAAATGGGAAAAGTAGATAAGACTCTTTTCATTCTTAGGCATGGCAATGACTTCCTGCTTATTCAGATTTATGTTGATGATATTATCTTTGGTGGTTCCTCTAATGCTCTTGTTTCCAGTTTTTCTGAGACCATGTCTAGGGAATTTGAGATAAGCATGATGGGAGAACTCAATTACTTTCTGGGGTTACAAATCAAGCAATGCAAGGAAGGAATCTTCATCTATCAAACGAAGTACACCAAGGATTTGCTCAAGCGTTTTGATATGGGTGATTGCAAGCGATCGCCACTCCATGGCGACTTCGATCGCTTTGGATCCAGATGAGGAAGGAGAAGCCGTGGATCAGCGAGTACCGCAAACATGATTGGCTCCTTCGTACTGACGGCCTCAAGACCGGACATCCACTTGTGATCGCCTCTGCTGCGAGGTTTCGAGCATCACCGAGGACTTCACATCGCCAAGCCGTTAAGCGCATCTTGAGTATTTACACTCTACCCTTGAAGATGGCATTTGGTATTCTTGTTCTTCTTATTTGTCCATTCGGGGTTTTCGATTCGATTTTATGGGTTGTAGACTAGATAGGAAGAGCACATCTGGCACATGTCATTTCTAGGCCCTTCTCTTGTCTTTTGGTCTTCTAGAAGCGGTCTTACATTGCACAATCCTTCTTTGAAAGTTGAATATGTAGTTTATTTGCTAGTTCTTTGTAGTCGATTTTGTGGATGGTCTCCACTCTTAAGGATTTTGGGTTAACTTTTGCTAGTGTTCCTCTTTTACGTGACAACACTTCGCTATTAACATTGCTAAAACCCAAAGTGCAACATTCTAGGACCAAGCACATAGACATTCGCTATCACTTCCTTAGAGACCACGTTGAGAAGGGTGATATTGTGCTGCATTTTGTGGAGTCCGAGGCTCAGTTAGCCGATATCCTCACCAAGCCTTTAGACCCAACAAGGTTTGCCACCTTGAGGAGTGAGTTAGGGGTAATTTATCCCTATGGGTTGGTTTGAGGGGGAGTTGGATCTTTTCTTGTTCTTTTGGTCTTTTCTTGATTTTGTTTTTGAACTTGTTGATCTTTTTGATCTTGTTAGGCTTTTTAGGCTTTTTGAGTTTTTCCTGCTTCTCATTGTATCATATTGCATTCATATGAAAAATCCAAAAAGATGCATTGTAATATAAGCTTTTTGCTTATCTTTTAAAATTGATGAAGCTTTGCTTATTACCCTTTGGAGCTTTAGTGTTTCAAATTCTTGCTCAATGCCATGTCTAGTTCTTTGACTTGCTAGAATTATCATGCTTTCACATGTGTAGCTAAGTCTTTCTTTGTATGAGCTAGAACTTGAAAAACAACTTGAACTAAGAAATTAGCAATTTGTGAATTGTTTAGCCAGTTGCGCAATTAGTGCTCCTTTTGTGACATTGGCCCTATCAAAATTGCTTTGTTAGCCCTTGAATCTAGCTTTGATCATTACTTGAGCTTCTTGTGTTCTTGAGAATCTAAAACTGCTCTTGTGCAAAATAAAAAAGAATCTCTTTGTGCTTAAAAACCTGATCTCACCAATCCTTTCTCATGAGGCGGCTCGCCATTGTACTAGGCATGAACTCGGGGAGTTTTGGATGACCTAGACCACTCTCTTAAGCTTTTGTTGCTTGGGATGGTCGTAGTGAGGCTTGAGATCTAGCACAATGCTAAAATACAAATTGTCAACTTCGGGTGAAGCTTAGGATGAGTTTGTGGATGGCTCCTAGTCCGGGATCTTGTCACTAAGTTAGACCATTAGTCAACTTCAATATTCATTGCAATGAAAAACAGTTGAAAAATGGGCTTTTGAGAAATTTGAGCAAAATGATTCAATTCGGGACCTATTTGTCTCTTAATATGATCACTGTTAGCTTTTGGGTCTAACTTTGACATTTTGACATGGCCACTATCATTTTAGGATCCCTGTTGACGAACTTGCTAGATTTGAAGCTTTGCTTAAAATGCTAAAATTCATTGCTTTATATTGAGCCTTCTTGCTTAGCTTTGTTATATATGTCTTATCATGATCTTGCTAGCTATTGTTAGGCTTCATATGTTGTTTGTGCAACTTTAGAAATGCTAGCTTGTTCTTTTGGGTAATCTCCAAAGCTTCTTGTACTCAACAATTGAAAAATACAAAAAATTGAAGCCACTCCATTGCATTTCATGCATACTCCTTCTTATGCTTTTTCCTCATTCGCATTTGTCATCTCACGACGAGAGGAAGGCGTGATTCCTTGATGACTCCATTGTCAAGGGAGAAGATATTTCAAAATTTTGTGTTAAAGGGAGAAGTTGTTTGAAAAAGGGGAGTTTTGAAAAAGGGGGAGCTACTTGGAGAAAATTTGAAATTCTGAGGATCATAGTGAGGGGGAGTTTCTTATTTGCATTCTTATGGTTTTATTGCTACTTCTGAACTTGAATTGCAATTCTTGATCCTCACAATGATCAAAGGTCATATCGAACAATTGTTCTTTCATATGGACCTTAAGTGAGATTTTGACTCGTTTCTGGAAAATGAAGCTTTTTCGCTTTCTTTTGCCGTATCTCACTTGTCGATACTATTCTCGAGCCAACTTGGTCATTTCCTTGTTTTTTCTTGCATTTGGATCAAGTTGTGCCTTTGAGCCAAAAACGCCGAAGTTTTTACTTTTCAAACCTCAAAATTTGCATTTGTGGGAAATTGCCAATGTGTTCATCAAGGGGAGATTGTGGATATCATGGGGATATGCCCGAGATCTTAGGATGATGTTACAATTGGCAATGTCGTTTTGGTTTGTTGAAGCAGCGTTTTCGCAAGTGTCAGATTTTCGGTCATACCGGCGTGTAGCGATGACGACCATAAGATACTGGCGGTATGACCGAGTCCGATCGTTCAGTTTTAGGTGGCGGTTTGATATTTCGAGCGAGTGTAATTTGAGTTTTGGTTTCTTCGGTAGCGATACGATCCGCGATTATGGGTGTGTGGTACTCTTGATCTTGCGATAGTACCGCCATAACATGGCGTAATACCGATTTTGTCTTGATTGTCATTTCTATTGGAGAATTGCTTTTGGGTTAGGTCAAGTTCATGGGTTTCATGGCATATGTGTTGCATGATGCATGTTTTGACTAACGTGGGTCAAGTTGTGAAGAACTTGTTCCGGATTCGATTTCTTTGTCTATTGATGTGCGAGGTTGCTTGGAGGTCAATGACGGTCAGCGGCGAGATGATCGGGACTAAGCTTGGAGAGCCGAGGTCCGAACGATCGGGATGCGGGTGAGGTCAATGGAGTCAAGCATGGTGCAAGAGGATAAAGGTGACCGAATCAGGCGATTCGGTCTGCGACGGTTCGATCAAGCGGCGCGAGGTCGGTGCAAGTGCCATGGTGGTTTCGGTGGGAGCCGGATGGGAGAGACTTGCCGACATGAAGAGAGCATTGGATCAACCTACACGTGGCGAAACATGGAGGTGCTTCACGAAGATGGGACTCGGTCTTTGCAAAAAGATCGAGAAGGGGTATTTTGGTAATTTCACCAAATACCGCCTTGGTGACCTAATGCCAACCCGCGGCGCAAAGATGGCGCAAGGTGAAGTGGATTAGGTCAAGAAAAGTGAAGACGGCGCTTTGAGATGCGTGCGTGTGTGACCCGTTTGTTTTGGGCCTTAACGGGAGCCCATTAGGGTTACTCTTCTAGAAGGTCTAAGCCTCCACTATAGATAGGGGGTGTGCTGGACAGCCACCTCAACCCTTTTATTGCATTGTAAACCCTAGTTTTGCTTTTGTGCTTAGGGAGAGGATTAGTGGAGGTTAGGGTTCTAGAGAGTTGGATTTGATTTCGTGCTCATGTATTGAGTCTTTGTCCTCCATTGATGGAGTGGCTGTAAACCAATACCATATCAAATCAATCCAAAGAAAGTTCTCTCCAAGATGAGTTTATTTGCTTTCTTTCTCTCTATTTGATGATTTGAGGTGTTTCTTTGATCCGCGAGTTTTTTGTTTGGTTTCTTGCTGTGATCTAACTTGCTGTGACGTGTGGGAACCCATCTAGGATCATCTTGATCATCCATCACCCACGAGCAAGGTTTAGATCATGTTTAGGTTCGAAACTCGGTTTTGAAACCTCCTTCGTTCAATTCAAGAAAGGTAGGAACTTTGACGTGGATCTAGTCATTCTTTGCTTGGAATAGGTTCCTAACCTCTTTGGGAAGGTGTGTTTCAAATCTCGTAGCGTTTGGCCAAGTGGATCAAAAGTTGTGCCAATTTTGGTTTTAAATCGTCGGTTGTTCGGGACAATCGAGACGACCGCCTCGTTTGCCTACGGTCATACCGCACATCGTGACGACCGCTCGTTTGCTCACGGTCATATCGCACACATCGGCACGCATCACCGCTTGCTCTGGTTGTTCGATTTCCGATTTTTCAAAGACTTCTTCGATTTTGTTTTTTGAGCTTTGGGGGTTAGGGTGGATTCAACACAAGACTTCCTCGTGCTTAATCATTGATCTTCATAGCTCTCATAGCTATTGAAGTGATTTACAAGTTGAATCCATTCAAGTGAAAAAGATTTTGAGCTCCTATTCACCCCCCTCTAGTCGCCTTTTCGGTCCAACACAGAGACATACTTGAACATATTTTAAAATAAAGTTCAATTAAAATGAAAATTATCAAAGCTGGTCTCATCCATTTTGGAGTTAATATGAAATAGTAATGAATTTTTCAAGTTAAAGACATTTTCTAGTGTATCAATAAATAGGTTTTGGACCAATATCCACCAAATATATTTTCTGGGATGGTGGCATATTTTAAACCAATTTTATAACAAAGTTCATTTAATAAGAAAATTAACAAAATTTGTTTCACTGTTTTTGGAGCTAAAATGAATTTGTTCTACATTTTAGAAGTTATTTGCATTTTTAGGTGTATAAATAAACCATTTCGGAATTTCTATATTTGTTTAATACTTTTCTTATCGACATCAACCTAGCCGCATGATCTATGACGAGTGGGGCCGGTCAAGGGCTTGACCCACCAACATTGACTCGGTCTCGGTTGCTAAAGGCGTATTCATAAGAATCGTCTTCTAACTAGAAAGTCGAAATTTTGATTTTAAGCAATGCATTATCGTTTTTCCTAAAGAGAAAGCGTGCTTCCTAAACCACACATTCCCTAAACCGAACGCATGGACCCACTTGTCATACTCTAATTCAACTCAGTTAACCGGTTAAATGAGGGGTTTTCCGACAAAGATACACTCTTAAATGCTAATCAATGGGTTTAACTAATTAATGCGCTACTGTGCCAGTTGGTAATCCGACAACGCGCATAATGGCTTTCGCCAAGGCTCACCGTATGATGGTCCATGGCCGCGTGATCCAAGGAACACGGTGGAAACACAAAAAGTCGTGCGCTTCAATGGTACCGACAGCGACTTACGGCTGGCCCATAGCGGCAGCAAGAATGCCGCAGAGCGGCGGCGGCCATACGGTGCAAGCGAAAATGATGGCTCGGTGCAAAATTGAACCTATCAACACGTGCTTAAGCTACAAGGGGTTTCCCTGAGGCTTACCCGAGAGGTGGAGTGGCTAGGGAAGCTTGGAGAAAGATTGACGTCAACAAAGGCTGCGGCGGTAGGGTACTCAGGAGGAGACAACCTACTAAAAAAAAACGAAAAAGATTAGTTTAGAACGCTTGGTGATGCCACAAGATGGTCACCAAGCAAGAAATTGAAGAACAACCCACCGATTAACAAAAAAGGGCTGTAAGGGGTGTTCTTGGCGAAAGAGGGCAAACACCAAATTAGCAAGCTCTGCGAAGCATTGATGAAATTGGTTGAGGAACTAATACCCATATCCACGCTACGATATGGCGTGCAAAAGCGAGAAGGAAACTCATCGGAGATGAGAAATGGATGAAGGGTGGCATTGATTGCACGCCTAGAGCTTCTAGGATCACACCTTTGCCCCGGACCCTGCAAGCAAAAGCAAGGGCTCAGATGAGCTAAAATGGAGATGGCATACAAGGTGAAGGCTAGAGGATGCCATGGCTTCAAGTTTACCCGAGAAGAGAGCAAGAACAGCTTCTTCTCCCTCGGCCACCGAGAGGGAGAATAGGTGAAATGGGAGAGCAAGGAGGCGGGTTAAAGGTGAGGAATGGACGGAGTGGAAGCGGCGTGAGCAAGAGGTGCTCCAGGATTCGCCGAGGAGGCTGGTGCGTGATGGCGTCACTGGCAGCAACGGGAGAGCGGCAGAGTGTGGGTGCCGCGTGGAGCTGGAGTCCTACGCGCGCCCCTGCCCAAGGTTGAAGACGATCTTGTTGGCAGCCCACCGCCGATGGCTCGCATGAGGTGAATGGGTGCGGTGCAACCAAAGAAAACGTCGGGCTCGGTCGGTTTCATCCGGACCACGCGATCTTGAGTGGACGGTTGAGATTTCGTGGCCATCCGGAGTGGTCCGAACAGCTCACTCCGTTTGAGCCCTCCGATCAAGATCAGACGGCCTGCAAGCGAGTGCGCTTAGTTGACTCAGTCGAATCAAGTGGCTCGGTCGGTCCTGAGCCGAAACAGTGAAAGGCTTAAGCCCTTTGAACAGTGTTGAGCCTGGATTGATTCAGTTTGACCAAACAAAAGCCAGGTTTGACTAGGGCTTTAAAAATAGCAATAAATTTCTAAAAATTCTGAAATAAATTAGAGGTGTTCCTGGGATGACCTAGTTCCCATAAAATTATAAAACATTACTGTTCATGATTTAGTTTGTATAATTTAAATTCAAACTTAGAATAGGTTATTGATTTGGGTTTGAATTTTCTTTGGGTCAAATTAAGTTCCAAAAATTTTGGAAAAATTATATTAAATCATGATAATTATTCTAGTATTTGAATAAATTATTTCCAGAAGATAATCATAAATTTTGTTCTTGATTTCTTTTGGAGTTTATATTTAAGTTGTATGCTTAACTTGTTTTGAGATTTTCCTAGTGCAATAAATGATGCAAATAATTCCAAAATATCATGCATGCTGATAATATGCATACTAATTATCATTAATTAACTTGGGGATGTTACATTTTCTCAGTTTTCTCCCCCTTTGGTAATGTGATCATCAAGAGCAGAAAGGGAAGGAGCATGAAGAGTAAAAGTCCAGAAGCTTTGCAAGTCAATTTACTGGATTATCCAAGCCAATTTGGTTGAGTAGAGCTAACAAGTTCATATAAAATGCATATACCATATAGCAATGTCCAAACAAGTAGTTCAAAGTGATAAGACAATTTAGATTCATGATAGGCATATCACACAATGACTAAAAAGATTATAAGACCACAAATAGAAGTCACCAAAAAGTGAAAGCTATACAGTGAGACAAACTTTAAATCTGGATGAGCTACAGTCTCATGAAACATCCTCTTGCTTCACTTTCAATTCTTATTTGCATGTGGCATGTTTGGAACATACTTCTTTTCAAGGGTGGCATGCTTGAAGCATACTTCTCTTAATTGAGAGCACTTTTTGTGCCCCTTTTCTTATTTTATGTCAAGGACACATAGCTGTGCATGGCATGCTTGAAGCACACTTCTTTTTGTGTGAGCACTGTTATGTACTCCTTGTTTTTTGTGATACACAGCTATGTATGGCATGCTTGAAGCACACATCTTTTCATGTTCTTTGTCTCAACCCTTTATTATTATTTTTATATATAACATGCCAAATTAAGTGAGCAACAGAGAATTGAAATAAGAGACATTATTGCTTCAAATCCAAGACTTAAAATAAGACTCACAAACAAGCTTATCCTTTTCAATAATCAACATAAAGTGATACCAATAATTAATCAAGTCAAAGATTTCAGCCATGTCATATTTTAGTTCTTTATGTAGCAAGTGTATTAAACCATCCAGATCAAAGCTACATAGCACATGAACAAATATGATAAAGATAGCTCTACAACTCTTTTGATTTCAGTGGCTTGGACTTAATGAATAATTAAAGCTTTTGAAATTTTGAACAAAACAGCTCCCCCTCAAAATAAGCCCATAGGATGAACAACACTTAATTCACTCCGCAAACGAACAAAACAAGAAGTATCAAGCGGCTTAATGAAAATATCAGCAAACTGAAAATCAGTTTCAACAAAGTGGAGAACAATATCACCTTTTTCAACATGATCTACGAGAAAGTGAAATCGATATCAACGTGTTTGGTTCTAGAATGTTGCCTTTGGATTTTTAGCATTGTGAATAGCACTAGTGTTGTCACAATAGAGAGGAACAGATGCCAATTCTAAACCAAAGTCTCTAAGAGTAGAAGAAATCCAAAGGACTTGAGAGCGACTAGCAAAGAAGAAGAACATACTCACTTCAAGCAGATTGATTGAGCAATGAAGATTGTTTTCTAGAGGACCAAGACACTAGTGATGTGCCTAAAAGTGACAGTGCGGATGTGCTTTTTCTATCAATCCTACACCCCGCAAAATCACTATTTGAGAATGGACGCAAAGTAAGACAGGATGATGATGAATAGAAAAGACCAAATTCTAAGGTTGATTGGAGATACCTGAGAATCCTTTTCACAGCCTGTCGGTGAGATGCACGAGGTGATGCTTGAAATCGAGAGCATAAGCATACAGCAAAGTGTATATCCGGCCTTGAAGCAGTCAAATAGAGTAGAGAACCAATCATACTTCTATATTCTTTTTGATCCACTGCCTCACCTTCTTCATCTGGGTCAAGAACATTTGTAGACCCCATTGGTGTAGAGATGGGTTTGCAAGTTGCCATGTCAAAACGCCTAAGCAAGTCTTTTGTATATTTGGTTTGGTGAATGAAATTGCCTTGCTTGGTCTGTTTTACTTGCAATCCTAAGAAGTAAGTTAACTCCCCCATCATACTCATCTCAAACTCTCTGCTCATAGTATCTGAAAACTTGGAAACCAAAGCATGAGAGGAGCCCCCAAAGATGATATCATCCACATAAATCTGAACAAGTAATAGATCATTGCCATGTCGAAGTGTGAATAGAGTTTTGTCTACTTTGCCCATTTGAAAATCATTTTTTAATAGAAAAAGCTTGAGCCTCTCATACCATGCTCTAGGAGCTTGCTTCAAACCATATAAAGCTTTTGAGAGTTTGTAGACATGATTAGGAAACTTAGGATTTTCAAAGCCAGGTGGTTGCTTAACATAAACTTCCTCCTCAATGTAGCCATTAAGAAAAGCACTTTTAACATCCATTTGAAACAATTTAAATCCTTTAGATGCAGCAAAAGCTAATTGCTTCTAATCTGGCTATAGGGGCAAAAGTTTCACCAAAATCAAGACCCTCCACCTGAGAAAATCCTTGAGCAACAAGTCTAGCCTTATTTCTAACAACAACACCATCCTCATTTTGTTTATTTTTAAAAACCCATTTAGTTCCAATTACATTATGTTCATGAGGAGGTTCAACTAAGGTTGGACTTTGTTTAGCTCAAAGTTTTCTAATTCTTCATGCATGGCATTGATCCAAGACTCATCAGATAAAGCGTGACTTACATCATTAGGCTCAAAAGAGGCAACAAAAGTAGAATGAGCATGTGAGTTAGGAGAAGTAAATTTAGAACGTGTTACCCTTTCATGAATGTCACCAATCATCAGTTCTGGAGGATGAACTCGCTGAATTCTCAATGGTGCAGAAGGTTCTGAAATGCCTTCTTCATTATGAATACCTTCGGCTATCTGTTCATCACTTGGTGGTGGCACAACAATAGGTGGCTGATCATTAGCAGGTGATGGTATTGGAGATGAATTATTACCAAAATCAATATCATCTTCTTCATCAAGGAATATGCTCTCGGACTCCCCCTGAGCTTGTGTACCTGAAATGTCAGTTCTAGAACTAGTACTGACCTCATCAAACGTAACCTCACAAGTCTCAATAATTTTGTTAGTTTCAAGATTAAGCACTTGAAAGCCACGTGAGTGAAGAGGATATCCAAGAAATATGCCATCAGTTGATCTAGATTCAAATTTGTCCAGATTACCATGCTTGAGAATAAAGCATTTGCATCCAAAAATCCTGAAGTGAGAAACACTAGGCTTTTTACCAAATCTCAGCTCATAAGAAGTCTTGTGCAGTGAGGCTCTCAAAAATACTCTATTAGAGACATGACAAGCAGTTGAGATAGGCTCTGCCCAATACTTCCTAGGAGTAGCATGTTCATCAAGCATGGTTCTTGCCATCTCAACCAAGGTTCCATTTTTCCTCTCTACAACGCCATTCTGTTGTGGAACCCATGGAGAAGAGAATTGATGTTCCAAACCTTTCTCAGAACAGAAAGAAGCAAACAAAGAATTTTTAAATTCAGTCACATTATCACTTCTTATTACTTTCACATCACCATTCAATTCATTATTGAGTCTGAGAAATAAATCTTTGAAATGACTAAAAGCTTCATCCTTAGACACCATAAAATAAACCCAAGAATATCTAGAGAAATCATCAACAATCATAAGAATATACCATTTACCTCCAGCAGATTGAACTCTTGAGGGATCTACAGTGTCCATATGCAACAATTGTCGAGGGCCATCTATGATGATTACAGAAATAGGAAAATGTGGAGCAGCAACCATCTTACCATGTCGACAAGGAGAGCAAACAAGACCTTTATCACCTTTCAGTTTAGGCAGCCCCCTAATGAGATCCATTCCACTAATTCGAACAAGATGATCAAAAACCAATATGTCCTAGTCTACGGTGCCAAAAGAAAAGATCTCTGGATTCAGAAGCTACCAAATGTCTAACATTAGGTGAAAGAGAATGATTGAAATCAGCTTTAAAAACTTTCCCTAACCGAGAGATATTAAACATAAGATCTTCAGAAGCATCTAAAACCCTACAAGCATGTTTCCTAAAGCTTACCTCAAGATTTTCTTCTATCAATTGTGAAACCGAAAGCAAGTTGTATTTCAATTTACTTACCAAAGCAATATCTTTGAGAATGAACTTGTCATTAACACGCACAGTACCTTTTACTATCACAATTCCAGTTGAAGCATCTCCAAAAGTAATCAGTTCATCAATAGATGCCTTAGTGAGGGAGGAGAACCATTTTGAATCACCAGTCATATGCCTAGAACATCCTGAATCAACCAACCATATGTTCCCCTTCCTCAATTGAATTGTTGTACCAACATTAAGTAAATATCGGTCTCACAGTACAGGGTTTAGTAAGACATGATTTAGGAACCCAATACTGTGACACACGACGAGTAGGAGCAACAAAAGCACTTCTGATTTCTGCATGCTGTCGGCCAGAATATTGTTTAGGTGTCATCCTGATCAATTGTGTATCAGCTTGTTTAGTGAAGACAAAAAGAGCATGAAAATTCTTTCTCAGCTTATCTCTTTTTTCTTTCTTTTCTTTTCGAAAAAAAACTTAACCACATGTCCTTTTTACCACAAGAAGTGCATCGATACATTTCTTGATATGTAATTTCGGTGTTACTCTTTCTGATGCTTACTTTGGTAATAGAATCCTTTGTAAAACCAGCAGATTTGAACACAACATGTTTAGGTTCAGATTCAATTTCAAACTTTCTGGATTCTAGAAGCTTAAGAACTTTGGGAGGATGATTCTTGGCAAGTTCAGTAGAATTAAATCCTAGACCTTGAGTTTTAGTACTTACTTTAGATTTGTCTAAAATCATGTTCAAAATTTTCTTGCCAAATGAGAACATTTCCAAAGTGTCTTTAAGATATTCATTCTCTTTAGCCAATTTAGGACAGGTTGTGCAATTAACAGAATAGCTCAAGATTTTCTTAGAAGCACTGGACTGAGACATCTTTTCTTTTTCAGCAAACTCACTTAATTGTCTAGTCAATGCATCAATTTCAGTTGTGAGCTTGGGATAATTTGTGCAAAAAAATGTCTCACGATAAAGCATTTGTTGTATAGAATCCTGAGATGACTTTAATCTAGCTTCTAGCAGTTCACAATTAGAGCAAGTCTTAATTTGAGCATTCACAGTACTTTACTCTAAACAAATTGAGCTAGATTTTAGTTTTTCAATTCCAACAGAAGCAAGTTTCAGCTTATCATCACAAGTTGCATGCACCAGTTTTAACTCTTCAAAATCAGCATGTATTGACCTAGCAACTTTCAATTCAGAATGCAAAACTTGATATGATTCACATGATTCATCATCAGGAATAGCAGCTTTAAGTCTATCAATTTCAGAATTCAAGCTATCAACAACAAGATCATGTTTCTTTACTTTCTTTTTGTATTTTTAAGCTCATTTGTTAATTTCAAAGACAAAGACGTGATAAATCAAAGATAAGAGGGCTTTACCTCATCGTGGTCTTTGTAGAGATCATCATCATCATTAATTTCTTCACTACTTGCCATAAAGCGAGATCTCGTGAAATCGGCCTCTTTTGTCTTCTTTTGTCTTCCTCATTGTCATTTGTCTGAATCAACATCGCTAATCCAATTTCCTCAAGTCTTTGAAAGAACCTTGTTGATGACCTTTTCGATAATTTTGCTTTTTCTTGAATCAAACTTGAATTTTGAACGCCAAATGGCGGTGTTTTATCATCCTTAGCTTCCTTGCCTCTTAATTTGGGACAATTTATCTTAATGTGATTAGGCTCACCACATTCAAAACATCTGATTGAACCTCCTCTTCTACTTGATCTGACATTATTGATTGCTTTAGTCACCCTATTTGAGAAGAGCACAAGCTGTTCTTCTGGGAATTCTTCCAATTATTCATCTGAAATAGCACTCAAAGCAGACAAAGAGAAACTAGAAGAGCTACATGAACTGTCAGTTTGGTTAGTCACTAAACCCAATGATTTTGACTTGTGTATTCTGGCCAAAATATCAATCTCATGTGTTTTCATCTTAGAATAGAGATCATTCAAAGTGAGTGTTTCCATATTAATGAGAATGATTGATTGTAGTGACTAGGACCTCCCAAATGAGACATATCCAAAGCATTCAAAATCTGTCTAGCATTGTCAAAATCGGAATAAATCACATCAAGCAGTTGCAAATCACTAATGATTTTATTGAAGCGATCAAAAGAGTATCTACTGATTCACCCGGTTTCATCTCAAATTTGGAATACTCCTTTTGAATTGATTTTGACTTAACACCTTTAACAGATTTTGATCCTTCATGATAATCGACAAGTGTTGTCCAAATTTTCTTAGCGATTTTATATTAGCAATTCTAACAAACTCATTCCTACTTAAACCTTGCAACAAAATATTTCTAGACATAGCATTTGCTTCAACATCGCCATATTGTTATTGGTGATCACTGGTGAGGACTTCATAAGGAGCTTCTACCTTACGCCAAATAACATTACCTTGAGCTTGCGTAAAAACTTCCATATGAGTCTTCCAATAGATGTAATCTGATCCATCGAAATACGGTGGCTTACATGAGAATCGATCTCGATCTGATGCCATTGCAACCTTGCTCTGATACCACTTGTAGGATTGTAATGGCAATCAGAAGGGGGGGGGGGTTTGAATGATTGCAACGAATTGACCCCCTAATTCCAACTTCTTGTGTGCAAGAATTTCAGCAATTTCTCTGTTGACACTTGAAGAGCTTCACAACCGAGACCACCTCAGCGCACAGGAAGAACAACAAATCAAGAATCAAAGTAGAACGAATCTGAACTTTATATACCAAACTTGATTTGTGTCTACAAAGTGCTCAGCAAGCACCCCTCAAAGCCCCAATTCAAAGGACATCTAAATCGTAGCAATAGCAGCAAGCAACGATCTCAAAAACATCTAAAACTCACGTCTAAAAACCCCTCGCAAGGCGCACCCACTCTGCCTCTTTTATAGGCAAAGTTCAAACCGTATCAATCATGAATACGAAACCTATCTCTCCGAAAATCAAGGGACCCGAAACCCTTTCCAACACAGGTTTTACCAAAACAACTCAAAACTTTCCAAAACAAACTCTTCCACGTCGTAAGCCTCCAGGACACCTTCTCGTAGCTCCAACGTGATCCACCTTTGTCTTCCACGTGCTCAGCGTGATCCAAACCACCTCTTAACATCCGCGACTTCCAAGACCTCAGATTTCCCATCCTAGTCTGAGTCAATCCCGTCACCGAACGTAGTTCATCCTCACGCCTCAACCTGCACATGCAAAGATCAGAGAAACCAATTCTTGGCACAAGTTCTCCAACTTGACCATCCATTAGCACACACACACCAATGAACACTATCATGCATCATGCAACAAGATAAAACTTACGAAAACAACAAATCCACAGCCAATTCCTCAAAGCGACAAATTTCCAGAATACAATAGGTACTACCGCCATTGTACGTCCGGTACTACCGCTCAAGCGGTCGTACCGCTAAATACACTGCGGTACTACCGCTCTTCAAGAACTCATAAAATCTTCCAAAAACACACTCTCTGGAATTTCCATACTGTTCACCAGCGGTCACACCGACTAACGGTATTACCGCCATTAAGCACGCGGTATTACCGACCAGCGGTTGAACCATTTCAAGAAATCGGTTCATCCGATTTTGACTTAACAGTACCTGTCAGAATCTTTCTCTCTCTCAAGAACAAGCGCGGTACTACCGTTGTTTTCACCACGGTACTACCGGACACGCGGTACTACCGCGTTCACAAACGGTATGAATGTATGGCAAAACGTGTTACAAACCTTAAAGCATGCGAACGGCCAGATGTGATGTTGATCGGACCGTACTTCACAGCCGTTGGATTTACTGTTCAAAGTCCGAACATTCACAACAATATCAGTCGTTGGATTTTAAATCAAGGGCTCACAACGCTTTCGTCTCGGACGGTCCGAACGTTACAACAATAACAGCTATCAAATTTCAGATCAAGGGCTCACATTCCTTGAGACGTTCGGACGGTCCGAACGTTCATCTCAATATCAGCCGTTAGATCAAGATCTAACGAACCGAGCAAAACGCACCAGAGAAAATGACTTGCGGTACTACCGTAAACTACTCGCGGTACTACCGCAAAGCGGTAGTTCCGTGAAAACAACGCCGGTATTACCGTAACACGAAAAAACTCAAAAACTTCAGAACAAAGCCCTTTTTGCCACGTGGACGCTCCAGATCAGGATCTAATGATTCGAGCTAAAACACGTTCGAAAACAAGACCTGCGGTACTACCGCTGCACACCCGCGGTCATACCGCACTTCGGTAGTTCCGCATGTACAAAGCCGGTACTACCGATAATCCTAACAATAATCGATTTTCAATGTAAACCGATGAACTCAAATGCAAGTCGGTTGAAGAGCACAAACAAGTTCCAGAGACAATGTATTCATCATTAAGTACTGAGACTAAGTCTAACTTATTGTCAATGTGTTCATCATCAAATATCATGACCAAAAACCTCTTGGTCTTACAATAACTGATGCAGGTACTGAGTTTACCAGAAACTTACCTAGTACGACATCCGGTGCTTCTTGAGCTCCTTCCAACATGACGTGATTGACACGACTTCTGACCACAGACTGAGGCGCTCCTCCTGGTTGATTGGTACCTTGAGAAACTCCTTGGTTGTTTCGGTCTTTGGGGTCTTATGGCGTAGCTCCAAGATTAAAACGGATTGGGGTGATTGTTCCCTTCTGCGGACACTGGTTGGCGAGGTGACCTGGCAGATGGCAAGAATAACAAACTCTCTGAGCATTCTGCTGATTGTTCCCTGGATTGAGGTTGGTTGGTGCGGGGTTGCGAAAGTTCTGAGCAACTGGACGAGGTACTAACGTTGGTGTAGGTGTCCTGAAAGAAATCTGCGGCAGAAACGGATTACTCTGCTGTGGTACCACTCTTGCTCTTTGCTGGGACTGGTGACCTCCCTGCTGAGCCATCCTGCGTTTGCAATTGTCCTCCAGTTCCTTGCGTTTGTACTCCATGACCAATGCCTTGTTAACTAATTCTTGAAAGTCTGAGAAAGTGTGAGCAAGCAGACTGACTTGTAATCCCGAGTTCAATCCCTTAAAGAAGCGACTCTGATGAACCTTGTCAGTAGCGACGTCCTCTACAGCATAGCGAGCTAGCTGTAGGATCGTAATGGCAATCAGAACGGGGGGTTGAATGATTGCAGCAATTTAACAACCGAATCCAAATTTCAGCAAAAACCTCTTCTCACCAAGACAAAGAAGAAGACCAAATCAAAGACAGAGATTGAACGAATCTGATCTTTATATCTCAGTGTTGATTTGTGTCTACAAAGTGCTCAACAAGCACCCCTCAAAGTCCTAATTCGAAGGACCTCTAAACCATAGCACAAAAGCAAAGAAAGCTACAAAGAAAACCCCAACTCAAAGCGTGACTCAAAATCACGACCTCCAATCTTAAAACCACCTTGGTTGGCTCCTAACCCTCCTCTATTTATACCCTAGAGTCCTATCCATGTCCAACACGACACCGACATGGACTCTATCTCAAAACGACCAGATTTGGAACTCCTTCCAAATCAATCTTTCAAATTTCCACCGCCGCAAGCCTCCAGGACTCCATCCCGTAGCTTCAGTACAAGACGCCTTGATCTCCACATGCTCGGCGTGATCCAAACCACCTTGTGACATCCACAACTTCCAAGACCTCAGATCTCCCCATCCTAGTCCGAGTCAAACTCCACACCGACCGTGATTCGCCCCACGCCCATCTGCACATGCAAAGACCAAAGAAACCCAATTCTTGGCACAAGTTCTCCAACTTGACCATCCATTAGCTCACACACACCCATAAACACTATCATGCAACATGCAACTCGATAAAAGTCACGATTTTAGCTTGTCCTCAGTCAAATCCCCAAAACGATAATATTTCAGAGCATAAATGGAACTACCGCCACATTAGCCCCGGTACTACCTCACGCGCGGTTGTACCGCTCGAAACACTGCGGAAATACCGCTCTTCGGAAAGCTCAAAATCTTCCATAAACACACTCTCTGAAAATTCCATACCTTTATCAAACGGTCATACCGACTAATGGTACTACCGCCATTAAGAGCGCAGTATTACCAACCAGTGGTTGAACTGCTACAAGAATTCGGTTCATCCGATTTTGACTTAACAGTACGAGTCAGAAACTCTCTCTCTGAAAAACCTATCACGGTACTACCGCCATCCATGGCGTGGTCATACCGCTCGGCAAGAAATTCAATGTCCAAAAACAAGTGTTCTGGTTTTTCCATACCGATAAAAACACAACGGTACTACCGATGTGCGGTACTACCGCAAATTCCAAATGGTATTACCGATTCCTAGAGACAACAGAAACTTCCCAAGAACAAGCATTCTGTAAATACCATACGCTTTCAAACGGTATTACTGCCATGCGGTACTACCTCTGTTCAACATGCGGTACAACCGATCTGAGGTCGTTCCGCACCAAGTCATGGTACTACCGTTTTTCACTTGAACTCAAAACTCTCGAAAACATCTCTTCTGGAAATTCCATACCGCATCCTTGCGGTCATACCTTTGTCTTGGTACTACCACTGCTCAACTTCTTGATATTACCTTCCTACTCGTCGTCAGTCCCACATTCTTGGTACTACCGTATTTCAAGAAAATCCAAAAGCAAAACGCAAGTCTTCGGGAAAATCCATACCGCCAGCAACTGTGCGGTGTTCCTCTTAGCGGTAGTTCCGCGGACACAAGGCCGGTACTACCGCAAAGCCTGACAAAAACTGATATTCAACAGAAAACAACAGATCTCAACAGCAGTCAGCAACTAAGATCACAAGCAAGTTCCAAAGACAATGTATTCAACTTAAAACCCCAAGACTAAGTCTTACTTATTGGCAATGTATTCATCATCAAATATCATGACCAAAAACCTCTTGTTCTTACAATCTCCCCCTTGATGAATACATTGACAACACTTCCAAAAATTCAGAAATGAGTGTGAGCAACAGAAAATGTCAAGGTTGCAAAAACTGTTCAAAAGCTGCCAAGCAACAAAACAGCAGCTGAAACCTTCCTTTAACACAAGAAGATCAAATTTCTTACAAATAACTAAATTTCTCCCCCTTTGGCAATGTGATCATCAAGAGCTTCAAATTTCTAAAATAGAGAAGCAAGAAGTGTACAAGTCCAGAAGCTTTATGCAAATCTATTTAATGGATTAACCAAGCCAATTCGGTGAGTAGAGCTAACAAGATCATATAAATGCATATACCACAGAGCAATATTTAGACAAGTATTTCAAAGTGATAAAACAATTTAGATTCATGACAAGCATTTACAATGACTAAAAAGATTATAAGACCACAAATAGAAGTCATCAAAAAGTGAAAGCCAAACAGTGAGACCAACTTTAAAAACTGGATGAGCTACAGTCTCATGAATCATCCTTTTTGCTTCACTTTCAATTTTTATGTGCATGTGGCATGCTTGGAGCATACATCTTTTCCAGGGTGGCATGGTTGAAGCATACTTCTTTTGATGAAGCACTTTTTGTGCATTTTTATTTCAAAAACACATAGCCGGGTATGGCATGCTTGAAGCATACTTCTTATCAGTTGAGCACTGTTATGTACCCCTTCTTATCAGTATCAAGCGGCTTAGTGAAAATATCAGCAAACTGAAAATCAGTTTCAACAAAGTGGAGAACAATATCACCTTTTTCAACAAAGTGAAATCTGATATCAATGTGTTTGGTTCTAGAATGTTGCACTGGATTTTTAGCATTGTGAATAGCACTAGTGTTTTCACAATAGAGAGGAACAGTACCCAATTCTAAACCAAAGTCTCTAAGAGTAGAAGAAATCCAAAGGACTTGAGAGCGACTAGCAAAGAAAGAACAACATACTCAACTTTAGATTGATTGAGCAACGTAAGATTGTTTTCTAGAGGACCAAGACACTAATGATGTGCCTAAAAAGTGACAAGTGCCAGATGTGCCATCCTACACCCCGCAAAATCACTATCCGAGTATGCATGCAAAGAAAGACAGGATGAAGATGAATAGAAAAGACCAAATTCTAAGGTGGATTGGAGATACCTGAGAATTCTTTTCATAGCCTGTCGATGAGATACACGAGGTGAAGCTTGAAATCGAGCGCATAAGCACACAGCAAAGTGTATATCCGGCCTTGAAGCAGTCAAATAGAGTAGAGATCCAATCATACTCCTGCATTCTTTTTGATCCATTACTTCACTTTCTTCATCTGGGTCAAGAACAGTTGTAGACCCCATTGGTGTAGAGATGGGTTTGCTAGTTGCCATGTTAAAACGCTTAAGCAAGTCTTTAGTATACTTGGTTTGATGAATGAAATTGCCTTGCTTGGTCTGTTTTACTTGCAAGCCTAGGAAATAAGTTAACTTCCCCATCATACTCATCTCAAACTCCCTGCTCATAGTATCTGAAAACTTGGAAACCAAAGCATGAGAGGAGCCCCCAAAGATGATATCATCCACACAGATCTGAACAAGTAGTAGATCATTGCCATGTCTAAAAGTGAAAAGAGTTTTGTCTACCTTGCCCATTTGAAAATCATTTTTTAGCAAAAACAGCTTGAGCCTCTCATACCAAGCCTGAGGAGCTTGCTTCAAACCATACAAGGCTTTTGAGAGTTTGTAGACATGATTAGAAAACTTAGAATTTTCAAAGCCAGGTGGTTGTTTAACATAAACTTCTTCCTTAATGTAGCCATTTAGAAAGCACTTTTAACATCCATTTGAAACAATTTGAATCCTCTAGATGCAGCAAAGGCTAAAAGAATTCGAATTGCTTCTAATCTGGCGACAGGGGCAAAAGTTTCACCAAAGTCAGGACCCTCCACCTGTGAAAAACCTTGAGCAACAAGTCTAGCCTTATTTCTCACAACAACACCATCCTCACTTTGTTTATTTTTAAAAACCCATTTAGTTCCAATTACATTATGTCCATGAGGATGTTCAACTAAGGTCCAGACTTTGTTACGCTCAAAGTTTTCTAGTTCTTCATGCATGGCATTGATCCAAGACTCATCAGATAAAGCGTGACTTACATCATTGGGCTCAAAGGAGGCAACAAAAGCAGAATGAGCATGTGAGTCAGGAGAAGTAAACTTAGAACGTGTTACCCTTTCATGTATGTCACCAATCATCAATTTTGGAGGATGAAGTCGTTGAATTCTCAAAGGTGCAGTAGGTTCTGAATATGCTTCGCCATTTTGAGCACCTTCGGCTATCTGTTCTTTACTTGGTGGTGGCGCATCAGCAAGTGGCTGATCATCAGGTGATGGCATGCGAGAAACATCATTGCCAAGCTCAAAATCATCTTCTTCATCAAGAAATATACTTTTAGACTCCCCCTGAACTTGTGTACCTGAAATATCAGTTCTAGTACAAGTACTGACCTCATCAAAAGTAACCTCACAAGTCTCAATGATTTTGTTAGTTTCAAGATTAAGCACTCGATAGCCACGAGAGTGAAGAGGATATCCAAGAAATATGCTATCAGTTGATCTAGATTCAAATTTGTCCCAGTTACCATGTTTAAGAATAAAACATTAGCAACCAAAAACTTTGAAGTGAGAGACACTGGGCCTTTTGCCAAATCTCAACTCATAAGAAGTCTTGTGCAACGAGGCTCTCAAAAACACTCTATTCAAAACATGACAAGCAGTTGAGATTGCCTCTGCCCAATAATTCCTAGGAGTGGCATGTTCATCAAGCATAGTCCTTGCCATCTCAACCAAGGTTCTATTTTTCCTCTCAACTACACCATTCTGTTGAGGAACCCGAGGAGAGGAAAATTGATGTTCCAAACCTTGTTCAGAGCAAAAAGAAGCAAATAAAGAATTCTTAAACTCAGTACCATTATCACTTCTTATTACTTTCACAGCACCATTCAATTCATTATTAAGTCTGAGAAACAAATCTTTGAAATGACCAAAAGCTTCATCCTTAGACACCATAAAGTACACCCAAGAGTACCTAGAGTAATCATCGACAATCACAAGAATGTACCACTTACCTCCAACAGATTGAACTCTAGAGGGACCTACAGTGTCCATATGCAACAATTGTCCAGGGCCATCTGTGATGATTACAGAAATAGGAAAATATGGAGTAGCAACCATCTTACCATGACGACAAAGAGAGCAAACCAAATCTTTCTCACCTTTAAGCTTAGGTAACCCCTAATAAGATCCATTCCACTAATTCGAACAAGATGATCAAAACCAATATGTCCTAGTCTACGATGCCAAAAGAATAGATCCTAGAATCGAAGCTATCAAACATCTAACATTAGGTGAAAAGGAATGATTGAAATCACTTTAAAAACTCTCCCTAATCGGTGATATTAAAACAAGATCTCAGAGGCATCTAAAACCCCGCAAGCATGTTTCTTAAAGCTTACCTCAAGATTTTCTTCCAATAATTGAGACACAGAAAGCAAGTTGTACTTCAATTTACTTACCAAGGCAACATCTTTAAGAACGAACTTGCCATTAACGCGCACAGTACCTTTTGCCATCACAATTCCAGTTGAAGCATCTCCAAAAGTAATCAATTCATCACTGTATGCCTTAGTGAGGGAGGAGAACCATTTTGAATCACCAGTCATGTGCCTAGAACATCCTGAATCAACTAACCAAAAGTTCCCCTTCCTCAATTGCTGTACCTACATTGAAGAGATTATCGGTCTCACAGTACTAGGGTTAGTAAGACATGATTTAGGAACCCAATACTGTGACACACGACGAGTAGGAACAACAAAAGCACTTCTGATTTCTGCATGCTATCGGCCAAAATATTGTTTAGGTGTCATTTTGATCAATTGTGTATCAGCTTGTTTAGTGAAGACAAAAGGAGCATGAAAATTCTTTCTCAGCCTATCTCTTTTTTCTTTCTTTGCTTTTCGAAAACAAAACTGAACCACATGTCCTCTTTACCACGATAAGTGCCTTTGCTACTTTTGTTGATATGTAATTTCAATTTTACTCTTTCTGATGCTTACTTTGGTAATAAAATTCTTTGCAAAACCGTGATTTGAACACAACATGTTTAGGTTGATTCAATTTCAAACTTTCGGGTTCTAGAAGCTTAAGAACTTTGGGAGGATGATTCTTGGCATGTTCAAGAGAATTAAATCCTAGACCTTGAGTTTTAGTACTTACTTTAGATCTGTCTAGAATCATGTTTAAATTTTTCTTGCCAAATGAGAACCTTTCCAAGGTGTCTTTAAGATATTCATTCTCTTTAGATAATTTAGGACAGGTTGTGCAATTAACAGAATAGTTCAAGATTTTCTTAGAAGCACTGGACTGAGACATCTTTTCTTTTTCAGCAAACTCACTTAATTGTCTAGTCAATGCATCAATTTCAGTTGTGAGCTTGGGACAATTTGTGCAAGAAAGTGTCTCATGGTAAAGCATTTGTTGTATAGAATCCTGAGATGACTTTAGTCTAGCTTCTAGTAGTTCACAATTAGAGCAAGTCTTAATTTGAGCATTCACAGTACTTGACTCTAAACAAATTGAGCTAGATTTCAGTTTTTCAATTTCAACAGAAGCAAATTTCAGCTTATCATCACAAGTTGCATGCACCAGTTTTAACTCTTCAAAATCAGCATGAATTGACCTAGCAACTTTCAAATCAGAATGCAAAACTTGACATGATTCACATGATTCATCATCAAGAATAGCAGCTTTAAGTCTATCAATTTCAGAATTCAAGCTATCAACAACAAGATCATGTTTCTTCACTTTCTTTTTGTATTTTTTAAGCTCATTTGTTAATTGCAGCACAGCACGTGATAAATCAACATAAGAGGGCTTTACCTCATCAGGGTCACTGTAGAGATCATCATTAATTTCTTCACTACTTGCCATAAAGCACATCTCTTTGAAATCAGCCTCTTTTGCCTTCTTTTTGTCTTCCTCATTGTCATTTATCTCGAATCAACATCGCTAATCCAATTTCCTCAAGTCTTTGAAAGAACCTTGTTGTGACCTTCGATAATTTTGCTTTTTGCTTGAATCAAACTTGAATTTTGAGCGTCGATTTGGTGTTTTATCATCCTTAGCTTCCTTGCCTCTCAATTTGGGACAATTCACCTTAATGTGATTAGGCTCACCACATTCAAAACGTCTGATTGGACCTCCTCTTCTCCTTGATCGACATTATTGATTGCTTTAGTCACCCTATTTGAGAAGAGCACAAAAGTTGTTCCTCAGGGATCTCCTCCAATTGTTCATCTAAAATAGCACTTAAAGCAGAAAAAGAGAAACTAGAGGAACTTGAAGAACTATCAGTTTGGTTAGTCACTAGACCCAAAGAATTGGACTTGTTTATTCTGGCCAAAATATCAATCTCATGAGTTTTCATCTTAGAATAGAGATCATTCAAAGTGAGTATTTCTATATTAACAGAATGATTGATTGTAGTGACTAGGACCTCCCAAACAGACATATCCAAAGCATTCAAAATCTGTCTAGCATTGTCAGAATCGTAATAAATCACATCAACGGATTGCAAATCACTAATGATTTTATTGAAGCGATCAAAAGAGTATCTCTGATTCACGGTTTCATCTCAAATTTGGAATACTCCTTTTGAATTGGTTTTGACGAACACCTTTAACAAATTTTGAACCTTCATGATAATCGGCAAGTGTTGTCCAAATTTTGTTAGCGATTTTATATTAGCAATTCTAACAAACTCATTCCTACTTAAACCTTGCTTGAGAATATTTCTAGCCTTAGCATTTGCTTCAACATCGTGATATTGTTATTGGTGATCACAGCAGGACTTCATCAGGAGCTTCTACCTTACGCCAAATAACATTAACTTGAGCTTGCGAGAAAAACTTCCATCTGAGTCTTCCAATAGATGTAATCCGATCCATCAATCACGGTGGCTTACGAGAATCGATCTCGATCGATGCCATTGCAACCTTGCTCTGATACCACTTGTAGGATCGTAATGGCAATCAGAAGGGGGGGGTTGAATGATTGCAGCAATTTAACAACCGAATCTAAATTTCAGCAAGAACCTCTTCTCAGCCGCACAACAAGAAGACCAAATCAAAGACAGAGATTAAACGAATCTGATCTTTATATCTCAGTGTTGATTTGTGTCTACAAAGTGCTCAACAAGCACCCCTCAAAGTCCTAATTCGAAGGACCTCTAAACCATAGCACAAAACAGCAAGAAAGCTACAGCAAAAACCTCAACTCAAAACCGTGACTCAAAATCACGACCTCCAATCTTAAAAACCACCTTGGTTGGCTCCTAACCCTCCTCTATTTATACCCTAGAGTCCTATCCATGTCCAACACGACAATCGACACGGACTCTATCTCAAAACGACCAGATTTGGAACTCCTTCCAAATCAATCTTTCCAAATTTCCACGCCGCAAGCCTCCAGGACTCCATCCTGTAGTTTCCAGCGCGCATGCCTTGATCTCCACGTGCTCCAGCGTGATCCAAACCACCTTGTGACATCCACAACTTCCAAGACCTCAGATCTCCCCATCCTAGTCTGAGTCAAACTCCGTCCCCGACCGTGATTCGTCCTTACGCCCATCCTGCACATGCAAAGACCAAAGAAACCCAATTCTTGGCACAAGTTCTCCAACTTGACCATCCATTAGCTCACACACACCCATAAACACTATCATGCAACATGCAACTCGATAAAACTCACAATTTTAGCTTGTCCTCAGTCAAATCCCCAAAACGACAATATTTCAGAGCATAAAAGGAACTACCGCCACATTAGCCCCGGTACTACCTCACGCGCGGTCGTACCGCTCGAAACACTGCGGAAATACCGCTCCTCGGAAAGCTCAAAATCTTCCATAAACACACTCTCTGAAAATTCCATACATTTATCAAATGGTCATACCGACTAATGGTACTACCACCATTAAGAGCGCAGTATTACCGACCAGTGGTTGAACTGCTTCAAGAATTCGGTTCATCCGATTTTGACTTAACAGTACCTATCAGAAAATCTCTCTCTCTGAAAAACCTATCACGGTATTACCGCCATCCATGGCGTGGTCATACCGCTTAGCAAGAAATTCAATGTCCAAAAACAAGTGTTCTGGTTTTTCAATACCGATAAAAACACAATGGTACTACCGCAAATTCCAAATGGTATTACCGATTCCTAGAGACAACAGAAACTTCCCAAGAACAAGCATTCTGTAAACACCATACCGCTTTCAAACGGTATTCGCCATCTTGCGGTACTACCTCATTCAACATGCAAGATACAACCGTCCGAGGTCGTTCGCACCAAGTCATGGTACTACCGTTTTCACTTGAATTCAAAACTCTTGAAAACATCTCTTCGGAAATTCCATACCGCATCCTTGCGATCATACCTTTTTGTGCGGTACTACCGGCGTTCAACTCTGCGGTACTACCTTCCTCTACAACAGATGGCCCACAATTTGCGGTACTACCAGTATTTCAAGAAAATCCAAAAGCAAAACGCAAGTCTTGGGAAAATCCATACCGCCAAACAATCGTGCGGTTGTTCTGTGAGACTCGGCGTTTATTAGGCTCATAATACTTAGTGATCCGATTGACCTAGTATTATCAACCAAATAAACCCGGTCTCGAGAGATGTATACTTCCCAGAATGCAGTATACATACCTCACAACAAAAGAATGTATCAATTCCATACAACACATAGAACATAAGCAACAAACCAGAAGTTAACATTAATATGGAATAGATATTACAAAAGAGAGGCCCTTAGGCCAAAAAGCAGTAAATACAAAAAGATAACAGCGGAAGCAAAAGTGCCATAAAGATGGCTATAACACAAAGCCAATCAGTGTGCCTTAACCCCTAGGCATCTCGTGGGACCGCCAAGCTAGTCGTCAAGAAAGCGCAACACGTAGCACAAAAGAGAGGCTCTTGGAGCTCTCCTTCTTCCTCTGCAACAAAAGCCACAAAATTGCCACAACCACGGGCGAGATGGGTACATAAAGTACTCCGCAAGACTTACGTGTGAGATATGAGAACTATAAATAGCTATATGCAAGCTTTATTTAAGTGGATGAGGCTTTGGACTCATTTTAGCATAAAGCAACATTTATTTGCAATAACATAATAGATTGAAGGCAATTTGACAAAGCATTTTTAAATGTTGAAGTAACAACGGGATAATAACATAGTAACAACAACAAGAACAATCACGAAGTGACTAACCCAAGTCACCACAACAATAGCATGAACTCCCGTTCATACCAACCATGTCAAGTTTTAATTAAAGGTTGTAGTCTAGTCTTGAACGACCTTACCAAGCATGTCCATAACCTAGGGCGAGGCTATTGAATAGTTTTATCCTGCGGGGTGTACCACTGTACCCACACGTCGAGACCGCCTTTCCTTTACGCACACTTCCGAAGGTGTCTTTGCTGCACGGCTAAGTCCTCGAGACCTTTCCAAAGGATGAATGCTAATTACGAGCTGCACAACCCACGGGAGAAGGAGACATCACAACCTTCCGGAAGCTAATGCTCCCTCCCACACTATACATATACATTTGTTTTGAAAACACACCAACCGAGCTCGCTCATAATTAACACCTCCTAGAGTACTTAGTCAAGAGGGGTTCCATATGCCCCTCGCGTGGTTAGTCTGTGAAATAAACAACTTAGTGACCCAAGTACTCGGTCCTTAGGGACCCAGCATACCACCACATCCAAAAACCGCACCATCCATCCAATATGCCCAAGTCTAAATCAATCTTTTATTTTCAGTTTTGATTTTACAAATTAATCAAAGCACAAGTGCTGGACATATAGGAGTAATAATCATTTTTGAGTGATCAAGACCATCGACTAAGTCGATGATCGCCAATTCTACCGAAACTAAGCATGTCTAAGCAATTTAAATCGAAACTACTAAGTGATAAGAGCTCATCCAACGAGCTCCCACCACAGCAAATAACCTAGGCTCATGGTAGTAGAGGATAAACAATTCCTACAGATCATGCAACTATAGGCTTGCTAGCGACATTTAACACAAAGTAGCATGCATACATAGAAGTAAAACAATATATTAAGCTTTAAAGTAATGGGACAATGATGGAAATGGTCAAACTGCTTGCCTTGTTGCTGGTGGTCAAATTGTGGCAGAGGGTCGCTCTCGGGATCACCACAAATGTCGAAGCCTAACGAGCGAGAAAGAACCGATAAAACGACGAAACACAACAAAGACAGCACAACAAACGAACTCCAAATTCTCTGAAAATTTTACAGCAGCAAGACAATGATTTATCATGAATTTAGCAACAAGAACCAATTGATTTGGATTCTCAATGCAAAAGATATGATGAAATCAATTCTGCTCAGCCTATTAATTACCAAACTGCACTATTCACTAATTTAATTATGAGGCAACATTTTCTAGAACAGCAGTGAAGCTGAAATTTTACTGTAAAACCAGCACCTCATGAGATGAATAACACAATTGAGTTCATCTCATTTGGAGCTATATTGCACTCTCTACAAATTTTCAAAAACAAGAACTTGAACAAAAATATAATGCACAAGTCCTCAATTTCCTAACAGCAACAAGCTCAAAACTAATTTTCACAGTGAGTTCACTAAGAGAGAAACCAACAAAGTTGGTCTCACCCAAAAATAACCTATAGAGCATTAGTTATGTATTTTACAAGTTAAGCATTGATTTAAGTGCACATTTTAAAGTTGGTTTTAAAATCTAATGGCAAACTGTGCTCTGGAGCTGAACTCAACTTACAATCATTTTTGGATTAAAGTCAAGTTCAAGACAGAGCTAACACAATTTGAATGACCTCATTTGGAATTAAAATGAAGAGATATGAAATTCTAAAGTCTATACCTTATTTCAGGTTTAACTAAGACCTTCTTGGAATTTCTAAACTCACAAGGGTATGGGAGGGCGTGAGCCACCGATCTTAAATCCAACGGCTCAAGATCTCCTAGGAGAACATCACACGCCGCGACGTGAAGGTCCAGAGGTCTGGACCTCTTAGCAACTCACATGCGCGAGGTGAGGGAGGTCGTGGCCGTAGATCACGAAATCAGCGGACCACAACACAGGAAGGAGGTCGGAGCGGACCAGATCTATAGGGGAGGTCCTCAACGGTGAGATCTTCCAAAGGAAGATCTAAACTATCAAGATCTCCCCAAGGAAGATCTGCATCGTCAAGACCTCACAGGGGAGGTCTGGGCGGTCCAGATGTTCCAAGGAGGTCCTCGATGGTTCGGATCGTCAGGGAGGACCTTGACGGTCAAGATCTACAGGGAGGTCATGAGCAGGTGAGATGGCCTAGGGAGGTCCTAAGGGAGGTCCTAGCGTTCTGAGACCTCCGGGGAGGTCTGGGCGGCCATGATTACGCAAGGGAGGTCTTGGGCGCTCCAGATCTCCTCGGAGGAGGTGCGGGCGCCCCAGACTCCAGCGCCACGAGCTTAGGACATGAGATAAATGCGCGGGACCACGAGGAGGTCATGGCGAGGGGTTTTAATGCGCGCAAAGGGGCGGGGTTAATGGCGGTTAAGACACCAATGATTGCGATGATTGGGCATTTAAAGCGGTGAATTTATGTCCTAAAAGCGACAATGACACGCTCGGGACGTCCGGCAAAATCCCGGCGTGAAGAAGTGATCTCGCCGGCGATGTAGAGCTCGCCGGTGAGGTCAATGATACCACCGAGTGCACAATAACGTTGCGCACCGGTGGACCTCCTCTCGGCGGCGACGGCGGCTTTGAACGCCGAGCGAGAGGGCAAATGACCAAAGACGCCAAACACGAAAATGCAAAAACTCAGCGCAACATTCAAGCTTGTGCCAAGAAAAGCTCCATGAAATCATTCATCGGGTGCGGCACTAAAGGACTAACGGGAGGTACCGGAGGTCCTAAGGTGCCGGGAGGTCGTGGAGGTGATGGCCGGGAGTTGGGGAAGACAACGAAGCTTCGCACTCACGGCCAAAGCTCGGCTCCAAGCTCCTCTTTGTCCACCTCTGAAAAATGCCCAAACAATTTAAGTTAGGGTTAACTTCCAAGAGGTGTTTAGGAGCAAAAGTGAGCAAAGGTTGGAAGAGGAGCCACTTGGAACCCTTGTCTCCTTGATGAGCTCAAGGACTTCAACAATGGCGGCCAAGATGGGAGGTGAGTGAGAGTTAGTGGAGGAGGAGCGACCACGCACAAAGCGCAAGGTGAGGTCGGTTGTGTGCAAAGGAAGCCAAGGGAGGATCCCAAAGGATACTTTATAGCTTTGAGTGAAGGTTTTGAGCGGGGCTAAGCTCCATGGTGAGCTTAGCCCCAGGTTGGTCCATGGGATGGACATGACCTAAAGGTTGACAAAGGCGGTGTCTTGACACTGACTAGGCGGAAAGCGACACTGCATTAAATCTTGGTCGACAAGAAAACATTGAAAGGACATGATGGACAAGTGGACATTAACTCCACCGCTCGAGCACGCATGCGCGCTAGAGGAAGGAGAAGAACAGGAGGTCCTTATGACCGTTGGATAAGACACGGGAGGTCCTAACCATCGGATCTCATTTTGAACCGTTATGTTTTAAGTGGTGGGAGGAGGTCCCAGCCACACGATCAAGATGGGAGGTCGTGGCCCTCCGATTTCATGTCGAGAAAGCGCACGTGGGGAAAAGGGCGGGGAGGTCCAAAGCGTTGGATCTCCATCCAGCAGTGCGGACCTCCGGTGAGGACTTAACGCACGCGATCAAAAGACATGAGGGAGGTCATGGCCTTTGGATTTAAATCAAGGGCACCGACTGATGGGGAATGCGATATGATGCATAGCGAGCAAGGGAGGTCATGGCCTTTAGATTTAGATCTAAGGGCTACGATCTCACGTGCGCTGGGGAGGTCTGGTGCGCATGAGACAAAAAGGGGGTCGTGACCGTAGATTTTAATCTAACGGTGCACAACAAAAGATGGGGGAGGTTGTGAGTGCTTGATAACACGGGGAGGTCGTGAGCTGTTGGATTTGATCCAACGGCTACGACCTAGGTTAGGTGGGAGGTTTGTTTAGTTTAACAGTGAGGGGAGGTCAGGGCCATGGATCTTGGATCCAAGGGCTATGACCTCACGCAGGTGGGATGACTGTTGAGTATGTTGAGGAGGAGGTCGTGGTCATTGGATTTGATCCAATGGCTACGACCTCAACAAATGGGATGACCTCATTGCGATGATTTAACAGCTCGAGGAGGTCTTTGAGGTTTAACACACAGGGGAGGTCATGACCGTTGATCACGGATCCAACGGCAATGACCTCATGAGGTGGGAGGTCCTCGCGGTGTTAATCATGGAGGAGGTCGTGGGTGTTGGATGTAAATCCAGCATTTGCGACTGATCAAATGGAGATGAGGTCTGCCGAGGTGCAGACATGGTTGGGCTGGACCAACCTTGAATATGGCTAGCCCAAGGAGCAGTGTAGGCTTTTAAATTTAGTTTTTAACAGCTGAAACTTACAGAATTATTTGAGATAGCAAATGAACTCCAAATTTGATGAAATTTTAACTGGAGCTTGCTGACAATGAGACCAACCTTGCATAAAATTTCCAGAGGTTATTATGCAATGCATTTTCTCAGGAAATTCATGAAGGTTGTTTAAAGGTTGTTTTGCCTCCAAAATTATCAACAAGTGTTATAACTCATGATATTTTTAGAAGGGTCCCATATCAGTTTTGGGACCGAGGAAAATATATTCCAAATGTTTGACACAAGATTTAAGATAATTGGAAAATGAGTTTGATTTTTGGTCAACAAGAGCTTTGTGTTTTTGGATTACACAACTCTTGGACAAAAATCACATGAGATTTTAGGGTTTTTCAAGATGTGAGAAAAAGTTTTAATTTCTACACATATAATTATACTTGATTAACCCTAATTATACATTTGGGATGTTACAGTTCCTCTCAGCGGTAGTTCCACGGACACAAGGCCAAGATTACTACAAAGCACATAAAAACTGATATTCATTAGAAAACAACAAATCTCAACAGCAGTCAGCAACTAAGATCACAAGCAAGTTCCACAGACAATGTAATCAACTTAAAACCCCAAGACTAAGTCTTACTTATTGGCAATGTATTCATCATCAAATATCATGACCAAAAACCTCTTGGTCTTACACTAGCTGAGAAAACTTATTCAGGTAGTCAGTTACCGACATAGCTCCTTGCTTGAGAGCGCGGAACTCATCCTTCTTTAAATCCATTATGCCTTCAGGTACATGGTACTGGCGAAAGGCTGCAGAGAATTCCTCCCAAGTGATATTTTGCGGTGCCTCATGCGCTGTGCAAAAATTCTCCCACCACTCGGCAGCTGTGCCCTCCATCTGATGAGTGGAATATAGGACTTTCTCGTAGTCGCTGCATTGAGTGATCAGCAGCTTCCTCTCGATTACACGAAGCCAATCATCAGCTTCTATTGGTGAGACATGTCCAGAGAAAGTTGGTGGACGAGTTCTCATGAATTCAGCCAGCTTGGATGGTCCATGGTGACCATGAGCGATTGGGGCTCCAGTGTGATGACTGTTATTGTGGTTGTTCTGGTTGCTCATAGCCTGCATCTGGTTCATCATGGCATACATCATCTGCGTCTGTGCTGCCATGAAAGCTCCAAAGTTTTGCAAGTCAAGAGGGGGTGCTTGTGGTAGATTTACTCCTACGGGGGTCTACTCATTCTGATCCAACTCTTGAGTTCCTGATCCACTTGCAGCGGCATGACGAGTCTGAACCATCCGATGAAGCTTCATGGGTTAGGTAAGATAGAAAGCGCAAGATGAGTTAAGAACTAATCAAGGGGGTAGATTAAACCCAACAAACACAACTTCAAGAAAACCAACTAAAATAATTTATTAAGGGTCTGAGCATGGCTGCAACAAATGCCTAAGGGCCTTTGCAGCTCATACTTGCATACAGGAAAAATGACGAACCTAAGCACACAAACTACCGTCTAAACGACGACTCTGCAAAAAGAAACTGGCTAGGCCTGACAAACTAAAACTCTAGCAAACTCAGCCGCTAAGGTAGCCTCCACAACCACGACGGTGCTCCCGCTTGCTGTAGACCTGGAAGTGAGCTAGCATCCTCGCAAACTGGTCCTGATGCCCTGGGACTGGTGCAGCAGGAGTAGGTGTCCTGGGTACGGGCTCAGCTGGCTCCTCCGGCTCTGCAGCTTCTGCTGGCTCCTCTGGAACCTCCTCTGGATCTTCTTCGGGATCTTCCTTTGGATCTTCGTCTGGATCTTTGTTTGGATCCTCCTCTGGGTCTTCTAGCTCTTCAGGATCTTCCTCCTCAGGCTCGTGTTGACCATAGAGGGCTTTTTCCAGAATGGAGATCCTCTCTTCGGCTCTTTCCAAGGTCTCATAGGTGCACTTCAGGTCGGTGGCGACCAACTCGATGACTCCTCTGGCGGTTCTGAATTGGGCAAGGTGCACTACTCTGGCGTTGCCTTCTCCACTTGTGGACAAGTAGCGTTCTGGTCGATCCACGGTTGCGGCTCGAGGATGGTAGCGGAAGCGATATATGCAGCTCTCGGCGTAGGTGTGGCAAATTCGAGGATGGCTAGGCGTGGCGACTCTTGAATTCCTTCTTGTGAAGGTGATCCTTCGACGGAGATGTTCAATGGTGGTGGCTTTAGTGTTCTTCTTGGCGTAGAGCGTAAGGCGGCGAGATCACTCCATGATCTCGGCGTTTACCACCCATTCGTTGCCCACGATACATGGGGCGATCAAAGCCTCCGAGTACACGCAATAGCTTCATGACTCTGCGGCAAGTCGCCTTTACGCGCTGCAGTAGGTATGAAGCATCTGTCAAGACAGACAAGAAAATGGGAACCAAGTTAAAAGCAATGGGGAGAGGAAAAGATTCTAGCAATAGTTGAGTCGAGAGAGACATGAGAGGAGTTAAACAGTTCATTTAATCTTGCAAGTTAGTTTTTCTTTAGAAAATAATTTGGACTCTCTAAGATGGCCGATCTAACTAAGGTCAAAACTTACAGTCAGTATGGCTCTGATACCACCTCTGTCGGGACCAAAAATACAATTCTGGACCCTCTGTGTATAATGCACTAGTCCAGGATCACGCTAGTGCACACAGTGTCAACACAGGTGAATATCGATCCACACGAGCGATTAATAACATAAACATGTAATTTGATTAACAAATAAGGGTTTTGACCTTATAGTCGAGTTTACAATTATTAAGCCCTTGGCGACAAAGATAATAAATAGCAGCGGAAATAGAAACGGTAGCGACATCCCATCAATTCACCACAGGCAACTGACTGGGATCAAGGCCCTACGATCAGACACCTTTGATGAACTCCTCCTTGAAAGCAGGTGATGACTCCTCCTCTTCTGTTGCATGTTTTACAATAAGCATGAGTACAACCAGTACTTTCATAAGTCATACCACGTAAATGCAATTATAGATGCGGCTTATTCCAAAGGAATGGCTTACGTAGTTCTTTTGTAGAAATCGACATTTGCGGTTTGAATACAACTACAATTAAAGATTATGGCATACAATTAGACAAGGAGGTCATAACAAATTGGATATTAACTAATCCCAAAAACATTGAAATAAATAATTAAAGTAAATGCAATACTTTGAATCAATATAACTTTTGAAAACTGGGTTCAATACGATCAAAGGTATAACTTGCCTTGGAAAAGGTCTTGGTATTGATCTTGGTCTTGAGGCGCTCCTTCTTCTTCAAATCCTTCCGAGGTATCAACGTCTACTCGTAAACGAAACAAACAAACAAAACAAATAAAAACAGAGGCAAAACAAACTCCAAAAATTAAATAAAAAACTCAGATAAATATATCTCGAATTTAGATGAATTTAGAAATTTGAATGAGCTCAATCGGAGTTTGGATGCAAAAGATATGAGCTTGGGAAGTTGGAAATCTAAAGAAAACCCTAAAACTGGATTATCCGAATTATTTCTCTGAAGAAAAATCGGATTATTGCACATCATGACGTCAACGCTTGGAATAAAATAATTAAAAAGGATTTCCGACACGTGGGATCCACGCGTCAGACTCATGGCTCACGGTAGACTAGGTCTCTGAGCCACAAATCCGAGGCGCCTTGAAACGCCAGCGTCTTGCGCACACGTGGCACACTGCAGGCGCCACACAGGCGAACACGCCGCAAAGTGAGTTTGGTGAGGCCGGTGGCCGGGACACCACGTCACTCTACGGCGGCACGGCTCGGATTCAACGGCAATAGCGAACGGCGGCGACTCATCGGCGGCGGATGGTACCAGGAGGTAGCTAGGACTATTGTGATTCCGATGAGCCAACTCCGGGTGGTCGGGGACGACGGCGGCGACCGGCGGCGAGGTTGAAGCGGCGGAGAAGACTCTGCTGTTATCGGACGAGACCTCCGGTGATGCTCCGGCGATGAGGAAGGGCTCTGGAGGTAGATCTGGTGACGCTGATCACGACAATGTGCTCAACGATGACGCGGCGGCAACGGCGGCGGTGCAATTGAAGAAGAAAGCCGGTGGCAAAGAAACCCTAAAAACTAGATTGCGGCGGCGCTGAAGCTCCGAGGGGTGATGGCTTGAGGGTTTGAGGTGCGGGCGCAATTGCGAACCCAGGGGTCCTATTTATAGGGCCGAGGAAGCACGAATTAGGAATATCTCAAATGGAGTCTGTGAAGAACACGAAAGAAGAAGCTCAGATTCTAGGAGATAGAAACCGATTGGAGATAAGATATCAACCGCGACGAGTACGGGATAGCTAGGGATAGAATTTGGTAACCAAATCCAGGGCGAATTAGTTAAGATAACACATTGTCGGATGAAGCTTCGAAGAGTTTCAATGGCGGCCTTGCTTTACTTCCTTGTGAAGAAGACCGCCTCGGGGAACTGACAGACGATCGGCGATCCTGTCGATCAGGAGACAAGCACGCGACCTGGCGTCGTGAAATATAACATCTTGTAGCGCACGGCATAGCGTGGTTGTGAAAACACAAAATTAAATTTGTCTTTATGCGAGGAATGGGAGGAGATGGGCCTGCAGCGGAGAGAGGGGCTAGGCCGGAATGGATAGGAATGGGTCGGATCAATGGAAGATTCGGCCCAGAAGATTATCTGAGATTTTAAATACTTTTTCTTTTTAATAAAATACTAGAAATTCAAATAAGCAATAGAAAATAGGAAATTAACTTGGAAAAATTCTAGAAAAATCTAGAAAATATATCCAAGCTCATAGAACCCAAATAAAATTGTTTTGGATAGTGTTCATGTTGACTTTAGTCATATTAAATGGTTTTGATGTACAAAGTCCATATTAAGCTTTTGATTTAAATTCAAATAAAATCCAAATGGTGAATTTTCTCCTACTAACTATTTAAAAGATTTTTAAAGCTCAGAAAATTGGGATGTTACAATGACGTGGTGACAGGTACCTTGCTAGTTATTTGTGAGCACCGGATTTATTAGGCTCATAATACTTAGTCATCCAATTGACCTAGTATTATCAACCAAATAAACCGGTCTCGAGAGATGTATACTTCCCGAATGCAAGTATACATACCTCACAACAAAAGAATGTATCAATTCCATACAACACATAGTACATAAGCAACAAACCGAAGTTAATATTAATAAGGATAGGTTATTACAAAAGAGGGCCTTGGGCCAAATAACAACAAGTACTACTAAGATAACTTGCGGAAGCAAAAGTGCCATAAAGATGGCTATAACACAAAGCCAATCGGTGTGCCTTAACCCTAGGCATCGTAGGACCGCCAAGCTAGTAAATCGAAGAAGCTGCAACACATAGCACAAAAGTGAGGCTCTTGGAACTCACCTCCTTCCTCTGCAACAACAGCCACAAAAATGCCACAAACACTGGCAGATGAGTACATAAAGTACTCCGCAAGACTTACGTGTAAGATAACAGGCCTATAACATATGCTACATGCAAGCTTTATGTAAGTGGAGGTTGTATGTCTCATTTAGCATAAAGCAACATTTATTTGCAATAATGTAATACTTTTAAAGGCAAGTTATCAAATCTGTTTTAACATTCAAATATCAAGTTTGACAACGATAATAAGAATAAGTAGATGACAACAACAATCACGGAAGTGACTAACCCAATAGTCACCACAACAATAGCATGAACTCCCGTTCATGCCAACCCATCAAGTTTTAATTAAAGATTGTAGTCTAATTCTTACGGAAATAACCAAGCGTGTCCATAACCTAGGGCGAGGCTATTGAATAGTTTTATCCTGCGGGGTGTACCACTGTACTCCACACGCCTGACCGCCTTTCCTTTACGCACACTTCGAAGGTGTCTTTGGCACGCTAAGTCCTACGAGATATTTCAAAGGATAATGCTAATTACGAGCCGCACAACCCACGGGAGAAAGAGACATTAGGCGACCTAGCAGGAAGCTAATGTTCCCCTCCCACACTATACATATCGTTTTCATTTAAAACACACCAACCGAGCAGCTCATAATTAACACCTCCTAGAGTACTTAGTCAAGAGGGTTCCATATGCCCTCACGTGGTTGGTACGCATAATTGCTTGGATCAATGGCGCAAGAATTCGGTCCTTGTTGACTCGGGCATACCACCACATCCAAAACCACACCATCCATCCAATATGCCCAAGTCCAATCCACACATTTATTTTCAGATTTTGTATTTTACAAAATAACAAAGCACAAGTGCTAGACATAAGGGAGTAATAGATAGATTTGTGTGATCAAGATCATCGACTAATTCGATGATCGCCCATTGCTACCGTTAACTAAGCATATCTAAGCATTTTAAGTCGCAATCTACTAAGTGATATGAGCTCATCCAACGAGCTCAAACCACAGCAAGTAACCTAGGCTTAAGGTAGTAAAGACATGGCATTCCTACAGATTGTGCAACTATAGGATTCACTAACCATAATTAAAACAAAGTAGCAATGCATACATAGAGTTTAAACAATATAATAGACTTGCAAATATAGGATGAATCATGGTCAAACTGCTTGCCTTGTTGCTGTTGCTCAAGTTGTGGCTGAGGTCACTCTCGGGATTACCACAAATGTCGAAACCTAACGAAAAGCGATAAAGAACCGATAAGAACAACGAAAAACCAAAAAGACTCAACAGAGAAACTTCTCCGAATGCTATGAAAATTTTACAGCAGCAAGACAATGATTTATCATGAATTTAGCAACAAGAACCAATTGATTTGGATTCTTAATGCAAAAGATATGATGAAATCAATTCTGCTCAGCCTATTTAATTAGAAATATGTTACTATTCATCGTAAAATTTTCTAGAATAGCAGTGAAGCTGAAAATTTTAAGGTAGCATAAGCACCTCATAAGATGAACAGCCTAAATGGATTCATCTCAATTGGAGCTATAATGCACCTTCTATTAGTTTTGAAACAAGAACTTGAACAAAATTATAATGCATGATTATTCTTTCTGAAAACAGTAACATGTTCAAAACTATTTTTCCTAGTAAGTTCATTATTAGAGAATCCAACAAAATTGGATTCACCCAAAAATAGTTTACAGATAATTAGTTATGCATTTTACAAGTTACAATGATTTCTAGAGAAACAATTAAAGCCTATGCAAGGTTAAAGTTAATTCTGGACATTTTGTAACTATAACATGATTAAAACCATTTTAGATTAAATTATAGTTAATAAAAGAATTAACAAAATTGATTTCAACTAAAAAGGAGTTAACCTGAATTTGTTATGCATTTTACAATTTAACAGGAATTTTAATACAATTAATAAAGCTGAAAAGGAGTAAAGCTTATTTTCCTATTTTCTGAAGTCATAACATGCTTGAAACTATTTTTAGATTGAACTTTAGTTCATAAACGAATTATTAGAAGTGGAATCAAGCGAAAAAAATTATCATGAAATAGTTATACCTTTTCAAAGTTTAATGCAATTTCCGGTTGTAAAATAAATCTCTCGAAATTGATAAACCCAGCGAATTGAAATCGGCGTGGCCCAACGCTGACCGTCGATCCAGCATCTAACGGCCCACGGGTGGTCGAACGTTCCCTTGCTGCGTGGGCGTTCATTTGGATCGACGGTGGGATCGAAGGACCTCGGGCGGTCGACGATCAACGCCACGAGGAGCCGTAGATCTCGCGATGGGCGGTTGAGAGAGAGCGAGTCCTACGCTATGTGAACAGGGACGGCTGACAAGCGGGGCCCCATGTCAGCGACTTAGAGTCACTCACGGTGGATTCAACCACGTGCACAGTGAAATGGCCCCACCCGTCAGCGACAGTGACTCATGGGGATCGTTTTAAGTGCACAGTGCTGGGTGGCCCACATGTAAGTGACACATTAAGGCGGCTTAAGGCGGATTAATTACTAAACAATGATTAGCCCTTAATGATGGTCATTCTTTGTGTCCTATCTGACAACAAGCGTCTTGTTCATGGCCAAGCAAAAATGCCGACGCTCAGCGGCGAAATCTGCGACCACGCAGACCTGGCGTGACGGAGACCACCTACTGGTGCGCAGATAACCTCGCGCACCCTCGGTACCACCCACTCCCACGGTGGTGGACCGGGCGGCGGCACGGCGCGAGTGCGGCGGTGAACAAACAGGAGCAGCAGCGATAAAGCTCGCGGCGATCCATTCAAGCGGTGCGAGCCTCTATATGCTACGAGGACCTACGAATGATGCGGAGGAGCGAAGGTCATTGGGCGATCAGCGACAAAGCCTGCGGCGGCGACAATGGCGACAAGCGAAGTAAACTGGACCAAAAGGATGAGCAGCGTCATCAAAATGGGTCCTATGCCTCCCATGATGCTACGAGAGAAAGGAATCGGAGGAGGATGACTCACCGGACTTGGAGGCGAAAGGAGCTTTGCGGCGAAAATGGGAATCTCCAAATTAGCCTCCCCGAGATGATAATCCCAAATTAAGTGAGGTTAAGCTTGGGAGTAAAGAGGGAGCAGAGGAGCAAGAAATGGAGCGAGGCGGCAGAGTACCGCCTTCACCGTGAGCTTGAAGCTCGGTAATGGCGCCGAAGGCAAGCAGTGGTCTAGAGCTCGAACCAGCGGTGGGGTGCTAGCTAGAGCTGCAAGAATGGCGAAAAGAAGGCAAGGAATGAGGGCAGGTGCTTAAGTAGCCAAGGGGCAGAGAACAGCGGCATGGAGGCCTTGGGTTCTTTGACCACCATGTGAGCACCGAGGCGGCGGAGAGCGAGTGAAGCGAGGACCTCAAAGGCGGTGCACGACGAGCATTTAATGCAACTGCTGAGCGACCCGTTGAATCTGCGCGAGGTGACATGACGACCGCTGCCCCGCCCCGCCTCGCCATGGCTCATGCAGCGCCTGTGGCGGGGCGAGGAGAGGACGACAGGCGGTGGCCGCCCGATTTAATCAAGTGAGGTGATATCGAGTTGATCAAAGTGCATAGCGAGGACCGTCGATTAGAATCAACGGCTCACTGACAAGCGCCGGTAGCGAGCCCACCGGTGCAATTAGTTAGTTGGACCAAGTCCATTGACTCGAGCCGAGTCGACTCGAGACAAGGACAGTGAACGGTTTGAGTTTGAATTTGGACTGAGGTTTTGAGAATTTAATTGAGGTACTAAAACAACTCCAAAATTTATGAAAATTTAACTGGAGCTTTCTGACCTGATGATTAACCTACCATAAAATTCCCAGAGGTTTTAATGCCCTGCATTTTTCTCCAGAAAATTCAGAAGGTTGGACATAAGGGTTTGACCAGCTTTGACTTGGTTTGCCTTGCCTCCAAAATATTCAAATAATTTCTAAAAATTATGAGAAAATTCAGAGAGGTTACCAAGCTTCCCTAGAACCTTGGAAAAATATTTTACAGATGTGGGCACAAGATTTTTATAATGGAGGTTTTTGATTGGAGATTTTGAATTTTTGGGCTTTGATTTTCCATAATTCCTTTGCAAGAATTACACATTTGGTCAAGTACTTCCAATTGAAGAAAAAGTTTTACTTTCCCCTCATTTTCGGAATTGGGATGTTACATTGACTCCCATGAGGCTTTGTTCTTTTCGATTCAGGGGCTACCTATTCTTTTGTATCGCTTGTGTTTTCTAGAAGGGCAGGTTTGAGTTTGCAGCATATTTCTGAATCTGTTGTAGTCAGTTCTCCAGGGGTTCTTATTTCTAGCTCTACAGCCTGCCCGGGCTATTCTATTACCATTGATGATGAGAATTTCACAGCTAATCTTATGGTGATTTAGTTGTCGCCTTTTGATGTTATCCTTGGTATGGACTGGTTATTCAGTTATCGTGCTAAGATTTGTTGTTTCTGGAAGACTGTGACTTTGCAAGCTCCGTCCGGTGAGGAATTGGTGTTTCAGGGTAGTGCGCCGTCTGATTCCCTGTTTGTCTTGGCCAGTTTATTTCCTAGTCGTCGGGCATCAACCATTGGGTTGTTTTGGTCTCTCAGCGTGAAGACAGATTCTTCTTTGCGCATTGAGGAGATTCCTGTGGTGTGCGAGTATCCTGATGTCTTTCCTATGGAGCTTCTTGGGATGCCTCAAGAACGAAAAAGTGGAATTCGGATTGATCTTATTCTGGAACTCGGCCTATTTACGTGTCTCCATACCGCAGCTTGACCCTTCTAGGATGAGTTGAAAAAAAGCAAGCTGGGCGATTTATTGTCCAAAAGGTATGATTCGCGTAGTGTTTCACCGTGGGGCGCTTGTTCTTTTCGAAAGAAGAAAGATGGTAGTTGCCGTATGTGTGTGGATTATCGGGCTCTCAATCGGTGACGATAAAGAATAAATATCTTTTGCCCGTATTGAGGATCTTTTGATCGGTGAAAGGAGCTAAGGTGTTTTCAAGATCGGCCTTGATGGAGGATATAATCAAATCGAGTTCGAGAGCAAGATATTGAGAAGGCGGCTTTCTCAGTGAGGTATGGTCATTATGAGTATAAGGTTATGTCTTTTGGACTAACAAATGATCCTGCAGTTTTCATGGAAGCCATGAATAGTATGCTACATCGGTATCATGATGCTTTCGTTGTGGTATTTATTAACGATATCTTGATCTATTCCAAGACGGAAGAGGATTATGGTTAGCATTTGAGGTTGGTTCTTGAGACCACGAGAAAATCAATTTTATGCCAAACTAAAGAAATTTGAGTTACGGATTTACGAAGTTGGGTTTTGGGCCATGTTATTAATCAAGAGGGCATTTCGATCGATCTAGCAAGATCTCGGCGGTAGTAGAATGGAAAAAGGCCAACCAATGTCAAGGAAGTGAGGTTTTACGGGTTTAGCTAGTTATTACGGCGATTTGTGGAAGGTTTCTCTATCATCGCTAAACCGATGTCTCGATTGACCTGAGAATGGTGTCAAATTTGATGGATAGATCTGTGTGAGCGCAGTTTTTGTACCTTGAAGGATAAGTTGGTGACTGCTCCTATTCTTACTCTTCCTAAGCCTGGGAAGCGTTTCACTATTTATTCAGATGCATCTCGAGTTGGGCTTAGATGTGTGCTCATGCAGGATGGCAAGGTGATTGCCTATGCATCAAGACAGTTGAAGAAGCATGAATAGAATTATCCTACTCATGATTTAGAGCTTGCCGTAGTGGTTCTTGCTCTAAAGATTTGACATCATTAGTTGTATGGCGAGTCTTGTGATATATTCACTGATCACAAAAGCCTGAAATATATCTTTACCTAGAAAGATTTGAATCTGAGACAAAAAAGGTGGTTAGAATTAATAAAGACTATGATCTCACCATTAAATTATCACCTAGTAAGGCAAATGTAGTAGCGGATGCTCGAGTACATAAGGTGTCGACGATCGAATCGCCGATCTTACGAAAATAAGCGAGGAAAATGGCGTGGAATATCACGGAATGGAATGGGGTTCGCTCTTTATTGATATGAGCTGGATTTACAAGATGTGGCTAAGTACTACCTGAATTACATTGAATGGAGGAATGTAGCAAGACAATCGGACTTAGAATATGAGTCTAAGGTGATTATCTAACTCTAATTCCACCGCTTGAAGCCACATGCATATCTTTGCCTTGGCCTTGTTTTGTGTGTATCGCCTATCGTCTCCTTCTTGTCTCTTGTGCTTCACCTTTAAATAACTTCCGAAGAGGTGGCGATTACTCTGGAGAAGGCGTCCTGGTGAAGCGTTACATTGGTGGAGCGGTAGAGAAGTTAGCAATGTGCTAACTTCCTTGCGTTGCTTAATGAAAAGCTTAACTTAGTAGGGTGGTTAATAGTCGATGTCTCGGGGTTGTACCATCGCATGGTTTGGAGCATTATAACACGTGTTCCATTCATCATACGATAAGAAATACCGATTCGATAATTTCTGGCGGTTATCACGGTGAGGATTAGGCACAAAGCCTCATCAGGCCGTGGTACCGATAAGTAACCTCTGAATACTAACGACCGGGGTCGTTAGTCTTAGGGATTCGACCATGAAAACGTATGGTCTTTTATTATGCATTTAAAATAATACATAGAGGTTTTAATCCTCGTCGGCTAGCCCGAACTTTAAATGGGCTGGTGCGTGTATATACCTTTTCGATGAAATCGTATCGAGGCGGAACCCATTTAATGTCGTGGTATCTGAAAGTGGTGCATGTTCACTTTAAAGTTGAGAACTTGCCTTGGGAAGCGAAGAGTTCCTCTGTCGTTTGAACAAAAAGCTTTTGTCAATTGGACTTTGTAGAAATCCTTGAAAGTATCGGAAGGTTATAAAATCTCCTCTCATTTGGGCTCTTAGAATTTTTATGCTTCGAATCCCTTCGATCCTTTAGCTTCTCGCCAAGAAATCCTCGAGTCTTTTCTGTTCTTGACCACAAAGTCTCCAACTTTTGCTACTCATTCTTGAGGATTTTAGCCATGTCGGACAGATTACAAAGTGGTTGCCTTGAATTGGGCAAGAAAAAGCTTGAGGCTTGGCGAAGATGGGAATGCTCGAGATAGAAATCGATTAATTGGAGGCCGTATTGGAGAGCATTTTCCGAGCCGTGAAGATGGCGAAATCCTGTTTTCTTGCCTACATCGAATGTGAAATTTGAGACTACTGGTACACAAATTCCTCCTCCGCGTTCTTGAACATTACGGGGTGGAATTGGTGAATTATTAAATTCGATCGCAAATATTAGTATTTTCGCATATTTGTGCGAGGCATACAGGAATACAACCGAACTTGAAGCTCTTTAGTTATTTCTACGCATGGTGATGGGAAAATCTGCGGCAAAATCTGAGGCAGCTCTGGGGAATGCACATTGCGTCTTCATGGCGGGAAGGCCGATGAGTACATCTTCATGTCTGTGAAATCTTCGTGGTCGTCATGGAAAAATCTTTGGTTTTACATAGCGATTCTGAAAACGATGGCCTCTACTTGGCGGAACTAGAGCAAGTGAAAACTCCAAGTGGAAGAAGCGTAAAGAAGGCGAGGGATAGTCAAGAGATGGGCGGATGCCATCTATGACTTCTTGAGTCGAGGCTTGACTTCGTGGCATGTGGTGAAGGATTTCACCTTTCGTCAGATTAGCCCATTGAAGCTCGGACTCATTCCTGCTCTGGTGCCTTGATCGTGATGAAGCTACCTCGGAAGGTGGTAAGTCTTTGAGATAAATTCGATCGGTATTTTGATTTGATTAATGTATTACCTTAAAATCTGTCTATTCTTCATACATTAAAGCTCTTTCCTGGGAAATTAGAGAACGAGTCGGGATGATGCGTGCGGGGAGCACGGAGAAAATTTGAATGCCCCAAGATCTTAGCCGTAACTCCTATTGAAGGCAGCAAGGCTTAAGGTAATTTAATCAAAATTCCTTTTACCATGTGTATACATATATTCGACCAGATTTCCAATCGTGCTCTACTTTTTGCGATCGGTCGGATTGCGAATCATACACTGTCTGGTGAGGATCAACGCCCCACCTTAGTTCCGACAAAGTCGTGCTACGAGGCACTTGAAGGAGATGAATCCTCGAGGTAATAGAACATTTCGGAATCATATATGTACGAATTTTTTAGATAAAGGATTTCTTCACCCAATCAAATTTGTTCTTTGATTTAGGTGGATAAGCTGAGGGCCCATGAGAATGTAGCTGCGGAGGTGTAGACTCGAGTGGTCGGTGCGACCTTATGGTTATTCTTGAAACAAGCGATCTGGAGATTGATGAAACCACTCCCTCAGGCGGATAGTCGGGAATGCGGTCCTTGATGAGGCGGTGAGGACATAACTTCCGACATCTTGTTGGAGGATGTGAGGTTCAACAAACCTTCTTTGGTCGAGAACCAACAAAATTGGAGGAGAAGAAAAGGAAGGCTAAGCGGCACTGATTTCTCTCTTGCGCGTTTGAGTCAAATCCAGGAGATTAACAAGGTATGTACAAATGAAAGTGGTCGTATAAGTATGTACCTCTAATAATTCCTTGATGATTTGATACTTTGAACTTCCCATCTTCGGTTTGCATAGGTCTTACGGTGTTAGGTCATTTCAGACCAGGTTCTTCTGAGGACACGGCACTGTGGAAGTTCAGATCAGAGCACTTCTCGGGACAAAGTTCTGAGGAAGTAGTGGTCGAAGAAGCCCCGGCGGTGACAAGGAACAGCGGTTGAGTTGGATCCTTTGGTGATTGAAACCCCTTACGTGGAGGTAGATGCCTCGAGAGGTCTCAACGAGTTCGATCCTCGGCGATAACCCTTCCCAACCTAACAAGTTCCTTTTTGTCCCGATTCATCGAGGATAAGGAGCTTGATGAGGCGTGGCGAAAGTATCGGATACTCAACTCAAGATGCACCTGATTTGATTTTTTGGTTATAATGACCGAACAATTCGGTAAGTATTCTCGACCGCTTCATAGCTCTTCTTTAAAAAGTTTATAAGAAACTTAAGAAAGAGAACGCTATTTGTGTAGCATTTGGTCGAGAACTTTCTTTGTGATCGAGGATGACCCAATGAGTTAAGGACTTGGAGCAAAAGCACTCCGAGTTGGAAAGTAAGAACTTTTCCTTTTGAACTTTTTTCTTCTTCAATACTTTGCTCCTCTACAATTATTCTCCCTTATCGTATTCGATAGATCTGGAGAAAATAAAAGAGGAGGTTGTGGTGAAAGCCAAGACAGCTCTTCTTGAAGAAGAAATAAAAGCTAAAGACCGATCATTTCTTTGAAGCAAGTTGACTAAAGACCAGGTTGATCGTGAAACAACGACCAAATATGAAACACTTAGCAAAACAAATGAAGGTAATATGTGTAAGCTTGATTTTTCCTTCACTTATGCTTGTGTTCATTAAGCGATTTGTTTTTGCAGAGCAAGCGCAAATCTTGAGCAGAGTAAAAACTACGAAATTTGAGCGGGATAAGGAGGCGGCTCTTGCTCAAAATATTGATGAAAAGATTCATGCTTTGAACAAGATGATCTTTGATATGGGATCGAGGATCAAGCCCGCCTTCCTTAGGAGATCCAATAGAAAATGAACTATTTGGGTCAACTTCTAGGGACCTTAAAGTTACGCTCAAAACTACTCGGACGAATTATGCGGGCCCTAAAAGCAAAGCGTTGCAAGTGGAGTTAGTTTTGCTTTTGGCGAAAGCTTCCGACCCTCCATAGATCTCCAAATTTGTTAAAGATGACTTCAATCGCCCTTTGAGGAGGCGACCAAGTTCATGGAAGAACTCGGGCCACTCGGAGATATAGTTGTAGAGGAGATGGAGGTCGAATCTCCGACAAACAAGAGTTAATTTGGGAATATTTCTTAGAGTAGGTTCTGCAAGTGTAAAAATATTTGAATATCTATGAAAACTTACCTTTTATGTCATTGACAAAGCTTTTGTTTATCTGTTTGACTTTTTTAAAATTCTCGTATATTTCCTAGCCCCATTGCTTTATAGTAGAAGAGCGTTCTTGTACAAGCGGTGAGCCAGAAAGAGAATAAAAAAGAGGTCATAACCATGTATGTGAGTTTTTAAGGTATGTTTGGACATGTAAGACAAAAGCGATCGTTGCGATTACTAGGAAATCAAATGTGGTCGGGACCGGTATGATTTCGACTAGTTATAGATCTTTGTTTGTCATAATGGAAATACCAATCAAAAACACTATATATGGTCGGAAAAAGACTTTGTCAAACTTGACATAAGAAGAAATGCAAATATGTATGCAACAAATTATAAGTGAACTTTGTTTATATCTATTGTCCCATAATCTGTCGGAACTAATGCTAAGACACGAAGGCATCGACACATTTCTTGAAAGCGTGTTCAAATTACGTATCCGTGGTAGCGAGGATCGTAAGAAAAGAACCGTCGCTAGGAAGCTCCTTCCGATTAGGCGGGACCACGTCTTGAAAAAGGAGAGACTTCGACTAGGAGGCTTTCCGTGTCCGACCGAGAGCAGACAAGAATAGACCAGAATCTTAAAATAATGAAGCATAATCTTCAGAATCGTAAGCATATCATTCATGAGATAGTTAGTTGTGTGGTGCTCTGATTACTCATTTTCTTTGAGAAAAGAGTGTAGTCGTGGCGTGGGAATCATTTGAAGAAAAATGCTCACGACTAGGACCATAGAGTATCGAGATCCTTAAAAGGATATCGGAGAGAAAAATGTCTTCTCAGACCGGACTAACAATAATAAGCGACGAGAATGTAGGTGTATATATATAAGCAAGGTTGCACTTCTTAATTAATTAATGAATTTAATGAAATTGAAATTGAAAGAAATGAAAGAATGAAAATTAAACATAGAACTTACGCAATTGATCGATGTTCCAAGAATTTGACAAAATTTGCCCATCGGACATAGCGATCGTCTGGAACACAGTCGGGTTACTTGACCACGATGTAAGGACCTTCCCATTTAGGAGAAAGTTTATTGCGATTTGTTTGGCTCTGAATTTTTCTCGAGAACGGATCACCTCTGACAAAGGTGCGAGGCTGCACCTTCGACTATGGTACCTTCGCATGGCTTGTTGGTAGGCTAGCGATCGTACAAGGGCTTGGTTTAAATCGTTCTTCAAAGAAATCGGCGTCGTCGAAGTCGTCGTTCATTACGATCATTTTCGTCAAAAGCGATCGATTCGGCGAGCCAATTTTGAGTTACGGAGGAAGCATGGCTTGACACCATAAACCAAAAGAATGGAGTTTCACCGGTCGCACGATCGGTCGCGGTAGTTGAACGACCCATAACACGAGAGGAAGTTCTTTAACCTAAGCGCTGACCGTTTGATTAAGCTGGTGAATACTCGGCGTTTGATCCCGCATAAGGATACCATTAGCCGCTCAAGCTGCTCCGTTGCTCTGCGGATATGCAATGAAGCAAAATGAACTTTGACACCAAGTTCATCGCAGAACTCTGGAATTATTCACCGGAGAAGCGGGAACCATTATGCGTGATGATCTGTTGGGTACACCAAATCGCGTGATCACATTTTCAGAGAAATCTCTTAGCGGCCTCGGTTGTTATTTTAACAAGTGGCTCGCTTCAATCCATTTTGTAGCGTGTCAATCATGACGAAAAATTGAAGCCGGGTGCTCTTAGGAAAGGTCCCGAGAATGTCCGTCCCAGGTTGCAAAAGGCCAAGAAAGAGGAATTGTTTGTAAGGCTTGTCTTTGGTGGTGTACTTATCGGCTATAAACCGACATTGTACACACTTCATCACAAGCTCTTTTGCATCATGAAAGGCGGTTGGCGATAATAGCCTTCTTAGGAAGGCTTCTGAAACCGTGGTTACAGAGGAATGGTGTGCTCCTGAGACACCTTCATGGATTTCGGTTAGCAATCTAATGCCATCCGTTTGAGATATGCATCTCATCAACACTCCATGAGATCCTCGTTTATACAAGGTACTTTCGATTAGAGTGTATGATTTGGCTTTTGTGCTATCGATCGGCCTCTACATCATCTTCTGGAATTGTGTCATTTGAAGATAATTGTAGATCGATGTCATCCGATCTCTACCTTGATCGTGTGGCGCCAACCGTCAACGACACATGGAGCATCCATGTTCCTTGATTAGTTTGTTCAACTTGCAAAGAATCATGTATGTTCTCGGAAGGCTCAACTACTCGAGGGTGAATTGAGTTGCTCGAGAAAAACTCCGGCGGGGACGGTCGACCTCGTGGAGAGCCATCCGTGCCAAGCGAGTGCGCGAAAGTTTTCCTTTCTAGGAATATGTTGGATCTGAAAACCGAAGAAGTGCTTTTCGAGTTTTAGTACTTCCGCCGAGATAAGATGACATCTTGGTACTAGAGCATTGATACTCTTTCCCACTTGATTCGCTACTAGTTGAGAATCGCCTTTCACTAATGTCTGCGAATCCCGAGCGAGCGAGTCGCCGAGTCTGCCGATAAACCTTCATATTACGCCACATTATTGGTGGCGGGAAAAATTCTTGGATGGCGTGCTTGATGTGTTCGCCGATGAGGATATCAAGACCACTCGGCCCCGATCCTTGTAACATCAAGGCACCGTAAAATACATTGTCCACTCGTCGTGGTGTTACGTACTCGGGTCCTTGGGTGGGTTCGAGGTTTGTCCATTCGGCAATGAATTACGCTATTGCAGGACTTTATTGTTGTTCGTGAAATGAAATGGAGATCGAGCGCCCTAGCTCGACCGCCCATTTGGCTATTAAGTCACGATGATTCCTGTTTCCAAGGACTTGACCAAGGGATATCCGGTGAGTCGACCACTTTGTGGGCACGAAAGTAGTGCCTTAGCTTCCTTGAAGACATAAGGAGGCCATAGAGCAACTTTTGTACCTGTGGGTATCTTTCCTTTGGTCCATGTAAGACTTCGCTTACGTAATAGACTGGTCGTTGGATATTATTCCTTTCTACAACGATTACACCGCTAAGCTATGCGTGGTGTTCTTTGCCACGTAAATTAGCAATGTTTCTCCCGATCTCGGAGAAACTAAGACCGGGGTACTCGTAAGGTACTTTTTGAGTTCCTCAAAGGCATCGTTTGCCTCTTTAGTCCACTCGAAACTCCCATGTTTCGAAGAAGTTTAAAGAAAGGTAATCCTTTTTCCCTAATCTTGCTATGAAGCTTACCTTACGCCATCTGACCCGTTAGTTTTGGACTTCCTTCTTCGTGGTCGAGGGCGCATCGGTTGATGGCGCAATTTTTCTTGGATTAGCTTCAATACCTCTAGCGAAACTAGGAAACCAAGCGCTTTTCAATGAAACTCGAACACACACTTTTCGGATTTAACTTGAGGTTATGTCTTCTCAAGTTATTAAAAGTTTCTTGTAAGTCGAGGAATGTAGTGCGGCGTTGGTGGTCTTTACGACGGATCGTCAACATAAGCTTCTAGATTCCGACCGATTTGTGGACTAAAAGTTTTTGCATCAACCTTTGAAAAGTTGCACCGGCATTTTTGAGACCAAATGGCATCTTAATATAACGAGAAGTACCATATGGGGTGATGAAGGAAGTTTTCTCCTCATCTTCTTTACACATACTAATCTGGTGGTACCTGAATACGCATCTAAAAACTTAGTAACTCGCACCTGAAGTAGAGTCTACTAGTTGATCAATGCGGGAGGGGAAAGTCATCCTTCGGACAAGCTTTATTAAGATCGTAAAAGTCGATACACATTCGCCATTTCCCATTATTTTCCTAACCATTACAGGATTAGCAAGCCATTGTGGGTGGTCGACTTCACGAATAAATCACGCCTGGAGAAGCTTGTCAATCTCCATTGGATTGCTTCCTTCCGATCGGGTGCAAAGCGTCGTAGTTTACCTTGATCGGTTTTTATCGGTGGAGAGCAAGCTTGTGCTCGATCACCTCGGGGACTCGGGCATATCGGACGCTTGCCAAGCAAACGCGTCTTGATTTGCTCGGAGGAAGGAGACGGCGACTCTTCCTATTTAGGGTCGAGTCTTGCCGACCGAATCTTGCGGCGGTTGGATCTGGTTGTCTGACCCATGTGACGACTTGATTATTTGTCCGAGAAGCGCTTTTGTCGAGTAGTACCTCCTTGGTGCAGTCGGATGGTTTTGGCGTCATCTTTGGCCGAGTGCTTGACACTGCATGGGAGCGGATTAACCTCTCGGTGGAAGTTCATCAACCGGTGCAAAGGATTTCGATCGCATCGTAAGCCATTTTCGATCTCCTCGGTGTGATGACTCCTTCGCCCGGCATTTTCAAACTTTGATAACCGTAATGCGTGGCTATCAAGAATTTTGCTAATCTTTGGTCGAGGATTCCGTTGTATCTTGATTCAAGTTTACTACATCAAGCGGGATCTTCTCTGTTCGAAATTGTCGTTTTCCAAGCGTCACGGAAGGAAACTTGTCCTATCGGTTTAGCGGTAGAACCGGAACTATGCCATGAAAAGCATATTTCATGTGTTTCACCTTTGACATGGGGACTGCATTTCTTCTAAAGCTCCTACAAATAATATATTCAAGGAACTACCCCATCCACTAAGACCCAATTAACCCGACAATTATTAATAGTTGGTTCAACGACGATGGGGAACCTACGGTCGGTCGATGGGATGGTGCGATCGTCTTTCTTTGAAGGAAATGCGGTGTCCAGAGCCACTTCGAGTGCTTGATTACAGCTTGGAGATTCGACGAGGTTGACCTCCGCTCCATGGCCTTGAGATAGCGTCTGGACTCGTATGAAGAAGATCCTCCAAAAATCATGTTGGTGTGTGTTGGGGATCTAGTACTCCATCTCCTCGTCGCCATCCTTGTCCTTTTGGAGCTCGTTTCTCCATGTTCTGTATTCTTGGAAATGGTCCTTTACCCGCATAATAATCCTCCGGTTTCTTCGCGAGACACGACAGTCTTGTGAGATCATGCCCTCGTTTGGTGAAGTGGACACCACTTCTTATTAAATGCAGAATCCTTGGTCGGAACTTTTGCTTTGCTTCGACCGGCATAGTCCTTCTTGCCCTTCCCGATCTTATGCAGGCAGCGAGGACTTCTTTGTCGTCGGTCTGCGGTTCTTTTTCTTCTTGAGAGACTTCTTGTTCTTTTTCTCCTGTTTGTCCGGCCGGGCTAGGGAATCTTGTCTTCCGATCGATGGCTTCACACCACTCGATTGCTTCACTAGCTTGATGGCATATTTGTCCGCCATATCAAAAAGCTCAACGGTTGTTCTTGGAGGGTTCATTGCTATGTCCTCCGTAAACCGCCGATTCATAGACACTGTTTTAAAAGCTTTGAATAATAGAGGACTCTGCGACTTGGGTATAGAGTTCTGAACTTGGTGAACCTCTTGATATATTGACGTAAAGTCTCATCGATCCCTACGGATTACGTGGAGATCGTCCTCCTTCGAGGCGATCGTCAGACGCACTGGAAGTTGGCAATCGAAGATCACGAGTTGTTCCCAAGTATATATGGATCCGGCCGGTAAGTTTAACAACCACGGCCGGCGGACCCTTGAGCACGGTGGGTAAATAGTTGGCCATTACATTCTCATCGCCACCAAGAGACCACGATAGCGGTGGTATATATTTGGAGAAATTCCAATGGGTTTTGAGTTCCATTGAATTTGTCCAAGTTGGCCCGGTCGGAACCGGCTAGGCCAACGCACGACTTGGAGCCGCAGAGAAGGCTCGACAACACGTGATTGATTCATGGCGTCTTCTCAGGGAAGGTGCGGATTATGTCGGTCGGAGACCGATCCCTAAGATGAGCAGCTGGAACTCCGATGTCTGCGATCCGGTCGTGGACATTGATATGATGTCCACGCATCCCACTTGGTTCAAGCGATGTCGGAGATCGTTAGGTCCTAGTGGTGGTTCTTCTCGGCGATGGGGGAGTATCCTCTTGAAATAGCCTTCTCCTCGTGACTCCTTGGTCGGAATCGTCGAGGAGGTCTTGGTATCGGCGCTCTCTGGTATGACCGTCTTTGTCCCCTCACCGAGGAGGGCGTTGGGGCCGAAGTCCTAGTCGACTTCTGAACCCCTCTGTTCTCGATACGCTTCCGTTCGCTGCATAGTCTGTTGGAGAATTTCGGATACCTGACCTACGAGTTGTACAAAACTAGGCGTTCCTGCTAGAGCAGGATCGGAATTATTTAACATGTTTTGAATACGTCGCAAGTTTTGTCTGATTCTAGAAGGTCTCGAATTGGTTCATCTTGGTCGAGGTGTGCGCTGTCACGAACCTTCCCATGACCTTCGGTTTGTTCGATCTGTCGGTCACCACTGGGTGGGGCGATGCAAAGCGAATTAACTAATTGGCGTCGATTAGTTCCGTTGCCTCCGGAAGTTGGTGCTTGCGGCCGGATCATCTCTAACAACACGTGATGGCGTGGTAGAGAGTGTAGGACCGTCGCAGGCATCTTGATCTTCATCTCCGATCGCGTTGACCTCGTGCTTCGGCATTGATCTTCCGATGAGCTTCCATCATAACTAATGGAGAGCTTGTCGGTAACGCGAGAATCTTCCACGATGGAGATCGGTCGGAGATGAGCACTTCTCGAGGTCTTCTCGGCTGATCAAACGAACCGCCGATCGTATCTTGAGTGTGATCATCCCCCATGGCCTCGACGGTGGAGGTTTCATCGACACCGTTACGGTGTGGTTGACTCTGGAATTGCGTGAAGCGAAGGAGAGTATCTTTCACCATGATTTCATCAATGGTATAGAGTTTTCGGGTGATGGAGCTGAAATTTCTTCACTGTTTAGCGGTCGAGAAGACGGGCTTGAAGAGATCCTCGGCATTCGAACTGGTCGAACGGCGGTTCTCTGGTTGCGCCACGGTAGTGGCGGCGCATCTTCATCCATCCGTCGACCTCGCTAACGTCGGCGGCGTGCGAGCCGGCGTGAGGAGGATGAGGAGGATGACTGCCATTTTCTTCCATGGCGCGGATACATCCTTCCATGTCGAGGTTGGCGTAGTCGCCGTCGAACCGTTTTCCTCATCCCAAACTCGGGCATAGTCGCATGAGCGATTGCGAGTTTTTGGGCGAGGATTTTCTTGAGCGAAAAAAAAAATTTCTTGAAACTTCGCCTTCTTCCCCACGGACGGCGCCGGTTGTCGACGATCGAATCGCCGATCTTACGAAAATAAGCGAGGAAAATGGCGTGGAATATCCTAGAATGGAATGGGGTCGCTCTTTATTGATATGAACTGGATTTACAAGATGTGGCTAAGTACTACCTGAATTACATTGAATGGAGGAATGTTAACCGCAATCGGACTTAGAATATGAATCTAAGGTGATTATCTAGCTTCTAATTCCACCGCTTAGGCTTGTGCATATCTTTGCCTTGGCCTTGTTTTGTGTGTCGCCTATCGTCTCCCTTCTTGTCTCTTGTGCTTCACCTTTAAATAACTTCGAAGAGGTGGCGATTACTCTGGAGAAGGCGTCCTGGTGAAGCGTTACTGTTGGTCGGAGCGGTAGAAAGTTAGCAATGTGCTAACTTCCTTGCGATTGCTTGTGAAAAGCTTAAGTAGGGTGGTTAATAGTCGATGTCTCGGGGTTGTACCATCGCATGGTTTGGAGCATTATAACACGTGTTCCATTCATCATACGATAAGAAATACCGATTCAATAATTTTCTGGCGGTTATCCGGTGAGGATTAGGCACAAAGCCTCATCAGACGTGGTACCCATAAGTAACCTCTGAATACTAACGACCGGGAGTCGTTAGTCTTAGGAATTCTGACCATGAAAACGTATGGTCTTTTATTATGCATTTAAAATAATACATAGAGGTTTTAATCCTCGTCACAAGGCGACACCTTCTACCCTTAGTTGTCTTATTGCTGATTTTGAGCGTATGGATATCTCTTTTTGCTTTGCAGGTACTGCCCAGACTGAGACTCGTTTACTTCTTGAGTCAGCTATTCCAGATCGAGTGTGAGAAGTGCAATAGCATGATCAGATGCTCCAGCGGGCAAGGAAGCATCTAGATGAGCGCAAGCAAGATTATTTCAGCATAGACGAGTCTGGTGCGTTGCAGTTTAAAGGTCGTCTCTGTGTGCCACAAGAGACTTAGGTCAAGGATGAAATTCTAAGGGAAGCTCATCATACTCCGTATACCGTACATCCTGGTGAGACCAAGATGTATAAAGACTTGAAGAAGAGTTTCTGGTGGAAAAGAATGAAGGTTGATATTGTTTAGTATGTGGCGTCTTGTGGTGTTTGTCAGCGGGTCATGGCTAAGCATAAGCGACTAGCAGGTTTGTTGCAGCCTTTGTAGGTCCTAGTTTGGCCGTGGGATGACATCTCTATGGATTTTGTGGTTGGTTTATCTCGCACGCAACGAGGGAAGGATGCTATTTGGGTCATAGTGGACCGTTTCAGCAAGTCTGCGCACTTCATTCCCATCCGTACAACAAATTCAGTGAGTGATTTGGCCCCTCTCTACGTGCGAGAGATAGTGCGGTTGCACGATGTGCCTAAGACTATTATTTCCGATCATGATGCTAAGTTTGTCTCCAAGTTTCGGGAGAGTTTGCAGAGTGCCTTAGGCACACAACTTCGTCTTAGCACCGCGTTCCATCCTCAAAAAGATGGTCAGTCTGAGCGTACAATTCAGACACTTGAGGATATGCTCAGATGTTGTGTTATTGTGGATATCATGGGGATATGCTCACAATCTTAGGATGATGATACAATTGGCAATGGCGTTGAATGTTTGTCGAATCATGCGTTTTCGACAAAGTTCATTTCTTTGTCGAGCGGTGGCGATTAGATCGGCGAAGCGATCGGATCGCCATGGGTGGCGGTCAGATTGATTTTGGCTTGTTCATCGGCCAACTCGGTTGCGATGATTGTTTGGTTAGGTCAAGTTCATGGGTTTTAGTGCATATGTGTTGCATGATGCATGTTTTGACTAACGTGGGCCAAGTTGCGAAGAACTTGTTCCTAGAAATAATTTCTTGGTCTATTGTTGTGCAGATTACTTGGAGGTCAACGACGGTCAATGGCGAGGATGATTGGGACTAAGCTTGAGAGCTGAGGTCCAGAACGATCGAGGATGCCGGGTGAAGTTAATGGATTCAAGCATGGCGCAAAATAGACAAGGATGACCGAGCAGGCGATTCGGTGCTACTGGAGTTGGATCAAGCTGGCGAGGTCGGTGCAAGTGCCATGGTGGTTTCAGTGGGAGCCGGATGGGAGAGACTTGCCGACATGATGAGAGCCGTTGATCAACCTACATGTGGCGAATCATGGAAGTGCTTCACGAAGATTGGACTCGGTTTTTGGAAAAGAATCGAGAAGGGGTATTTTGGTAATTTCACTGAAATACCACCTTGGTGACCTTTTGCCAACCCGCGGCGCAAGACGGCGCAAGGAGAAGTAGATTAGGTCAAGAGGAGATGAAGACAACACTTTAAAATACGTGCGTAAGTGAAACCCGTTTGTGTGTGGGCTTAACAGGTGCCCATTAGGGTTTACTCTTTTAGAAGCTAGCCTCCACTATAAATAGGGGAGGGTGCTGGCCAGCACCTCTCTTAACCCTTAAACTCTTTCATTTGTGAAACCCTAATTTGTGTTTAGGGAGAGGATAGTTGGAGATTAGGGTTCTAGAGAGTTGGATTTGATTTTGTGCTCATGTGTTGAGTCTTTGTCCTTCTGAATGGAGTGACTGTAAACCAACATCATATCAAATCAATCCAAAGAAAGATTTCACAAGATGAGTCTCTTTGTGTTTTTGCTCTCTATTTCGTGATTTTGGGTCTTTCTTTGATTCTTCTGTTTTCCCTTGGTTTCTGGCCCTGATCTTACTTGCTGTGATATGTGGGAACCTATCTAGGATCATCTTGATCATCTCTTACCCACGAGCTAGTTTCTAGATCATGTTTTTATTTTGACTCGGTTTTGGAACAACCTTCACTCAAACGGAAAAAGGTCGGAACTTTGGCAAGGATCCTCACGATCGTTGCTTGGGATAGGTTCCTAACATCCTTGAGAAGGTGTGTTTCAAGTTTCATGAAGTTTGGCCTTATAGATCAAAAGTTAGATCATTTTGTGATTTTGGTTTCAGACTGTTTTAACTGTTCTTGAGGCTAGTAGTCAGACCGCCCAAGTAGCCGGTTAGACCTCTTGAGCCATCCGGTCAGACCGCCCTTGTGTAGCCAGTCAAACCGCTCACTCTTTGTGGTTTGAGTTTTTGGTTGTTTAACTTCGGGGTTTTGATTGGATTCAATACAAGTCTTCTGCTGTGTTTGTATATTGATCTTCATAGCTTTCATAGCTATTAGAGTGAAATTGGTATTGAATTTGATCAAGGAGAAAAAGAGATCATGCTCCTATTCACCACCCCTCCCCCCTCTAGTCGTCTTTTCGGTCCAACAGTTATGTCTTGGAAAGGAAGTTGGAAAGATCACCTAGCTCTGGCAAAATTCGCCTACAACAACAGTTACCATGCTAGTATTCGAGCTGCACCATTTGAGGTTCTTTATGGGCGAAGGTGCAGATCCTTGTTGTGCCAAGATGCAGTTGGAGAGCGAGCAATTTTAGGTCCCGATTGGGTTCAACAGACTTTGGCCAAAATAGCAGAGATTAGGAAGAATCTGTTAGCTGCTCAAAGCCGACAGAAGAGCTATGCAGATGTGAGAAGGCAGGATTTGGAATTCGAAGTGGGGGACCAGGTTCTATTGAGTGTTTCCTACTAGAGGCGTAGTGCGTTTTGATACCAAAGGGAAGCTTAGCCCGAGTGCGTTGGACTATTTCAATCGTGGTGCAATTGGGAAATTGGCTTACCGCTTGATCTTCCACGAGTCCATGCGCGGCATGCATAATGTGTTTCATATATCAATGTTGAGAAAATATTTGAGAGATCCGAACATGCTATTCCATTAGAGTCGTTGAGTATTGAGTAAGATCTTACTTTCAAATCTCGGCGGTGAAAATTCTAGAAGAATCAAAAGCGAGTTCGAGAAATAAAAAATTTGAAGTATGTCAAGGTGTTATGGTCTCATTAGTCCGAGAGAGAGGCCACTTGGGAGCTAGAGTCTGCATGCGAAAGCAAAGATATCGTGATCTATTTTCACAGTACGTGTTAAATGTTGTTTCTTGCCGCCAGCAGATTGTTCTTTTGTTTATTTGACGGTTAGAATTTGGGGTCAAATTACATTAAGGGGTAGAATGTAATGCCTAAACATGGATGTCTATTACCATCGCCTTGCCAAGAAGCCAAACAGAACATGCACGTCAATTACCATCGTCTGCACAACCCATGTAACTCCTACCATCTACAACCTGCGGGCGTAATGCTAGAACATAGTAAATTATTTAGCCAGGTCCTTCCCATTTGAGACATGTGGTTGCACGGTTTTGCTCGGTTTGGATAATCACTGGCGTCGGTCCTTAATATGACTTGGGCAAGAACTTAACACAATACGGATCTCGTGCTCTAGTCGCACTTGCTCGATCTTACCATCCACCCAAGTCTAAAACATATTTTCATCATTTTATTTTATTTTCCAAATACTGACATTACCTAATGTCATACATTTCAAAAAGGATTTGCATAAAAGATAATAAGAGTTTTCTCCCAATGGGTGATCCAGACCGATAAACATGTCTAAGCAATTCTACCACGTTAAACTATTCCACAATGTTGTAATCAATATTGCGGATTTGCTATGCTAGGGTGACAATGGATTATGATAGCAATATCAGAGGAAGACATTAACAACTTTTAGGTTTAACTAACAACCTACAATTTAAATTCATCATTTTATGTAAATAGCAATGCATAATACTGTTAAAAACAGAAAACATGATTTAAAAAATCATTGGTACAAAATAGTCAAAGGAGACTTGCCTTCAACGTAGGTTGCGGTTACCGTGTCCGGTTGATCCAAAGCAAGGCGTTTAAGCGTCGGACTCTACAGCGTGAAAGCAGCACCAAATAAATAATAGAAATTAAATAAAAGCTAAAAATTATAAAATAAATACTAAAAATTAGAGAATGAATTTAGGAGAAAGAATCAACGGTTTGGAGTTTGCATGTGAGAGAACGAATTTTTGGAAGAACAAAAATGTTCATGTACAAAGTATAAAGCACTACTAGATAAGTGAGTCTTGTTCATCTTCATGCATTAGCCGAACAGCAAGCATGCATGGCGCCATGGAGAAGGTGGTGGCATCGGTGAGAGAAAGTGAGGGATGGTCAGCGAACAACAAAAATGGATTGTTGATCTTGAGACGAGGCCGTAGGAGATGGCGGCGCGGTTAGGGACGACCAGCGATGGCGGCGACGGCGACGACCTTACATGGGCACGGTGGTGGCGGCGCTCCAGCGAGGTTTCGGCGAAGAGGGAGGGGGTGCACCGTGTAGAGCACGACGTCGCGATGCTAGTGGGGTGACGAGGGCGGAGGAGCTCCATTGCAGGCGACGCTAGAGGCGGCAGAACGACGATCGACCAGTGAGAGAAAAAGCTTGACTACGTCGTGGAGGAAGGGAGGGATGAGGGAGAGGAGAGGCACCCAGGGCTCTCTTATATAGGGGTTGAAGAGGTCCGAAGGAGGAGATCAACCGCGGAAGGTGCGATGGCGTTCTGGCGTGCGAGCATAAATGCGCATGAAGGAAGGAGGAAACGGCGGAGAATGAAAGAGTCAAGACATGGGGGTTTGATTGCCGGCATTTGTTCGAAGAATCAGGGAGAAAATCATGGGTTTGGAAAGCTTTTGAAGTCCTCTAATGGCGGTCATTCTTTGCTTTTGATTCCGGACAAGAGATAGAGAGAAAGCGTTTGGGGAAGAAGGAAAGAAATGAAGAAAGAAAGGAAATAAAAGAGGGTTAATTAATTGAAAGAAACAAAAGGAAAGAAGGCAGCACATGAAAAAAATTTGGGAAGTTAAGCGTCTTTTAGTGGAGCGCGGCTTCGGATGGGTGACCCGTGTGGGAATTCAATTTTTTTTCGAAATAAAAATTAAGCAATAATTAAAATAGATTTTTAGAAGATAGCAAATAGAGTCCAAAAATTCCAGAAAAATTCACAAAAATCTTGAACCTAAATAGATTTAATAAAATAATTTTGGATTTAATTGAAGTTTATTTTAATCATTTAAAATGTTTTCTTTTTGAAAATTCAAAATAAGCTTTAAATTAATCTAATAAATTGCAAATAATTCATTTTATTTTTAAAGCTTCAAAAGGCTCTTTGAAATAGCAGAACTCCAAATTAAAATCCAAATCTTTGAATTAATTATTTTGAAATAAATTTTTAAAAAGACCAAAATTTGGGATGTTACATTTGACTTGCTAGAATTATCATGTTTTCACATATGTAGCTAAGTCTTTTGCTAAATGAGCTAGAACTTTAAGACAAGTTGAACTAAAAATTGTAATTTGTGGATATCTTAGCTAGTTGCACAATTAGCTCTTGAATCTAGGATTGAACATCTCTTGATCTTCTTGTCCCTTTGTGAATCTAAAACTGCTTTTGTACAAAATGAAAAATCAAATTTCAAGATTCTTATGTGGTTAAATTGTGCCAAACTAATCTCACGAGACTGCATGTCAAAGACATGAACTTGGAGATAGTTTGATGATCCAGACAATCTCATGGGGATTACTTGTCAAAATTGACATAAACCTCAAGATTTATCGCCCTGGTTGAAGCTTAGGAAGAGTTTGTGGATGGCTCCTAGTCCAGGATCTTCTTCACTAAGATAGACCTTTAATCAACATCAATATTCATTGCAAATTAAAATTGTTGTAAAAATTGGGTGATTGAGGTTATTCGAGAAAAATGATTTAATTTAGAACTTTTTGTCTCTAGGATGTTGTTGTTAGCTTCTTGATCTCACATTGACATTCTAACATGGCCATTATCACTTTAGGATCCCTGTTGATGAACTTGCTAATTTTGAAGCTTTACTTAAATTGTTACAATTCATCGTTTTATCTTGAGCTTTCAAGCTTAGCTTTGATATATATGTCTTAACATGATCTTGCTAGTGCTTTCAGGCTTGATATGTATTGAGTAAAAGTAGAAATGCTAGCTTGTTCTTTTAGATAATCTCCAAAACTTCTTGTACTAAAAATTGAAAATTACAAAAAAAAAATGAGGCCACTCCATTGCATTTTGTGCATGCTCTTTCTTATGTTTTTTTCCTTATTTCTGCATTTGTCATCTCTGGATGAGAGGAAGGTGTGATTCCTTGATGACTCTATTGTCAAAGGAGGAGAAGATGTAACGAAAATGTTACAAAGGGGGAGCTATTTGGACAAACGGGAGAAAATAAAATTTTCTGAAAAATGATGATCATAGTGAGGAGGAGCATTTAATTTGCGTTCTTCTGATCTTATTGCCATTTTTGAACTTGAATTGCAATTCTTGGAACCTCACAATGATCAAATGTCAAATTGAACAACTGTTCTTTTATATGGACCTTAAGTGAGACTTTCGACTCTTCTTTGGAAATTGAAGCTTCTTGCTTTCTTTTACTTGATCTCACTTGCCTATGCTAATCTGAAGCCAACTTGGTCATTTCCATTGCTTTTTCTTACTTTTGGACCAAGTTGTGCCTTTGCGCGAAAACGTGAGTATTTTCATTTTCAAGCCTCAAACTTACATTTTTGGAAAATTGCCAATGTGTTCATCAAGGAGGAGATTGTGGATATCATGGGGATATGCTCACGATCTTAGGATGATGATACAATTAGTAATAGCATTGAGGTTTGTCGAAACACTCGTTTTCGGCAAAGTTCAGTTGCTGTCAGGTTATAGGCGGTCAGACCGGCCTTTGTGGCGGTCAGACTCGCCAAGCCTTGGGTCTAGTGGCTGGCGGTCAGACCGGCCAATGGGCGGTGGTCTGACTGGCCATAAAGAGACTTTCGAGTTTGAAGCCGGGCCAAAAATAGAGGGCATAGGCAAGAGAGGGAATTCTCCTACACTTGGTCTCATAATTTTTGGAGCTTCGAGTTAAAAGTTATATTCGTTTGAAATTTCTAGAGAGGTTTCGGATTTCCAATGAGAAAATTTGGCTAAGTTCCTTGCTGGGCAGTCAGACCGGCCAGGTGGCGATCAGACTAGCCATGGGTGGCGGTCTGACCGGTTTTGACTTGTTCGTCGGCCATCTTGGCGGTGATGTTTGTTGGTTAGGTCAATTTCATGGGTTTCAGTGCATATGTGTTGCATGATGCATGTTTTGACTAACGTGGGTCAAGTTGCGAAGAACCTGTTCTCGGAATCGATTTCTTTGTCTATTGTTGTGTAGGACGCTTGGAGGTCAACGACGGTCAACGGCGAGGATGATCGGGACTAGGCTTGGAGAGCTGAGGTTCAAAACGATCAAGGATGCCGGGTGAAGTCAGTGGACTCAAGCATGGCGCAAAATGGACAAGGATGACCGAACGGGAAGATCGGTGCGACGGGTTGCATCAAACGGCGCGAGGGTCGGTGCAAGTGCCATGGTGGTTTCGGTGGGAGCCGAATGGAAGAGACTTGCCGACATGAAAAGAGCCGTTGATCAACCTACACGTGGCAAAGCATGGGATTGCTTCATGAAGATTGGACTCAATCTTTGGAAAAATATCGAGAAGGGGTATTTTGGTAACTTCACCTAAATGCCGCCTTGATAACCTTTTGCTAACCCGCGGTGCAAGACGGCACGAGGAGAAGCGGTTTAGGTCAAAAGAAGATGAAGACGACACCTTGAAATGCGTGCGTAAGTGAAACCCGTTTGTGTGTAGGCTTAACAGGTGCCCATTAGGGATATTTTTCTAGAAGCTAGCCTCCACTATAAATAGGGGAGAGTGCTGGTTGTGCACCTCCCAACCCTCATATCCAAAACCCTAGTTTGTGTTTTAGGGTTAGGAGAGAAAAGTGGAGAGGTTAGGGTTCTAGCGAGTTAGATTGATTGTGTGCTCAAGTATTGAGCCTTTGTCCTCCAGGATGGAGTGGCTGTAAACCAACATCAGTCTCAAATCAATCCAAGCAAGATTCCTCAAGATGAGTCTCTTCTTGTTCTTACTCTCTATTTTGTGATTTTGGGGCTTTCTTGATTCGTTGGTTTTCTTTTGGTTTCGGCCCGGATCTTACTTGCTGTGACATATGGAAATACATCTATGATCATCTTGATCATCGTTTACCCATGAGCAAGTTTTTAGATCATGTTTTGATTTTGACTCGGTTTTAAAGCAACCTTCACTCAAACGGAAAAAGGTCGAAACTTTGGCAATGATCTTCACGTTTGTTAATTGGAATAGGTTCCTGACATCCTAAAGAAGGTATGTTTCAAGTTTCGTGAGGTTTAGAGTTGTGGATCAAAAGTTAGACCAATTTGTGATTTTAAATTCGAACTGATTTTACTTTCATTGAGCTGGAAGTCAGACCGCCCCATGGAGAGGTCAAATCGCTAGGTTGAGAGGTCTGACCGCCCAACTCTTTATAAATTGAGTTTTTGGTTGTTTTGCCTCGGAGTCCTGATTGGATTCAATACAAGTCTTCCGCTATGCTTGTACATTGATCTTCATAACTCTCGTAGCTATTGGAGTGAAGATCGTGTTGAATCCGATCAAGGTGAAAAAAAGACAGTGCTCCTATTCAAACCCCCCCCCCCCCTCTAGTCCTCTAGTAGCCTTTTCGATCATATATATATATATAATCCATTTTTATAGCAAATTTTGTGTATATATTGCCTATTGGGTCTTTTGAATACATACACAATATTCATAACAAATTCCATCAGGGCAACACAAGAATGCATGCTCACTCTATAAATTCAGTATTAACGGACCAGAGTAGCATCCATTATTTCAGTATAAGGTATAGAAGTCACAGCAAAACTAGGACTAACGGTTCTCCTATCTCTCCATTGTAATAATCTATATTTTGTTGTTTTGAAAGAAAATAATCTACAATAAAATGGCTTAACCAGGGAACCTAACAGAACATTGTAATGGTCACCGTAATCAGTGAAACTGTAACCACAAAAAAGGCCAGCATCGTGATTCTTCCAGCCAACCCTAACTTCCGCATTTCATTAGCAGATTACAAGATTTTTTTTTAAGAGGGGACACCTCACTTTTACTTCTAATAAGAACACTGCATCGAAGATGTTTACAATAACCTCTCAAAAAAAGAAGATTATTACAATAGATAAACCAGAGCCTCTTTGTGCCAAGATGCAGGCATGTTGTTCCCGTCTTGATCATAAACAAAACCACCACTATCCATTAGGCTGTGGTTTGACAAAACTTGATCTGAGTATTTACAGCATGGAGGAAGTAAATACTGCCCGACTTGCATAGTAGAAACAACATACCGTTGCTACCACTTTTATTCACATGCCGGCTTGGTGTCAAAGCTAGTTAGGCAAATTGCAAATGCCTGGAATGCGGAGAGTGGATACCTATAATCCATTGTAAATATATCCTTACCTATTTTCCCAAACTGGAGGATCACTTTCTCTTGCTCAGCAGCAGGGATGCCAAGAGAAGGATCAATAGATGCGACAAGCTGGAAGTTCTTTACTGATGCTACGGTGACACGCCCACGGAAGTTGAGGCACCAGCACTGCAGTTGCTCATGCCACCGGGAGATTTATTCTTCAGAACCAACGGCACTTCAGTAGAAGTACCAATCACTCCAGACAGGTCAGCAGTCAGGCTTGTAGATGAGTATTCAACTAGAGCTGGTTCCCTTCCTTCGCTGATCGATAAGGCCGACAACTGTTCATCAAGAGAGTGGATGATACACATGGGAGTTGGAGCCTTCCCACCCTCTAGAATAGACAGGGATGGTATAGTGTGCATAGTGCATTGCATCCTCCTTGGCCCTCGATTACGGAGGACAGTGAGCTCATATGAGATGGTAGCAATGTTGTAATTGCAAAGCGGCAATCTAGGCGATACTTTTTTGGCATGTATTCTCTTGCTTGGTCTATTGTTCGGTAAAAGAGCAACATGGCAGGGAGGCTCACTCTCAAACACAGTGAACTTTGTGCCAAGGAAGTTTGATCTAATTCAGAACAAATAGTTCCAGTGAGAACAGTGAGACTGGAATTCTAGAAGTGTAACAAGTGTGTGCTTTGAATGTAGAAAGACCAACAAGAAGCTTACTTCAGTTTGCCAACATATGTGCTACTCGACCGGCGAAATCATCCGAGACTAGTGAGATGACAAAATCTGTGCTGGTTGCATGTCTGCTCTTGCGGGCTGCAAGCAAAAGCTTGTCGTTCTCCCCATGCATAGCTGCCAATTCCATAGCAGTTAGTTGCATGGCCCACAATAATTAAACATGTTTAGTTGCCTACACATCAGCATCAGCTATCTGTCCAAAGTTCTGTAGATGCATTAATATCATATGCAGAAAGGAGATGGTATGTTGAACGTTCTAAACATATCCTACTTGACAATATGCTCACTTTCTGCAGACCACACCACATCTCGATTGATTCTTAATAGGGAACGAATACGGATGATGTGGACCAAATGCGAAAAGGCATGTAGACTCATCTCCCAAAAGCATATAATTAGTTGTCAACACTCTACTGTGTGTAGCCTATTTTTGTATAACAGTGCACAATACTTCCACTGGTTGGTTTCAAACTTTCAATTATTGACCATGCCAAAGAGGATAGATCGTATGTTGATTGTGGACTTGTACTAAACTAAATATATTAAGGATACTTTGAAAGTTTGAAAATTTAAATATCCTTACAAGGAGCAGTTGAGTACTTGCTGTCAAACCATGTCTTTGTTATTTTCTCCTTTTGGTAAATAGTTATATCAGAAAAATGCATACTAATTAAAAACTTACACTAATTCATATTTGAATGCTAGTAGTTAAGATTGGAGACAATGAGAGAGACAGGATAGAAAAACCTTTCATTATATGTACACACTTGTCCAAAGAAAAAAATGATGATGCATACATTATGGTAGAACGATTAGCCCTGTGACTAGAAAATAGATTTGTCCAATTTTCCTACAACTAACCATGCCACACAATTACGTCAAGGTTAAATATGCAAATCCTTTTCGTCCAACATACCCAATTGTCCTTGCATATGAGATGCGAGGGCGCAGGAAATGAATTTATTTTGGTACACTGGCAAAAACAATATGTTACAATAAGGACCCTGTTCAAATATGCAACATCTTGACGCGAATGAGATGAAAATATTGCTCAAAGCTAAGAAATGCAAGTGTGCAATAATTAAGCTCCAGGAATGAAAACTTACAAGGGCTGAGCCCCAGGTAGAGGAGATAGGTGGATGTGGCCCTGTCCCTCCTCACAAAGCACTGCACGGGATGCTCCCGAGGAGCCGGCTGCACCCACACATCAAGCCAACAATGTGTGGTTAAGTGAACATCCAGTTTCATATATATATGAACAAAAAGAGAAATGATATGCTCTGCTAGGGAGAAGCAAGCAATCCACCTGCTTAAGGGAGTGAGGGAAGGTGATCCTCCCGCACTCCTCCAGTGTCCTCACCACCTCCTTGGTGGCCTCACGCCATGACCGGCACACCGCGGCGCACGCCACCACGTGCCGTCGTGCCGGCCACGCTGCCCCACCTGCCTCCACTCTCTGCATCACGTCCAGCAGCAGCTCCGGAGGCAGGTTCGCCCACTGCCCCTCCCCCTGCTCCTCATGCCCATGCTTCTCCACGCTCTGCCGACAATGCTGCCCGTGGGCAAGAGCGGGCCGGCCGTCGGTGACACCGCTGGCCCGCCTCGACATGCTGCCGCTGCCGTCCCTCAGCTCCCGGACAATGCTCTTCAAAGACATCGCGACCGACTAGTGATTATCGATTTCTTTTCTTATTGCTCCATGGCAAGATCCGCCATTAATAGAGAATCTACCCTCAAACAAGACAAGAAACAGCTCACATGGCAGCTGAGATTACTATCCCTCTAACCCAATCTCTTTCAAAATTGATTTAAAACCGGAACGAATTGAAGCACAGAGCTCCGGAGAAGAGCCCAAGAACACAAATTTTGGACGGATTCGACCTTCCCGGCACTTCAATCACAAGGGGAGCAGGAGCATACGGTGCTACATTTGGATGACGGCAAAGTTGAAGCTATCCGCTCGGATTGGCCCCAAATATCCCAAATTTCCACCACCACAGCTCAAAAGACCGAATCTTTAGGCCAAAGAACAGCTCAAGAAACCATCCGTGCCCACTCCTGGGAAATTTCCATGGATTTCTTCCAAACGCCCCCAGATCCAAGAACAGGACACCCCCGGCTCTCTCGTCCCCTCTCTAAGCCATGGATTTCTGTGTGTGTTCTCTCACTTCCCCCATCCTACGAATTCTGTGTGCGGGTTAGCTATGGGGAGACGAGGATAAAAATAGGAGGATGAGACGAGGGGGAGAAAAGGGCGGAGCAATTCTTCTAGCTTTTGTTTGTCCTTTTCGGGAGCTCCTTCTCTCAGAATGCGGTGCGGTGTCCGGAGCTCCGAAAAGAGAGTGGCAACGGTTGTTTTGGTCTTTTTGATGGGTTTCTTTCGATGAAGACTACTTGCTGAATGGATCTGAGACTTCATTTTCAGCAATTATCAGGACTTCTCTCAGGTTGCTTATCAGCTAGTTTATTTTCAAGGTTTTCCTATCTTAGTATTAGTTGTGGTTTTAACATTGGGTAAGCAAGGGAAACCTTTAAAGCAGATTCCCGAACTTCACATGAATTAGTTTGTTTTTACATGAATAGGGGATATATTCTACGTTCTTATCAGGGTTTGAATATGCTGCAAATAATATATGTACCACATAAAGTGTGAATTTTTTAAATAATCTTATTTTAATAAAGAATTACAAATATAAATAGTCAAATGGGCTACTATGGGCAGTTGATATGGCGAAATATCCTCGTTGTTGTTCCAAATGGCGACAGTAGTCCTGTCGCCATTAGAACTAGGCTGCCACCGTAGGAAATGGCGGGAGAGGCTTAATTCGCCAATTGAAGTAGCGACAGGCTCCTATCGACAGTTCAATTAGCGACGTGAGCTGAAAATTTATAAAATTATATTTATATGTAGATAATTCAGCTTCAAATTTTAGTGGATTTCACTAAGTTTTTTTTTGCAATATCTTTAAGTGTCCACGTAGTTTGGAATGCGAATTTGGAAAAGATAATGAAATATGAAGTAAAGAATGCAAGATCGGCGTGTAATTTGTTCCCAGTTCGTGTTTGCTTGTCTATTCTATTGTGCAAGTGGCTTGCGTGGTCAATGACGGTCAATGCGAGGAGGATCGGGACTAAGCTTGGAGAGTGAGGTCGAAACGATTATAGATGCGGGTAAGGTCAAGTGACTCAGCGTGGCGCAGTGGACATGGATGATAGAGCAGGCGATTCGGTGCGGCCTGGTTGGATCGGCGGTGCGGGAGTCGTTGCAAGTGCTCGATGGTGCGGGTGGGATTGGACGGAGAGACTTGGCGACATGGAGCCGTTGATCAACCTACGTGGCGAAGTAGGCGATTGCTTGACGGATTGGACTCGTCTTTTGGAGAAGGATCGAGAAGGGTATTTTGGTAATTTTACCAAATACCATCTTGGTGACCTTTGGCTAAACCACGGTAGCGGAGACGGTAAGGAAGTGGTTTAAGTCAAGAGAATTGAAGACGGCGCTTTAATTTGCGTCGTGTGTGTTCAGTTGTTGTTGGGCCTTAACGGAAGCCCATTTGGATTTAGGGTTAGAGGCGCCTATAAAAGGCGTAGATGGGTCATTTAAATTTGTCGTGAGGTTGGCGTGCTGTAGACCAGAGATAGGACCGTGGTGGCGTTGTTTGTCTGAGAAAATTAGTGGCGCTTTTGGGTGCGTAAAAGCAATAGTGTGGCAACTGTATGAATCCTTGGCTGTGCGCGTGAGGAAAAAATCTAAGCGCTAAAAAAATGGGTGGCGGTCTCTAGTGGCCGAAAAAAAGAAAAAATGGTGGCGCTTGTAGAGTCAGTAGTGGCAAGATGCAAATGCCGCGCACAAAACAGAGGCTCGAGGTGGTGGCCAGAAGCGGAGCGGTGGCGGCATCTGATCTCTCGCAGAAAAGTAGCGCCAGGAGAGTGCCCACTTGTAGCGTGATGTGAGACAGAAAAGATATAGCTTCCTGGCAGCTGCTGTTTTTGCTTATCCATCATTGATCTGACTGAATTCTGTTTTTATTGCTGCTGGTTCTCTGGTGTTGGTCGGCTCGGCACTGTGAGCGTGTGCATGTTTGTTGACTAGATCTTTTTCTTGGTTGCTGTTGCAAGTTTTTGTATTAGGCTGCCTTCGTGTTGAATTGATTTGATGTTTTCACTGTGTTGGCGCTGGTGTTGCCCGTAGAATCTGTCGCCCCTGTCTAAAGCAGCGAGGAAACCGAGTCTTGGCGACCGATCTTTGGCGAGACAACAAAAGGGGGGGGGCTGTGGGTGTTGGCTGTCCGAGTAAACCCGAGAAACTCGAAGCCCCTGGCGGCGCCTCTCTGCGCGGTGAAAAAAAGGCAGTGAGTGGCGGCGGCCTGTTGCCCTGAGACACAGAGCTCCTGTGGCGGCGTTTTGATGTGTTGAGTAGGCAGAAAAATTAATTGCTTGTCCTGCTGCAGGTGTGCGTCTGTGCTGCGTCCCTACCTATGCTGTCTTGAAAAATCCAGAGTCTTGTGGCAGCTTGAGAGCACCCGTGAGATCCAATGGGCGGCGGCCAGTTCATGGAGTAGCTCTGGGCGGCAGCGGCTATGCCTCGGTAGAAAAATTGGAGCTGGGTCGGCGCTCGTGAGAAAAACAAGTCCCCTGTGCGGCGGCCTGTTTTCTCTGAAGAAATGGATTCCCTATGCAGCGGCTTGTCCAGCTAAAAAAAAGAAATAGTTTGTCAACTCGGCGCTGTGTGTCTGCTTGCAGGAATCCTCTTGTTGATTTAGGTTTTATCTCCCAGTGATCTGTAGTCTTCTTTGGTTTTTGCTTGTTGGCTCAGCACTGTGTGTTTTGATTTTGTGCATACAGTTGTTAAGTGTTTTTGATCCTTTGTTTCGAGGTTTGATCGGATTCAACACAAGTCATCCGATGTGCCTGTATACAGATCTTCATAGCTTTTAGAGCTATTGGAGTGAAAGTAGTGTTGAGTTCGATCGAGGTGAAAAATAGAGAAAGCGTCTATTCACCCCCTCTAGTCGCCTTCCAGGTCCTACTTTGGGACGATTGAATGATGTTAGGATAGGAAAGCGTAAGACCAAATTAATAATCGGGATACAAATTGAATATAACTTACCTCTTTGATTTGAAGTGCGTCTAGGTGATGGGGAGTGCTAGGGCGGTCATCGGTCTCACTAGCAAGACCATTCCTCTTGTCGAGTCCGCTTCGGCCGTCATTTAGCTTCCTATTTGGGGTTCTCCCACCACCTTGCTTTCTTGGGCTCCTTCGTGCCTTTTCAATAGGGTTAGGTATGTAAGGTTTCCAATGTTCCAATGTCTCGGGTCACTTCGCATAGTTGAACATATATACGCTCGATGAGCGACCTATCGTACATGTCCAAGATTCGTCGATTTATTGGAAGAAGTTACAGCGTATCTCCGACTGCCATTATGCGCGGATGAAGTTAGCGATATGTGGAATGCAACAAAAGATGTGAAAAATCTATGTGTGTGTAAGATTCTCTTACAAGGATATTCTCGCACGTGTAGTACACTCACAGGCGTTGGTGTAGGGTGTATGGACTGAAGGATCTTCATTGGTTCTTCATACACACATTGCAGGCGTGGAAACTCTAGTGGTACCGACGTATCCTTTATAGAACAATCTGAGTAGGGCTTAGCCTTCTCGACAAGCCACTTGCGTTTCTGCAACATCTTCACATAAAATTCTAACATCTTCTTCCTCTCTATTGTGTGAAACAAGTTGGAATGAAGTATTGGATGTGGTGGTGTAGTGTTCTCCTCTAGCTCTCTTCTCCCTCCTTTTATAAGAAGATAGGGTGTAATGTTGAGGGTGGAGGGAGAAGAGTCACCATTTTGGTACAAAAGGTGTAGTGGCGGTGTGGCCATTTCGGTCGAAGGTGTAGTGGTAGGGTGCGGTCTTTTGATGCGAAGCGATATAGTGGTAAGGTGTGGTCATTTGATGCGAAAGGGTAGCGTCGTAGTGTGTTGTCATTTTTGTTTGAAAAGTTAGCAGTGTGGCGTGACATAGTCTGATCTTTTTCTTGCAAAAGGTGGCACGACAGAGTGGTCATTTATGTCTGAAAAGGTAGAGTCGCAATGTGTTATCATTTCTATCTAAAAAGGTGGTAGTGTGTGGCATGACGGGGTACAGTTTTTTTGGTCTGAAAAGGGGGTGTGGCAGAGTATGGTCGTTTCGGTTTGAAAAGGTATCGTCACAGTGTATTGTCATTTTGGTCTGCAAAAGGTGGTGGTGGTGTGTGGACTTTTCAATCTGAGATGAACCTGGGTATAAAGTTTAATTTCATTGCGGTATTGAAGTCTCATTTTCTAATGCAATTGTCCCTTGTCATGTTACGTTCATACATATCTAGTTGCCAAAAGTTAAAGACATCTTGCAATTCATAAACAAATATACAACATCATTCATAAATGAATACCTTATGTAGATAACGACTACTACTTAATACATATTGAACACACTACCAGTAGGACACACACACACACACACATAAGTTTCTCGTGCCACTTCAGGTGGCCAAGAATCCTATCCAAGCACTCGTCTACAGGTGGCATGTTCACAATTGGACCATATAGAACTACAGGTGGACGTTCAATTGATCTTTCCACCATGACACCAACAGAGTCCGCTCACTTTGAAAGTACTAGCATCCGTCGCCCTGAAAACCACACCGAATAGTGAAAGGGAAGTGACAAACAAACCCAAAATACAAATACCAGCATTCGTGGAAGTCAAACTCACTGAGAAAAATGGACACTTGTAGAACACATGCTCCATGTTCTCTTCAGTGTTGGAGTACATGACATTTGCTTGGGCCCTACAGATTCGGGCAACTCACGTGCCTTGCATTAAATCGGCATCCGCTCTTGGCTCATTGAACTAGATGATTGAGACATAGTGCCAAGTAGAGTTACGAGACAAGTGTAAGTAGATGGGAAGAAAGGGGTGGAGTTTAGTTGGTTGGATAGGCTTTTGTAGAGGTGGGTTCGGCATGCCACGTTGTAGGTATTTTTTTATTTTAAAATTTAAGCAAATCGTCATTCGACAAAGCGACAAGGACCTCGTAAGTCCTAGTCGCATTCTTAATGCGACACAACCTCCCCTATAAAAGACCCCAAAATTAGGGCATAATTCACTTTTATTCAATAAAAAGAAAGAAGGGAGGAAGGAGAAAGCGAGAGGAGTAGAGGGAGGAAAGGAGCTAGCAAAGTAATGCTCGTCGGTCATCCACCTTCGGTATTTTTTAACGAATGGATTACATAGTTTTAGATGCATGATTATGTAGTGTAGTATGTTGTAGTACACCATTTTGATTGTGTAGTTCAGTTTTAGATATGTGGTTAATCGTCGAAATCAAGTTTGTGGTGCGGTACATCGAATATGTCGAACACAATCAATTTGAAAATTTACTACGATTAGGGGACTGTTTTTGGGGTCGAGGGGTTTATTCGTTATTTCCAATCGAAGCTGTAATCCTAACATGACCAGAGCAGCGTATATAGAGGTATTTGTGATGCGGTGGTTGTTCTACACATTTGAGTTGGACCATCTTTGTTTCTGGTTGAAGTTGAGTTGCCTTGCCAACCGAGTACCATAGGGCATATATTGGGAGTTTGTGCAGCTGAAGGGAACAAGGTCATGGTAGTCATACGTACGCATGGCAAGGGAGCAAGGGTGGGATTTGGTCCTTCTAGCCTAGGCATATGCCAAGACCATTCCTACAACTGCGGCTGAACAAGAAGGAGATTGTGGTGATGCTGAAGAAGAAGTTGGGGACTCTAGCAATAGCGTGGTGCACACAATAGCCAAAGGTCGAGGAGTTGCTGATGTTGATGATGAAGACCGTGTGAAAGAAGCTCCTTTGGTCTGGGAAGCTATTGGGATTGCTAACGAATGTGAGGAGATCGCCCTAGTTCAGAGGATGGAACTCGAAAACTAGGACTACCAGACATTGTCGAAAGATGAAGGATATGATGAGGAGGATGTTGTGGAACAGCGGGCGATTCTATCCGAGTGGAACACATACCAATTCGACAACCTCGTCATGGACGAAGGCTCCCATGTACCATCGAAGTACGACTAGAACGAGGTTATGTAAGGAGCCAAGCACAAATGCAAGTAGCCCGTACAGTAGGCTGTCAAATTCTGGACCTTGTCTGTAACACCCTGGCCCCACACTGAGCCTGGAATGCCACTAAACTACATTAACTATTAATTTTAATATTAATTAATAGTAAATTCCAGCAAGCAATTCAATATTAAAATCCATCCATGGGTCACAATAATATATGAATAACGACATAGTAAGCACAATTATTTAAACTCTAGATAGCATAGCAGAATAATAATCCCAGAATTAAGCAAAACCAATCAAATGGAGTCTTTTGAATGAATAAACAAGTTCCAATCAATCATCTAAAATTACTTAATATCTATCATGTCCTAAAAGATATTTCATCTGTCTGATAAAGATTTCTTATGGCAAATGAATCAAGTGTTTGAGTGTATATAATTGTTCCAAGTGCACTATCTCTTCCTAAGTGAAATGTAGTCAACAGTCACTGTAACACATGATGAGAGCAAAAGTGAGTCTACGACTTAACAAGCACAATAATAAAACAATGAATGATGATTTATCAACCATAATCAATATCATCATTAACATTATCCTTTCATTCTCTTATTTCTCATAGTCAAATATCACAACCACTTTTCATTAATTCGATGCAACTCTATACCACATGTCCACATACTCTTTTCTTCGCTTGTACTAGTATAGCATGAGTGAACACCCGCGATAGTGTTCACTCTCAAGCCCGTCCTCAAAAGGATCGAGGGACCTCCTCCACTCCCGTGGAGCCCCAATCAGTAGAATTTTATCTAGAGCCATTAGGACTAGTCGTGTATCTTTCTCATGACCTCACCGGACTAGTTATATGACCTTCTCACCGACCGACTCATGCACTCTTATCGTGATGAATGTAAATTATACAACATCTTTAATTATTCATCAACATAATTAATCATCTTTACCTCCATGTTATTACCACATCATATCATCAACAATTCATATCATCGATAATAATAAAGAACAACGATCAAACCATCGATCACCATTCTACCATGGACTTGGCTCTTTATCCCTCGAGTCGAATAACGAGGCGGCGATAAGGCACTAGAGGCCACACTCTCTGAACAAACAATTCAAAAATATCTTCAAAATCACAGCACCACAACACCAAATCATTATGATAATCATGCTCGCATGTCTATGCCAAAATGCCACAATTAACTCGATTCTATCGGACATACTACCCGCTATCCCAGTAGTAAAAAGACTCTAACCTATTCATATGAACCCCGAATAAAAAAAACCAATACTTTCTGGGATCCTCACAAAATTGCCTACAACTTCCTAGTTATGACAAAATCCTAATTGCGCCGTTTACTTCCCCGTTTCCTTCCCAGAAGACTGTCACAGAATTTGTCACAAGAGATCACTTCACAATTTCGTATCTTTATTCCCAAAACTTGAAAAGTTATGAACGATACCAGTTCTGGAATCTACTCAAAATTTCCTAGCTTATTCAACTATCTCTAAAATTTAATTCATTCATCTATTAGGCGTAAACATCCATCTTCGCGACATCTACCAATGATGTCCGTTTTCTGGACAGCAATCTTCCTGTGGCCGTAACTTTTCGCTCGTAACTACAAATCAAGTGATCTAGACCTTCCTAGAAAGCTAACAAAATTGTTGACATCTTTTCTAATTGAACAAAACTCTTAATCTAAGCCTAAATACCTCTAATTTCCCCCTCAAGATTTTACATCAAAACTCGATGAACTAGGGCATGCAGAAAACTAACCTCCCATTAACCAAACGATCTACAAATTGAACAACGATTAATCTAGGGCTAACCAAATGCTACCAGATCATTACCCCTGAAGAAAATCGATGATCCTCGTGAAGCCCTTGATCTTCCCTCCTTCCTTCCCTTCCCTTTCCTTCTTCTTCCTTGTGTTGTCCCTTGCGAACCCACGGCAATCCACCACCAGTAGCAGGAGCGGGGGAGGAACTCAACCAGGGAGGGCGTGTGGTAGGGAGGAATGGAGGCCAAGGTTTTGGGAGCTCAACAGGGGCACCCATGGGGTCCTATTTAAAGCCCAATAGGATGGAGGGTCGTGGTTTGGACGTGGTAGGGGTGGAAACAACCGATAATGAATTTGATTCGGAATACACTTTGAATTTGAGTTGGTTTTCTAATTTCTTTCTATGCAGCGAATATTCCGGAGGCCATAACTTTCTCTCCTAGACTCAAAATTAAGTGATTCTTTTTTCCTATTTAGCTAACTCAGGGTGCTTCAACTTTTTATTTGTAGAGTTTTTCAGAAAACACCGTATTCATTGCCAAATTTGGTTTGGAAGTTGACTAAGTTGTGAACTCTGATTCTCTGTGCAGCCAACTTTGCGGACCCCATATCTCACACATTGGAACTCAAAATTAGGTCAATGAGGACTTTAAATTGGCCTTTGAGAAGAGATATACGACTTTGTAGTTATGAGGTTTTCCATTTGAACCCATTTATCATGAAAATCACGTTGCAAGATAATGGAAGATTATGTCCCATTTGTTGGCGAGACAAATATGGAATATCCCGATATCCATCTATTCTCTTTAATAAACACTTGAATTTGTGCGAAACTCTTAGCAACTAGTCGTACCTTATGAATGTGAATATTTCCATCTATATCTATCTTTTTCTTAAAAATCCATTTGCATTAAATAGTTTTAACACCATCAGTGCATCAACCAAGTTCCAAACTTGATTATCATACATGGATTTTATTTTGGATCTCATGGCTTCAAGCCATGATTGATCTGGTCCACCATCGCCGCATAAGTTTTAGGCTCATCATTATTATTCAATAATAAAATGTCATACCTATACCTTATAGGTAATTGGCATGGCCTTTTTGATCTACGTGGGACTGATGTCTCATCTATAGGTTCAACAATATTTTATTCATCCTGTAGAGGTTCAATAGGAGTTGAAATATTTTCAGATGGTTTTCGAATTTCTTCGAGTTGTACCTTTCTCCCATTGACTCCTTTGGAAAGAAACTCTTTCTCCAAGAATACACCATTACAGGCAACAAATACTTTGTTATCAACCCGATTATAAAAATAATATCCTTTAGTTTCCTTAGGATACCCTACAAAGAAGCACTTATCGGATTTTTGTGTGAGTTTATCAGATGTCAAACATTTTACATAAACCTCACAACCTCATACCCTGAGAAAAGAAAATCCAGGACTCTTCTCAGTCCATATCTCATATGGTGTCTTCTCTACAGTTTTTGATGGAACCCTATTTAAAGTGAAAGTCTCTGTTTTTAGAGCGTATCCCCAGAATTACAATGGAAGATTAGATTGGCTCATCATAGACTGAATCATGTCCAACAATGTTCGGTTCTGTCGTTCAGATATCCCATTCCATTGAGGCGTCCTCGGCGGAGTAAGCCGTGGAACAATTCCACATCTCTTTAGATGGTCACCAAACTAATGGCTCAAATATTCACCTCTACGATCAGATCGTAGATATTTGATTGTCTTACCAAGTTGATTCTGCACTTCATTCTAAAATTCTTTGAACTTTTCAAAGGATTCCGACTTATGCCTCATTAAATAGACATAGCCATATCTACTGAAGTCATCAATAAAAGTTATGAAGTACTGAAAATCACCTCTGGTCGGAGAACTCATCGGACCACATACATCCGGATGTATGAGGGCCAACAGGTCGCTCGCCCTCTCACCTCTGGTCGTGAAAGGTGCTCTTGTCATCTTGCCAAATAAACAAGATTCACATGTTTCAAATGATTTAAAATCAAATGAGTTTAAAAGACCATCTTTATGGAGCTTCATCATGCACTTCACATTTATATGACCTGAGCGATAATGCCAAATAAAAGTGGGATTCATATCATTAGGTCGAAATCTCTTAGCATTTATGTTATAGCGGACATATCCTTAAGATTCAAAACATACAATCCATTCACCAATGGAGCATGGCTATAAAGCATATCTTCAAAATAAATTGAACAATAATTGTTTTTTTTATTATGAACTCATAACCTTCTGCTCATAAACAAGAAGCAGAAATAATATTTTTGTTTAAGGCTGGAACATAATAACAATTATTTAGTTCCATAACTAATCCTGTGGGTAAAGCTAATGGTAAAGTGCTAATAGCTAATGTAGCAACTCTTGCTCCATTGCCCACATGAAGATCAACATCTCCTCTTGCTAAGCTTCTACTTCTTATCAGTCCCTACATCGATTTGCAAATATGAGTAATTGATCCGGTATCAAATACCCAAGAACTGGTCGGAGAGGTGGCAAGATTAATTTCTATAACATTTATACCTGAACTGGAAGTCTTACTTCCTTTGTTCTTTTTCGTTTATGCTAAGTACTTCTTGTAGTTTCTCTTCCAATGCCCAGTCTCATGATAATGGTAACATTCTGTGTTAGGCTTAGGACCTAGTTTAAGCTTCTTAAGCTTAGCCTTGAGACTCTCGATCTCATCTTGAGTCTTTTATTTTCCTTTTCCCCTTCCCGACTTACCCTTCTTCTTGAAGGTTGCAGTCTTTTGAACCATCATCACATGATTACAACTTTTCTTGATGCTCTACTCAGCACCTTTAAGCATGCCATGCAACTCAATCAATGACTTCTCCATGCCGTTCATATGAAAATTCAATATGACAGGCTCAAAACTCGTAGGGAGCAATTGGAGAATCACATCAGTAGCCAACTCTTGGTTAAGAGAAAAACCAAGCTTTTCCAAGCTCTTAATGTGACCAATCATTTTGATCACATGAGGACTGACTGGGTTGCTGTAACGTCCCGTTTTTCCAGAAGTTTTGAAAAGCTTTTAAAAATAATAATCATTTGGTTTTGTTGAGAGTTCAAAGCTTAACTTGAGATTTTAAAAAGAGCTTTAACTTGACCTAACTAAACTTCAACTAAATTCAGTTGATTGGTGTTCCTTGTTCGTTGGATTTCCTTGCCGTTCTTTGGCTTTTAGCCTTCTTCCTCTGTTGGCCTTGGTTGTCCTCCAGGCTAGTCTCTCCCCCTCTAGGCCCCTCTTTTTCTCTAGACCTTCCTCTGGCTGGACATTTCTCTTATGCCTAGACCTTCCTTTCGTTGGACATCTCCTGATGTCCGGACATCTCTCATCTTTCTAACCTTTCCTTCTTCTTTTCTTCTTCTCTCAGGACCTCTCTCGAGTTCCTCCTTTTGGATCTCTTACCTTGGATCTTCTCCTTTTGGGGATACCCTCCCTTAGGTTTTCCCCTTTCACTCAGACCTCCCTGTGCCCTTTTGGAACCCTCCTTGAACTCCCTTCAAGCCCAATCGGACCTCCCTAAGTCCTTTCGGGCCTCCCTTTGTCCTTCGGACCTCCTCTGCGTCCTTTAGGACCTCCCCTTGCCTTTTTGGATCTCCCCTGTGTTCAAATAGACCTCCCGGTGTTCCCTTTTGACCTCCCTTGGTCTAAACCTTCTTCCCTTGTCTAGGTTCCCTTTGATCTAGATCTCTCTCCCTGTGTCTTGGACCTCCCCGTGCCCTTTGGATCTCTTTGAGCTCTTTTTGGACCTCCCTTGCACTTGTGCGGTGCTACCGCTTGCCTTGGCGGTACTGCCGTTTGCTCCTTCGGAACTACCGCCCTTTTTTTGCGGTCGTACCATTGTGATCTTAGCCGCTCAGACCTCCCCTTTGTTAGATCTGGCCGTTAGGACCTCCTCTCTGGAGATCTTAGCCGCTCAGACCTCCCCTTTGTTAGATCTGGCCGTTAGGACCTCCTCTCTGGAGATCTTAGCCGCTCAGACCTCCCCTTTGTTAGATCTGGCCGTTACGACCTCCTCTCTGGAGATCTTAGCCGCTCAGACCTCCCCTTTGTTAGATCTGGCCGTTAGGACCTCATCTCTGGAGATCTTAGCCGTGAGACCTCCCTTTGTTAGATCTGGCCGTTAGGACCTCCTCTCTGGAGACCTTAGCCGCTCAGACCTCCCCCCCTTGTAGATCTGTCCGTTAGGATCTCCCTTTTTGGAGATCTTAGCCGTCCAGATCCTTCCTCTGTTGTATCTAAAGGTCTCGACCTCCTTAGGTCCAAGACCTCCCTAGCGCTTGGACCCACCGTTGGCTCCTGCGGTCATACCGCTTGAGGCTTTGCCTTCATCACCTAAGGACCGTTCGATGCTGTTTGGATGGCCCGATCACGAGAACACGTTCATTTGTTTGACGTCCCTTCCTCCCAGCCGTCCGATCTAAATCAGAGACGGCTGGTCTCGTTGACCCGTTCGCTCGGTCCGAACGGCCTCTTTGTTTTGCACCATCCGATCCTGATCTAATGGCCTCAGCTTTCCCCACGTATCCTTGTCTCCGCGGACCTCCCCTTGCTATTGATCTTGACCGTTGGATCTCCCTTTTGGAGATCTAACCGTCAGGACCTCCCTTTCCTTAAGGTCTTGACCGTCGGACCTCCCCTTTGGAGATCTAACCGTCAGGACCTCTTTGCTCTTAGGGCCTCCTCGAGTGCCATATCCCTTGTGGTTTGGATTTCCCTTTGAGGTCCAGATATCTTTTGTCTTTTGGTCCTTTTGTCTATAGGACCTCCCCGTTGTGTGTCTTTTGGACCTTCTGTCCTTAGATCTCTTTGTGGCCTTTTAGGACCTGCTGTCCTCAAAGACCTCCTTGTCTCTCCTCGCAGGACCTCCTCCTTGGACCTCCTCGCAGGACCTCCTCCTTGGACCTCCTCGTTGGACCTCCTCGTTGGACCTCTTCCTTGGATCTCCTCCTTGGACCTCCACTTTGTACCATGCCCTTTGACTGGTCTGTGCCCCTTTTGACTGGCTCCTTTGATAGTCTTAAGTGCATTTGATGTAGGTTGAGTCACATTAAATGCTGCCACCTACCCTTGTCCTCTTTTCTACTTTGTGTCACATCCCTTGTTTTCTTTATCTCTTTTCGTACCATCTGGCAGTGTGCCTTGTCCTAATGCCTTGAACTTGGTCGCTTCTTTTTGGTGGTGCTCTGTTCCCCTTTTCTCTTTAAATAGAGCACCAGGGAGCACCATTTCCTCCTTGTTGCTCATTCCAGCGTCTCCCTTGGTTTCTCCTTGTTCGGGAGAGCCTCCAGAGCTCTTCTAGTTCGGACCTCCTTGAGTCAGAGCCCTTCACTCATTTGGACCTCCCTCCGTGGGATTCCTCCCTTCATTCGGACCCCCTCCTCTCTGTGGATCTCCTCTCTCTTTATTTCAAGTAAGTTATTTTGGTTTTCTTGGAGTTTCTTTTGCTTATTTGGTTTCTTTTGCGAACGTGTAGATTTCGGTTGAATCGTTGAGAAGCTCGTGAATCAAGCTCCATCAGCCGAAGCTTTTTCTTTCTCCAACAAGAGGCAAGTCGTGGACCTTGATCATCTTGATCCCACTTTGCAAAGCTATTTTGATTTATTAAACTTGCATGGCTATCTTTATAGAACGGTTTGGGCGTTAGCTATCCTCCTACTTGACATTATGCTTCCTTTGTATACTTGAGGCTGGACATGTTGACATGAACTCTTTTGGACACCTTAGGATGGTACTATTAGTTGGCCTCTTATTGCTATTGCCAACATGGGTATCGTTCCTGCTTAGCCTTGCTCTAGTAGACGTTGGTCTCCTCATGAATCATCTTTTATTGCTGAACTTGACTAATTGAATTATGGAACTTTGGTTGGTGCCACTGATAAGCAACAAGGGTTGAAGCCTTAGTTGTGTTGTTTGTGGTGCGAGACCACTTGGTTAAAATTTGATGCCAGATCGGGTGGTCTTGGCCAAGTTGAACTCAAAACTGTTTTATGCTCGGGCAAGTTGGCCAGGTGCGAGTAGTGGGTGCTCCATTTGTTGTTGCGATGGAGTCACCTGGGGGCTCCATTTGTTGTTGCGGTGGAGTCACCTGGGTGCCCCAGAGTTGTAGAGCTCGGGGTCACATTGGGTTTGTGGAAGCCTTGCCTGAGCAACAATTAAGGACTGAACCTTGGGAGCCATTGATCTGGGCCTTTTCGTGCAACCACATGTCCATTATGGGGTGGGCCGGGAGTAATAATTGGTCTTGTTCTGATTCGGTTCCAAGGTAGAGGAGGTGCTTAGTTCACCACGGCTTAGAGGGGGCCAGGGTGCTATCGCACACCGTGATGGCGAAACCTTAATGTTGGTGACTGAGTCAGAGCAGGACCTTGTAAAAGCCCGGTGGTAGTCTCCACTTGATTCGCATGTCTAAGGTAACGTGTGAAATATCAAGCGACTACCTCGTGTGGGTAAAGTTGTACACCTCTGCAGAGTGTAAATCTATTCGAATAGCCGCGTCCTCGGTTATGGACATGCCTAGAGATTTCGAATGAGGGGTAGAATTCTGTTTGTGAAATGGTGTTCCTCTTGGGCGCTTTGGTGAGAGGTCATGACTTTTACCTCGAAGAGACCTTGGCCGGCTCCAGAGGGGTCATGGCTGGCTCACAAAGTGGTCCAGGGGCTGGTCTTGTGGTGCTCTGGAGTGGGTGCCCGAGAGGTTTGGGTTGGTGCCTTGGGTGTGAGTGGGTGCTCACCTTGTCCCTTTGAAAATCAAATGTACTTATGTATTATGTTTTCTAAACTTGAGCTTTGCAATCTATTATATTATTTACTATCAAACTTAGCTTTCTACAACTAACCTTACAGCTCTCTTTTGGCAAGCCTTGCATAATTATTTATTGCATACACTCCCCGGCTTCTGAGTACATTCAAAGTACTCATGGCTTTTGCCCTCTGTTTAAATCGGCAATTGCGGGGAAGTTCCAGGAGCTCAAAGCTCGATGAAGAAGAGGTCTTTGGAGACCTTGTGACCTAGGGGCGTCCTCCACTCGATAGCCGGTGGGTGATCGGTTGGACCTACTGTTGACGTTTGCTTTCATTGTTTGTGCTCTTTTGTTGTAGCCCTTGAGGCAAACTTCTGTATAAAGCTTGGCCGGTCTGGTCTTTAATATATATATATATTGTTTTGTCTCTTGTTTCTCTTAGCTTGTGTATGGATTTGATCCCACCATTGTCAGTTTGTGCGAGCGACTTGTGTTTCTGAGGCGGCTCATTGCACAATGGCTAAGACCTCTGTGGAGGTCTCAAGACCTCTTGGGAGGTCTGGTAGACTTCACTCGGGATGCACCGAGTGGTACTACTCCTCTATCTATGAGTACCGCCGCTCAAAAAATTGGGCCAATTTCTTGTATCCCAGTGGGTCGTCACAGTTGCCCTCCGATAGCCTACAAGAAAACAATGTCTTGGAGGTATTGAACCTCTCGCCCTTGCTTGATCCTAAAACATACCTTCGGACCCACAATCATATTGCTACAAGCTCGAGTTCATGGTTGCAAGCAAAAGGAAGTGCACATCGATTGCATCATTGTAATACTTCTCGTAAGCATTCTTTTTAGCTCGAGTTGCATCTGTATTTGGTTCCTCGGTATAGGGACCCTCTAGAACATATTCCTTCTTTTCTTGTTTGAGAACAATTCTCATATTACAAAACTAGTCAATGAAGTTGGCTCTGTTCAGCTTTTCTTTCTCAAGAATAGATCACAAATTAAAGGTAAATGCAGAAGAAGTAGTAGGTGCCATGATCTACAACAAAATATGCAAAAATTCAACACTATGTTTATGTAAGATCTTCTATTAGACACTTATGTTGGTAGTTATGTTCGACCAGTCTACGACTAGCTCGTATCTCTATATGACTAGTTCAGACCTGGTCGTATCTCCATACAACTAGTCCATATCTGGTCGGACTTAATCAACAACAGTCAATAAAAGATACTCCCACTATATGTTATAAACCATGTTTCCCTCTAACATCATATAGTGAGTTCAAGATCCAAAAAATCATTAAGTCCTAGTGAGCTTTGGCATCACTACTAGAAACCTAGTGATTTTAGGTAGGCAACCTCTCGCCAATCATATTACATATAACTCTTGTTTGTAGGGTGGCATCTCTATGCCCGGTGACCAATATTATGCCCCAAGGCCCAAAACTGTTTTGATAGCCTTGTCAAGTTAAAGCAATACTATGCATGTAGGTGTCCGACACCCACCCCATCTTATTAAGATAGTCGGTGGCACTCTACTTTGGTAGACCTACCAATTAATGATCAAAGTCGTGACAGGTGCAGCAATTGGAAAGGCATCAAATTAACTTAATTTTTCTTAAGGGATACTATTCTACTATGTTAAAACATCTAATGATAAAACATGATTAATAGCATGATAGGAATAAACATTCACGAGATAATCAAATTAAAGCGTGAAATAGTATGACCCTATCATGACGATCTCCATCACCATACTTCCACGTCCTTCGACCATCATGCTTGAAATTTCGGCGGCAATCATCTACTAAGCAATTACTCTTAAAAGCTAGTAATGAATTACATTGGATAGTATCAAGCATCACATGTCGGTACGCATACAACATACAATAATATGTAGTTCGATGGCTATATCACAGCATGACACGCAGGCCATGTGAAATCCATTCATGCATCACATACACAATGGGCCATACTATTCACATCAATCCCTGCAAAAACGAGTTATACATAGAATCCAATTCTATCGGACGACATGAACACATACTACTATATAACGTGGCTACGATCACACACTAAGGCATACTTCGATGGAGGAATTCCGACCAGTAAGAGTATCATGCAATGTGATCTTAAACAAGCGCAATTAACCATGTGGTCCTTTTAGCTCATACCTCCTCGTAACCCATCTACCACCGCCGAAAACTCGATCGATCTTATCGAACAATGCCTAGACCGTTCCATCCATATAGACCGATCTAGGTTACCAGACCCGACTAGTAATAGATCCAATCTACTAGTGCCACATATCAAGTATACGCGATTGATCTAGATAAAAAACTACACAGGATGCCTCTAATACCACTAAAGGGATACGGGTAGGCTACACTAGCTAGCAATTCAAAAAAATCTACCACATAAACTAGGACGCCATGAAAGCAAGAGATCATAGATCGTTACCACCAGACGCGTAGTGCAGCGAAAAAAGAGTTAGAGCAGCTTGATCCAACTAAGAGTGTGTCGATGTAGTGGTCGTAATCGATTGTCTAGCGTTCCTCGATGTCGATCGTCTCCTCCAGTAACCAATCGCTTTCCTCGAGAAGCTATGGATCGTCCTCAAGCGTAACAACAACCGTAGTAGTGCCTCCACCAATTCGCACGGTAGGGCTCTCTCGAGAAGATGGTGGCTAGGGTTTCGATGGAACTCACGTTATCTCTCGTCTGTCCCACCCATAGCCTCAAGCATCTCCTTATATAGTGCCCATCACGTTTGACCAGCCTACGACCAGCTCGTATCTCCATACGACTAGTCCGTATCTGATCGAACTGAAAGATCTTTTCGTGTATTCTCCCTTTGCCTCACAATATCTGGTTGAACTCTAGGTGAGATATTATATCATCCATGGACTGTTCAATACTTTCTCGGTCAAATGTCGGATAACTTCACGTGGTCGAATTCTTTGACCACTAGCGGCATAGCCATACACTTTCTTTATCCGACCACATTGAGGGGTCCAGAGATATCTCTCCTGTTATGTTAGGAGGCGCAAATCCCATATCCGACTAGTCACATTCCTCCACATGTTTTATAGCATATCCGAAAGCTACCTTTACAACTACCTAGTTACGAAGTAGCGTTTAGCAACCCCTAAGTGTACTATTACACATGTAGAAAACCATCTTGATCTCGAGTCTAAGGATTATATATCATCATTGCTTGAGACCAACCGACGATACATAAAATCATAACAATCTCAACTGTGTCTTAAGGTGGGTCAATCCAACCCCATGTTCTCTAACATGTGTTCACATTATTGATTTGATATCTCTATATCCATGACCGGTGAAACATGGTCATCAATTAGTACATGTGCTGGTCGACAAGTCACTAGTGTTCTATCCAGTGACATCTGACTAGGGATACTTTTAGAACAACATCATATAAGTTAAAAGAGCTTCACCAATAAGTCACACACTTATTAATCTTTATAACTAATGATTCATTCAAGGAACATAATAACATTTATTCAATAACTCATAAATATAGACATGATACAATCATCTCCATGATTGCCTCTAGGGCATATCACCAATAGTATGGATATGATTTCATCAATGTTACCACTATGTGATCTTGCTACTGATCATAAGACTTGTTGAGAATACACAGAGGGCTCGGATTCAAAGATCCGGGGTCGATAGGCGGGAGTGTGATCCTCACCGTCGTAGAGGCTAAACGCATAATGATGCACAGTGGCAAGGGCGGAGGCGGTGGCACGCTTTCGGGTTGGCGGCGGCAAGTTCGAGTGGCACTCTAGCGAAGAAGGCGCGAGCACGGCGTAGAACACGAAGCCGATGAAGTAGACCATGTCATCGGGGACCCATCGACGATGGTGGGAACTGTGGCGGAAGAGCTTGCGGCTAGCGGCGAAAAAGCTTCGATTATGGCGATGAGGAGGGGAGGGAGAGGCTTGGGTTGTGGTGGAGGGATGAGTGGAGGAAGAGGCACCTAGTGCTCCCATTTATAGGGCAAGGGAAGCACGGGAGAGGGAGAGAGGGTGTGGCCATTTCTCACCGGTAGCGATAATTATGCAAATGGGTGTTTAAGGCAGGGAATAATGGCCGGAATGGGATCGATCGGAATTGGGGGTCTTTATGGCATCAAATCCATGAAGAATTGGGGGGAGGATAATGCGGGCTTTCAAAGCTCCATGGTGCAGTAATGGCAGACGAGGTGGACGTCGCAAGGAGGAAGAAGGGGCGGGTTGATGGGTAGGGCCGAGGTGGAAGTGAGTGAGAGAGAGAGACGTGCGGTGGAGTGGCGTGCTGACGGGTGGGCCCAGGTTGGTGGTGAGAGAGAGGGAAGGAGGAGAAGGTCGGGTAGGCAGGGTCGGCACGAGGTGGACCATGGGAGAGAGTGTTGTGGATTGGTTTGGAAAGAAAGGGATGTGTCGAGAGGGATGGGTTTTGGTCCAAAGAGAATTGGATGATTTAAATTGATTTTCAAATTTTAGAAAAATAAATAAATCAAAAGACTTTTAGAAAATAGAAAATAGAGCTAAAAATTACCTGAAAAAATTCACATAAATTCTCGAATTGTTTTGAACTTTAGAAAATTATTTCCAATTTAAATTTGATTTTATTTTTGCACATAAGTTATTTTTTATTTCTGGAAAATAGGATAAACCTTTTAGAATCTAGAAAATCCAAGTAAAATAATTATTTTTCTTTTTAACTTTAAAATCCAGGAAATTCAACAAAACTCTTTTAAAATTTTAGAAAATCCAATAAAACAATAACTTTATTAATTTTATTTTTGAAAATGTAAGTTTTGGGATGTTATTGATGATTTACTTGCTTAGCTACTTGTTAATGCCTTGATATGTGCCTTAGAGCTAGAAGGTCTAGGCTTAATCTAAAATTGCAAAGTAATATCTAAATTCAAGTTGTGTATGAGTCGAGCTAGGCTTTTATGTCTTTTGAGATATTGTTCATGCCTTTTGAGTGCCAACTAGGGTTACTTAAAAGAAAATCTTGGGCCAGTTCATGGCTTTTGCTCAATTTTGATGCTTTAATGAAAAAGCCCATGTTTTCACAAAAATAACAAGTTGTACCCTAAAAGAAAAAAAAACAAAACAAAAACAAGGGAATGCTTGCAAAAGGTCAGTTAAGTCTATTCGAGTTGTTTGGCACTCAATTTCATTTTGTTCCTTGATTTCGTCCGGATGGAGCATACGATGCCGTCATAACCTAAAGGGAAGGAAAGTTTCACACCGACACAAACGAATTCCAAACACATACCCGAATGAGCTAGGCCATATAAAAAGTCAATTTGGGGTGTTTTGCAATTGCTTTCATTTAGGTATTAATCGATTTAGTAAACTTACTGACACTTGATGTAAATGCCATCTATAGTGAAGGAAAGTTTCACACCAACTCAGACGGATTCCAAATTCATTCCCAAATGACCTAGTCCACATATGGAGTCTATTCAGGGTGTTTGGCACTCGATTACATTTCGTGCCTCTATTTTGTTGGCATGAAGCACATGATGTCGTCACAAATCAATGTGAAGGAAAGTCTCATAACGATATGAATGATTCCAAATACATATCTGAATGAGATAGGCGACATGAAAAGTTCATCCACATGCGGCATATGATGCCGTCGCAATCGAAGTGATGGAAAGTTTCACATTGACTCGAATGGATTCCAAATACATACTGAATGAGCTAGGCCACATAGTCGATATGAGTTTTTTGTACTTAGTTTGGATCCATGCTCGCATTTTGTCCGCATGCGTTATATGATGTCGTCCAAATTTGAAGTGAAAAAGTTTCACTATGATTCGAGCAGTTCAAATTTCATTTGCAAATAACCTATGCCATGTAAGAATTCTATTTGGTGTTTGGCACTCGTTTCATTTAGTGCCTCGATGTAAATCGCATGGAGCACATGATGCTATTGCAACTTTCAAGTAAAGGAAAGTTTCTGCTTGAACTTGATGAATTCCAAATAAATACTGAATGAGCTAGGCCACATAAAAAGTTGATATGGGGTGTTTAGCACTAAGTTTCATTTAGTGCCTCGATTTAAATGCGCATGCAAAATATGATGCTACCGCAATCCGAAGTGAATGAAAGTTTCACACCAAATTGGACGATTTCAAATTCATTCCCAAATGACCTAGGCCACAAAATAAGTCTATTTGGATTTTGGGTACTCATTTTAATTTCATACCTCGATTTAGTTCACATGGAGCATATGATGTAAATGCATAATTGAAGTGAAGGAAAGTTTTACAACGACTCAGACGGATTTCAAATTCATTCCCAAGTGAGCTTGACCACATAAGAAGTCTATTAAGGTCATTTAGCACTAAGTTCCATTTCGTGCCTCGATTTACGTCGCATGGGGCATATGATGCCGTAAATGGAAGTGAAGGAAAGTTTCACGACTGACTTGGGCGAATTCCAAATTCATTCCCAAATGACCTAGGCGCATGGAACACATGATGTCATCGCAACCCAAAGTGAAGGAAAGTTTAGTATGAGGGCATCCCTACTTATACTACTCCTACTTCTAACACCAACAAGGAGGAAGCACTAATTGAACCCATTACTCGGGCTAGAGCTAAGTTACTTAATCAACGATTGAAACTTCTCCTAACTTAGTATTATTTTAATTCTCTTGAGAATTGGTTGCTACCGATGTTAGTGTTTTACTTGTGCTTAGATTTACAAGAGAGGAAGGAGTACATGATCAAGGGTGCCAACCAAAGAGATGCTGTCGGGTGCATGGGGATCGGAGCATATCTTTGTTGGTGCATGAAGAACAGACCCGGTTAGGCGGCATCCCGACTAGTTCATCAACATCCTCGACTAGTTCGACATCACCCCGATCAGTTTGGTGTCACCGAATAGTGCATCATCGACTAGTACATTTCGACTAGTGTGCCCGATCAGTTCGCTGTCACCAACCGGTGCATCACCGACTAGTGTGTTGCCAGTACGTCATGAACTAGTGTGTTATCGACCAGTGCATCATCAACTAGTGTTGTTGACTAGTACATCAGATTCCAATCCAAGTAGTAGTCTGAGTCTGGGATGTAATTAAGCCAATTTTTGGTTGGGTCCTTGTCTACCTACGTAAGTGCCTTTGCATGTTACATTGTTTATTTTTTAGTTCGAGTCTTGTAAACTTCTCAGCAAAATTGTTCGGTTTATTTGAGAATGCCATAGTAGGAGATGGAGTCAGAGTTGTATGATGCTGGTATAGAACGAGTTTGAGTCGAGTTCGTTTAGAGGGTTGTGTGCGTGCGTGAAGGTATAAAAGGCGAGGCCTACCAACCTTGTAATGGCGGATGTTTATTCTTGAGTAATTGGAAAGCGTAAAACGCCGTTGGCAACCTCTCTATGTTCTTTTGAATTCCTTTGTGAGTTCATCCTTGTGGTGCGGACTTGATTCACTGTAATCTTGTTTGCGTCTTGATCATTGAGATCCTTTCTCTAGTTCATGTCGTAGTACATGGGTGAAACATCCTTTTAGGGTTTAGGTTTGCATCGCCTCACTACGCAATTCGATTCATCTATCTTTATTTGCTACTTTTTGTGGTTGGTGATTGCCATTAGAAGGTTAGGTGGTCTTTGGAGTAGTTGGTCGTGGAAAAACAACAAGAAAGTTCTTGTTTGGAAATACACCAAGCCGATTAGGATTTGTGCCCATCTTCGTGTATGCATCCCTTAATTAATTTGGTTGGATTGTTCGTGATGTTTGCGCATAGGAACAAGGAGAAAGCCGTTGCTCATCAATTTGTACCATGAAAGATCGGTGGTCATACACATTCCAACTAACTTACTAGTTTGTCCATATCATTCAATCTGTTATTTTGGTGAGTTTAGTAAGGTTCTAGTCCATTAGAAACTTTGTTTTACTTCTGGTTATGTCTCCTTTGCGTCACTTTACTTTCCGTCGTTCGTTCAATTTGAGCATTGTCTAGTAAACAAGCATTACTTTTGCATCGAAGTCCAATTGGGGTGTTTAAATACTTGTTGGAAAGCATCGATGAGTTTACATCCCATATTGAGGCAGGTCTCTGCCCTACAAATTGAACTCAAATTCGACTTCCTTCTACATTTTGGGCCAACAAGTTTTGCTAACAATTTTGATTGTTCTAAAGTCGCTCTTTTGTGTTTTCTTTCATTCTAGATCATGTGATCTTTGTTTCCTATCCTAGTTAAGTGTTTGTTGTGCCCATATATAGAATAATATTAATATAATCCTTAATTTCCTTTGTGAATTAATCATCCTTTGCATATACTTTGAATATATTGAAACTAGCTATTTGATATTGCTCTAAGGCTGCTCATATATCATCTAAATGCACAATCTTTTGAGTTGTTTTGATGAACCAAAGGGGTATATTGTGTTGCACATTGATTAATCTTGTTGGCGAGTATAAAAAAGAGATAAAATAAAAAAAAAACACCAAAAAATATAGAAAAAGAGTGCTTTGGCGACACCTTTGTGAGCTATACCCTAGATGTCGTGAAAATTCAGATTGTGCATTAGTTTTATTTTGAGCAATCTTGTGCCCTATTTCATCGTTTGAGCAATTGGTTAGCGTCTCTCTATAGCTTGTGTGATCTGGCGTTGTTCGTGCTTGTCGTTGTAGCTCATTCCTTTGATTGCACTAAGCTTCATCATCTTTGCGTGTGAGTTGCTATGTTCTTCACTTATATCTTGAGATCGGCAACTAGGCATTGGAATTCTACTTTTGATTGTTACCTAGCTTTACAATATCTAAATTTCAGATTACATAGGATAAACCTTTTCGTTTCAAGCTCCACATATAAGCCATTGTTGGACAACACTTGTGCAATTGAATTAAACGATCTATCACCTTGTGTTGTCTACGTCAACAAAGTGTGTGTAGCTCCTCAATTCCATCAAGGAGGTATAAGAACTTCATTTGGTAAGAGAAAGTGAGGTTAAGTTATTGCACAAATATAACCTATTTGCTTGTCATTTTGTTCAACTAACCATGTAAGGTGGAAGAGATAACTTTGATGTGGATGAGCCCATCACTCGAATGCAGTGTAGTGCCTTGTGAGACACTCTGCATCACGAGTTCAATCTCGAGAACTTCAGACTTGGCGAGAAGCATGACCAACTCAAGGAGGAGGAGAATAACTTTCGGTCCAAGAGGTGAATGTCAAACCAGAGTGAAGGATCCCAGATTCTCATGTGCCTCATACACTAGTCCAGGAACGACTAGTGTACATACGATCAAACAAAAGATGATAGCACAACCATAATACACAATTTATTGAATAATAATCAAGTTTATTACAAAGGGCATAAGGCCAAAAGAAAAGTACAATGGAAAGCATAAATAAATAAAGTAGGCCACGACGCATACAAGCAATCGTTTGGAAGCATGACCTAGTCTTCAAGTCCTCATTGTCGATGTAGTACTCCTCTAAACAACAATTTATTAAGCAAGGGTGAGTACAAATAATTGCACTCCGCATGTTACACCCAATAATAGATATAATGCATGCGGTATGTCAAAGGAAGGCTTATATGGCTAAGTTTTGTACAAAGCTAATTTTTAGTTTTAAATACATTAACTAAGTTCCAAAGCAATTTAGTACGTATCTAAAATCAAATTTAATTTTTAATCATCAATTCTTGAGTGTAGGATAAACCTCTATATATAAATGGTGAAGGATTAACCCCTTACACAAGCTTTACGCTTAAATTTCCCAATTGGACGAGCTATCCAAAAACATCTGAGTTTAAAATTATTTTTAAAACCAAAACCAAGTCTAATCCATGAAAGACTTTGCTCGGCATGTACATAATCATGACGCCGCTATTAGTATAGATTAATACTCTGTAGAGTTTGTACAACTTTACCCACAAGAAATAGTTTACTTAATATGTCGGCCAAGACATGCTTAGAAGCGTGCAACTAATCAACTATCACGAGCCTTTACCCTACACTATTTAACGTAATTATGCCTGCTAAGGTTTCATTACTATAGGTTTCACGACAAACGATAACCCCCTCTTGCTCCATGTGGGTACTAAAAATAGGTCTTCACGACACTCAAACCTCTGAATGACACAACTATGGTGAAATAGTATAATTTAATTAGCCAAGGCTGTCTCATACGGACTTGTGGTAGTACAATTATAGTTTAACAATCCATGACTCATGCAGACCGGTCCTTAATTGATTAGGCGACTTCCAAAACAACCCCTGGGTCTCAATCATTCACTGGATAAACCTACACCCACCAACTATCTAGTTCGCCCAAGTCCAAACCGGTTTTATTTTGTTTTACATGCCAAATCATTTTCTAAAATTTCTATAGTAAACATAATACCATAATCTCACTTTGAAAATCATAAAGCTGAACATTTTGGCTAAATTACCCAAATTCAATATTTTTGGTCTATGCATTGACTTAGCATAAAGTTAATTCAATGTCAAAATTGGTCATACAAAGGTAATGGAATTAACTAGAAATTTAAAATAACTATAATATAAATAAGCATGCAATAATAATTTAAAACAGAATTTAAATAATTTAAAATATTGGGATCAAACATGATCAAATATGTAACTTTTCTTGCTCAAATGCTTGTGGGTCTAGCTCGTCAAATAACTTAGTTTTCTGGTGTAGTTGAAATCTATATGTAAAGCAGAGCCAAATTTAAATAATTTAAAAAGAAATTCAAATTAACCCCAAATTACTTAATTTTAGCATACATAGCTAGAGAATTAAAGTAAATTCAATTTTCTGGAATTATGAATTATTTTATTGAAGTAGAATCTATTTATGACACAAGCATGATGTAAATACTTGAATTTCATTTTTGGGTGAATTAAATTTCTCTTGGAAAATCCTATGAGACACTAACAAGTGGGCCCATGGTGTGTGGATTAGGTCCACGAGAAGGCTTTAGTCCACAATGAACCAGATTACGTGAAAAAGTGCATGGCTTACATGTATGTGTTGGTGCAATGCACCACATAGCGATGGCGTGGGCAAGGGTGAGGTGGCGACTTGCGTGGCGACAGTGGTGCCACCTCACATCCGGCGGTGGTAGTGCACAAGGCAGGGTCACCGGCGTTAGGAGGTATGGCGAGGTCGGCGGGCACCAAATGAAAGAGGGCATTGCGGCCAACTTTGGTGTGCATAGTAGTGGCGGGCGTGTGGCTGCCGCTCTGAGGAGATGGCGGCGATGAGATGCAATTAGTGACGGCGATGGAGCTCGGCGAACTTCTAGCGACGTTGAGGTGTCCGAGGAGAATGTGGGACGGCGAAGTCAACGATGAAGAAGATGGCGGTGGGCGTCGATAATGGCGAACAATCGATGGAGGAAAGCTTGCGGTGGTGAGCTTCACTTCATAGATTCGATGGCGAGAGGCGATAGGAGGTGCGGTGAGTTGTGGGGATGGGATGGGGGTGAGGAGGTGATCTTTGGGGTGCCTTTTATAGGGCGAGAGGAGGAATAAGGGGTGTATGGGCTAAGTGGCCGATTAAAGCAGCGGTGAGATAAGTAGAACCAGCGGAGAAAAAGGTGGTATAGATGCGAAGCAGAATGGAGAAGATAAGGATAAGAATGGTGGAGCAAGCGCAAAGATTGGCATGGCGGCGTCTTGAGGAAGAAAGAAGGCGAGAGGAAGAGTGGGGTGACAAGGTGGCCCTACGGCGGTGAGAGAGAAGAGGAAAATCACGGGATGGGTTGGCGTGGGTGGAAAAGAGAAATGGGTTGGGAGATTGGGCCCAAAGCCAAAATCCGAATTTTGACGATTTAACAATTTCAGAAATTGAGGTAAATTAATTAGGCTTTTAGAAAATAGCAAATAAAGTCCGAAAATTGTGGAAAAAATTGACATAAATTTCCCAAGTTATTTTGGTCTTCAATAAAATATTTCCAACTTAAAATTGGTATTTAGCTTTGTAAATAAATTTATTTTTGCTTCAAAATAATAGAGAAAAACATTTTCAAAATCCAAAAAATTCAAGGAAAATAATTAAATTTTAATTTTAATGAGATATGAAACTTTGGGATATTACGGTGAAAAACTCTACCACAAATCTTGAGATCAAGATGAATCAACAAATGGGCACATTGCGAAGGAACATTGTTGATGATATTGTTCATGAGCTACGATCTAAACAAGAAGAAGCTAGTGTGCGAGAATCCACCACTTGATGAAGCCGATCACGGGGCCGTGCTTGGCGTGCTCGGTAAGCTCTAGAGAAGCGAAATCAAGTGGGCGCCAATGACATTTGTCCACCCACACCTAGGCGTGGTGGAGGAG